>VZSC01012498.1:0-27962 GCA_013398225.1 Steatornis caripensis
CCCCCAAGCTGGGAACGGGCAGTTCAGCCATGCACATGCGGAACCTCAGTGACCTTTTCCATGCCAAAGCAGTGTCCTGACTGGGCTCCTCCAAGGGCTGCCAGGGAAGAAGGACTCGCCCCTTGTCTGCCACGGGAAAGCCCCCAAGCTTGGAAGGGACCTCTGGGGGTCATCTTGTCCAATGCGGCTGCTCAAGCAGGGCCACTGAGTGTCGGCTGCCCAGGACCGTGTCCAGGTGGCTTTTGAAAATCTCCGAGGACAGAGCCTCAACCAGCCCAGTTCTCTGGGCAACCTGTGCCATTGCTCTGTCACCTTCCCCATAAAAAAAGTGTTTCCTGATATTCAGGAGGAACCTCCTGTGTTTGTGTTTGTGCCCATTGCCTCTTGTCACACAGAACCAGTGGCAAGTGCCCGGGTCCGTCTTCTTTACACTCTCCCTCCAGACATTTGTACACCTTGATGGGATCCCCCTGGGCCTTCTCTTCTCCATAACAAGCAGCCCCAGCCCTTTCCTCCCTCCATCAGCTGGTAGCACTAATGCAGGCCAGGGGAGTTTCTGCCTTCTTTGACACCAGGGGACATTGCTGGCTCATCTTGCATTTTGTTCCTATCAGGACCCCTAGATCCTTTCCTGCAAAGCTGCTTTCCAAATTGCCAGCCCCCATCATATCCTTCTGCATGGGCTTTTTCTTCCCCATGTGCACAATTTTTCAATTCCACTCGTTGAACTTGATGTTGTTCCTTTTAGCCCATCTCTCCAGCTCATCGACGTCCTGCTGGATGGCAGCACAACCTCCCGTGTATCAGCCACTCCTCCAAGTTTTGTGTCATCAGCAAACTTGCTGAGGGTATACTCGGCGTCATCATCCAATTAATCAATGGAGATTTTGAAAAATGTTGCACCTTGATTGATCCCAGGGTATGCTGCAAGTTACGGGCCTCCAATCCTGCCTACGCATGGCAGAACCTGTGAGGTGATGGCCTTCTCAGTCCTCATGTTGACTCTATCCCTATCCTGTGTGATGAGCATTTGCTGATAGGAGAATGTTTGTTGTAGCCATGCCTTCATAACCAAAGGTAGCCTGGATGGAAAGGAAATAATAAATTAGGGAGCTGTAATTTTTAAGCATGATGAAACAGAGACATCTGAGCAATTCACTCTGATGCAAAAGAAAAGAGATGAAACACTAATTAATTTGGAGTAACCTGGTGAAGTGATACTAGGAGGAGGTGGAGAGTATACTTCTTAAATGTGGCTCCAAGCTGAGAAGCTAAGGAATTTCAGATGTTTAGAGTAAGCATCACTGTCCCATGTAACAAATAGTCAGGGAAAAAAATCACAGAGTGAATAACCCTGTCCAAGGTCATCAGAAACCAGCAGGTCCACCAATATGGCCCATGTGTTCTTAGGCCCAAACTAAGGTCTGTATCACTAGGCCACACTACTTCCCCTAAGCACACTACTTCTCTTTAAATGTGTTTCCTGGGTGATGCGTGCGTTGCTGGTACTACGTCAGTGTCGGGTTTCTTTAATTTTATTAGTATAATGAAACAACTGAATTGTGTCCAAGTTTAGATCCATTTCATCTCACTACAAAGAAAGACATCTGTAACAGTACAAGGAAATTAGTGTCAAAAGGCATACAAAGTAAATTTTTCATTTTAGTTCATCCTCTGCGCTGATTGTGAACAATTTTGGATATGGACTAAGAAGTACGCACATCACCATACGTCGAGTGGTGAAATACCTGCACAAAATGCAGTGTGTTAAAGGATGTGCGTTCGCTTTCTTGATCTTGATTAGTCCCATTGAATAGACCTGTAGAACTGCAACAGCTTGGGTGCACTTACATGGAATATTTTGAAGGGCTTGTTTGATTACTAGCTTAAGATACCGTCCCTGGGATATCTGATTAAATGTAAGAGCAAAATGGGCAAAGGTCAGCATATGGTTCTGTGGCACTTGCGATAATAAAACCTTTTGGATACAGTCTGGCAAGGTAATGTGTATAGGTTGGTTCACTGTAGGCTTTTTCAACGTTTAAGTAAGTTCACATAACTTCAGGGAAGCTTATTTCTCTAGATTCTCACTCATGCTGATGTGCAAAAGGTAACACTGCCATGGATGAAGTTCACAACATGGAGTCATGTTAGGCTTCCGCTCCACAGAAACATACATTCCTTGCAGAGGCAGTATTGGGAAAGAAGTCTTTCTGAGATAGTTCTCTTCCAGAGTCTTCATGGAGTTCCTTCACATTGCCGTTGCATATATCTACACTGGGGAATTTGAGAGAACTTCCCAGGTCTCGCTTGGAGGTGGACACGTCCCCTGGCCACAGTCCAGATACGTGTTCGGGAGCAACATTTCCCTCTTTCCGCAGCTGCTCAGGTTTTCCTTCAGAAACCTGTCTGTGTACAGACGGGGAGGGAGAAATGGTGTGTTCCCACAGGATCACTGCCGGGACAGGGCTGGGCACAGAAGGGTGCAATTGCTCCCCTGAAGGAATACAGCTGTAGTGCTCAATAAGGAAGATTTCCAACCTAAAGTCTGCTCACAAGAAAAGTGGAAACAAGATCCTTCTTTTAATAAAACCCTTCCAAGCACTGCTGAGTTCTTCTCATCACTGATATGTGGCGAACTCTCAGCAGGGAGTAGTGAAACCTAGCAGGTGTTTGTTTCTGGCTGATATTTCCTCCATGCTGCCCTAAGATTCTCCTACAAGCAACCTACTCTGCTTAGAAATACTGGGACTCAAATATTGTTAGCGCTGAACTAATGCTCTAAAATCCCCGTGTTACGGTTTGCCCAGGTGCTATCTCTCTCAACAGTGTTTTCTAACTACGGGAGATTGTGGTTGTGATTTTTTCACGATTCCCTGTTAACGGCCACAATGCTTGAAATGCAAACCTGACTTAAAGTCAGTTTTGCATTCTGCAGTCAGATACCAACTTGGTATCTTTCCCTTCCTGTTAAATTAACCTAGAGAAGGACTGTCCTCACTGATCTATCACATGGAGGATACCTTGGGCTTGTGGCTACTGGTAATAGCAGTCTTCTCCCTTGCTCTGCTCGGGTGCTGTCTGCCAGGGGCCTCGCCAGCCTGAAGGGCTCCTGAAGCATCTGCCAGTCTCATCCACTTCTGGGAAGGTCCTTGTGTCCGCTCACATCTGTGCACTGCCTCTGACTCAAGAGCTCCGTGAAAGTTGCTCAGATCCAGACTTAAATTTGTAGTTTTGCTATATTAAAAATAATTTTTAAGAGATGAGGCTTTCTCTGAGCCTGTAACTTGATAGCTGGAAACAAAGTATTAGTAACTGCATCTGCCTTTTCAGCCATTTTTTAATCATTCATTATTAGCANATACCCTGCTACCAAAGCCCCGACACACAGACCATACACAAAACCGTAACTCAAGCCGTGTGCTGAGCCTTACCCTAAAACCTCAAATAAATAAATAAATAAATAATTTAAAAATAATAATAAAAAAGCCCAAACTAAAAAATTGATGCCAGATTTTTTTTTGTGGCTAAACCTTCCTTTGCAGCTTCACCCCGCATATGCCACTAGGGTTTGTTTCTCATAAATGCAGTGCTAACCATAGCCATGGGCTGACCCTTATACAAGGATCCAAAGCCATGGCCGAGATGAAAAAAGTCCCAAGGGAAGGACTTTTTTTGCAGCTCAAACCTTCCCTTGCCAGTCCATTTACACCTGGGCCCCTGTGCTTTTGTCTCTTTCTTATCCATCAAGTCTATCCATGAGAGGCCAGAGCCTTAAGCCATTGACAGCTCTAGCTGCAACCCATGCTCAGCTGAGCAAGCTCTCAAGGAAGAAGCTCTCAGTTCAGCCAGCCCTCAGCCCACCCCTTCCCTCTCAAAGATGGAAGCTTCAACAGTGTCTCAGTGTGCACAAACTCGTTGCCTCGGTACCTACTCAATGCCAAGAGTTTACTTATGGCACTTGTCCTTCTCCAGAGGAAGGAATCAGCTCCTGATTTGTCTTGTATCTTCTGAACTTCAGCCTTCAGGGCGCAGGCATTTTAGCCTTTTCTCGACTTCAAATTTATCCCAGCACACCCACAAGCTCTGGTGGCCAAATCCCAACTTAGGTATTCAAATGTTATGTTTCTGACAGACTTCTGAGCAGCAGTTCAGTTACAATCGGTCAGTAACTTTAGAATGCGAAACACCTCCACTGTCCCGTCCACCTTTTGCCCTTACCCAGACCGTCCCATCAGTGGGGCACCCTGGGCCGCAACCTCTGCCTTTTGCTCCCTCGCCTGCACGGCAGGGCCGCCCGCCCACACAAGCTACTAGCGCACCGGGACAGCCGCGGGCAGAGCACCGGCGGGCCCTGAGGGCGGGCTTTCGGCTCCCGCCTTCACAGGGATGCCCAGCGCCGGGGCCGAGCCGCCGCCTCCACAGCCTGAGCGAGCTGCGCGCGAACAGGGCGGCCGCAGGCCACGACCCGCCCACAGCGCCGCCCGCGCCTCCAGCACCTCGGCGGGCAGCTGCCCCGGCCCCACGGCTGTCCGCCCCCGGTGTCGGAGGAGGTACAGCCTAACACACGGCGCCAGCCCTGCGCCTCGCCGTGCCGCTAGGTGGAAGGAGAGCCGCGCGAAGAGGCCACTTCCTGCCGGCGCTTCCGCATCCGGGTGAGAGGGCAGCGCTCCGCGGGGGCAGCTGTCGTCTGCTTCCGGCTCGCGCTGCCGCTATGAGACCGTGAGCGCGGGGGCCTCTCGGTGCCGCCCGCGGCCCTGCCCCGCACGCCCGCCTGCCTCCGCCCGGGCCTGCTGTGAGTCTCCCGGCGGGGCGCGGGGGGGCCCTCTTGCTGTGGGGAGAGGTGCGGGGGGCTGGGGAGTGGATCGGGGCCCAGGGGTGGAGGGTGGCCCCGGCCGCCTCCCAGTGGGCCGCCAGGCACTGGAGGCGTCGTGGGGGGAGTAGGGGGGGGGCGGCTGGCAGGCTCCGGTAGCCATGGGGGCTGCATGTGCGCTTGGGCTCGCCTCCGCCGGAAGCGTGCCGGTACTTAACGTGTGTGCCTCGCCCAAAGTGCACGCGTTTTGGGGAAAACAGCCCCCTGGGACCGGCGTGCCTGAATCGTAACGGTTGTGAAGCTGCTTTTGGAGAGCCTGGCCGTTCCGCCGGTCTCGGTACGTGCCGTGGTGGCTGCTGTGAAGCAACATGTTACCGCGCTGTTTTGGTTTGTGTTTCTGGAAGGTAACTCCTTCATCGCTTTTCTTTCTAGTGTTTACCGCACCTTTTTCTGGCATTTGCAACTTCAGAGGCTAAAAAGGACGCGTTACTTTTGCGTCTCAATCTATAATTCTGACGCACGGTTCTGTTACTGATGAATGATGCCTGTGAGCTGCTGTGTATACTGTGCGTGGTGCCGGGAGTGCCTGGGCTGCTTGGAGATGAATGAGGTGTGTTAGCAGGTGTTACACCGCCTGCCTGTGCCAGAGATGGAAAAGTTTAGACTGTGCATGAGTATCATTTAGATTAAACGTAAATGTCGGCTGACTTCCTTATCATGCAGTATGGTTTTGTTTCTTCAGCAGAATCGAAAGTAAACATTCCAAAAATAACTATCACTAATGTATAATACCACCCCTTCCCCCCCGCCAAAAAAAAAAAAAGAGAGAGAGAAAAACTGTGAGACCATTAATCTTGACAGCTTTTACTTGTAGCTAATACAGTGTCCATGTAGGTAGTACCAGTTTTTCACTACTGTGGGTTATCATCACAGGAAGTAAGGACTGAAGTCAAACCTGAGCAGATAAACTCATTGGTGTTTATTTGCCAGTGTTCCTTGCTAGTGCTGCCTGCAGTGACAGTCGGAGCTGTCTGAGGAGCTTAAAAATGACAGCAGTCCATAGCGGTAGGTGAAAGAAGACTTCAAGGCTGTGGCAACAGTGAGACCTTACTACCATAAACTTAGGAATAAGTTATTTTATTTCAGTGTATGACAGAATGCCTAAATATCTATCTATCTGTCTGTCTGTCTATCTATCTGTAGTATGATAATTGAGAGAATCTGAAAGTGATACTTTAATTTGATTCCAAACTTAGAGTAGTACTGTGTGGTGATAGCATTTCCATGCCAGAGCACTGATCTATCAGCACTTTTTCCAGTTGTAGTACTGAAGCATTGGGTAGATTAAAAGTTTTTTATGTAAAAACTAGAAATACTGCCATTGCTCTTGTGATTTCTAAGTGTTCCAGTTAAAAGTTGTTTTAAAAAGCTTCTCTTGGATTTCAATCCCTGTATTGCACTAATTGCTTAAATATTCATATGCAGAGTATTTAGATCAGTTATGTACAACTGTGTTTGTTGTACATCATCTTGACACATATTCTTAGTTTGCAGGGTTCTTGATACTGAAGTAAAAAAAATGAAGAAACTTGAAAATAATTTTCAGTGCAGCTAAGAGATGTGTACAGTACTGATAACTGGTTTTAAAAATCCTCTGATACACTTTTTCTAATGTAAAGTGAACTTTTATTGTTTCCAACATATAAGTTGAGCTTAAGGTAAAATAGCGATGATTTGCAAAATGGATGCAATACACAGTTTAACCTATTGTAGAGGTAAAGATAAAAAATGTCATTTGTGGCAGAATCAATTTTAAATTTAAAAGGTTACTACCCTACATTTTTGTCTCACAGAATCCATTCAGTAAGCACAAATGTGAAATAACACCATATGTATGATATTCTTAAAGCGTATGTCACTTTCCATTTGCTGTCATCATTTGGGTGCTTCTTGCGTATCATATAATGGAAGAAAGATTAATTTTACTTATAGTTCATAATCAGCTGCGTCTTCGTGTTCTTATGATGTAGTCTAGTCTTTCTTCCCATATATTGTGAATCTCATTATGGAATGTTTGAAATCAAAACATATTTCACTCTGTAATATGTTACTTCTCCTTGAGTTGAAAACTCCTATGTCTTACATCATGTAATTTTTCTAAACTTAAAATGGAGGAGAGCAAGTGAAAATTCACCTTTAAACATAAATAAAGTAAGTAATAATTGTGAAACTTAAGAGTATTTTTGTTTAGTGTCTTGTCCTGAAAGGAGATAAAACTAGCCCACAATCAGAATTCTTTTAAGGAATTTTCTGGAAATATATTCTAGTTTATTTGATTTTTTTTTTTTACCAAGAGTTTAAAGTGTAACTAATATTTCTTGTTGCCTAATTTAATTTCTTTTTTTTTTTTTAATAGGTAAAAGGATACATGTTCACGTCAAGTAGAAAGGAGCATGTTCCCAAATTCCTCCAGTTTGGGTCGTCCACCCTTCCCTCCAAAACATCAACAACAAAGTAGTTTCTTCCATAAGCAGCTTCTCAATATACCACCTATTCTTCTCTCTCACCAGCAAATTACTGATGCTCAGTTTAATTTTCAGCATGCAGCGTAAGTACAGTAAGATTTGATAGTGGGGGTTGGGTTGAAAAAGAGAGTTAACAGTCTTTTGAAAGAAGTATTTCTGTTTATGGAGGATGTTGAAAACATTGAACTGCATTCAGCTTTAAAAAATAGTAAGGTGTCATGTGTAAAGCAGAGCTGTATAGTTTCTGTTGGTGATGTGCAAGTTTTAATACTCTTCTGCATTGTGCACAATGCATGAGGTGCTGTTGCACTGATTGGAGTTAGTAATCTGCAGTTCAGTATTAAATTGTATTTGTTTACTGGGGAAAACAGGGAGGAGATGAGAAGGGTTGGGAGCATTTATTCTTGGGGCTAGATTTGAAGACACCATAGTGGCTTTTAGGCTCTTAAATTTAACACCATCTTAAGGTAGTTTGTTTGCTAACCTCTTCTTACATGTGTGCTGTGAAGAATGACCATCTTCTATTTTTTAATGAAAAATATATACCTCAATATCTGCTCTTTTTGGATAGAAAAGACAGATGTGTTGCTTCTGAGAAAAAAATGATAGGACTTGCTGAGTTTCATATTCACTTAAGAAAAACTACTAACCCGTAAAAAGCATCTTAGTTATCAGACGAATAACAGTTGTGGACTGTTGTCCTTCCAGAGCTCTTTTGAGTGGGAACCTTGCAACTATTCCAGCTGTTACACTGCAGCCAGTGACTTACGGAAATGGCAGTCCAGTACGTACGTCTGATCTCCCCACATCATTCCAACGGAGAAAGTAAGTTCTTTGTGTGTGTGTGTGATTAATTCTGCTTGTAATGTACTCGTGGTGAAGCTTGTCTAATACCATTTTTTTGTGCAACTTGAATTTTGTTAGAAATGTCAAGAATACTGAATAAAATGGTTTTTGATGAAACAGGCCATGTTATGGCTCTTTAACGTACCTGCTTGTGAGAATTTTGGTACTCATAAGTGACGTAGTGTGTGTAGTTTTTCTCTTCCAACAGCTTTACAGAACTGTGACTTACGTGTTTTATTTGCTACTACAATAGATTGTGTGTGCTGGACTATTAGAGGGTTTGTGTCAAAAATTTGAGTGTTCTCTTCACATTAGACTTTATGCTTTATGACTCAATGCTTTATGGGAATTGTGATGTTTTTCTGATAACACACTAGATGTTTCTGGTAATTTTCTTAATTATGTGATGCTTTATTTTTCAAATACAAAGTGCTAAATTCAAGCCTATGCAAGTTCTTTTTTTAAAGAGGAATGTTATGGAAACATAGTTTTTCTACTTTTCAAAAAAATAATCTTACTTGAATTTGCATAACTTTGTTACTTTAGTTGCAATAGAAAGGAATTTCAGATGACTGCATGGTTTTATTTTCTTCTAACATTCTAGAAAAAAATCACTTCTTACCGGTTCAGAAATAGTTGTTGATACGTGTTTGTAATAATTCTGTGAATCAGCTGATAGGGAGGAAGCTTTATGTAATTCATCTTCACAACTATTTCCTGTAAGCTATTTCTCTTCCAGACTTAACAGATGAGAAAATAAGTGCAATTAAATACATAGTATTCAGATATGGTTGAGTATGTAACCATCACAAGAATTAAGAAGTTCTTGGTTTTATGCTGCATGTGTGGTTTCCTCTTAACCAGCGTGGTTTATGGAAAGCTATGCTCTGTTAGGAGATTTGCAGTCAATTAGTTAATCATTAGATCTCGAGTCGGCCCTTCTTAAGATATTTATGCTGAACATGAGTTCATGCAAGTTCTTCTCAGTCAAAATAGGCTGAAACAGCATTATGTTTTGATTTAATGTTACATTATTAGTTCCTTTAAGAATCTGGGTAGGTAATGTTATCAAAACTTCTCTCAGGCTTGAAAACTGAAATGATAACTTGAGATCTCGTCAGTTAAATTTTTGTTATTAATAATACTTTCTGTTGAGTTCCCCAAACTACTTTGATGCCAGCTTTTCTGACTGCCAGAAATGACTGTAGTTTTACTAATAGTTAATTCATTGATATATATGAACATTTGATTTCATGCTTTTTAATTAGTAAAACACGAGTACCACCATATTGGGTAATTTTATGCAATACTTGGTGTATAAACAAAACATGAATGTCCTCTCCAGTTCTTTACTTTATGAACCACAATATTCCAGCACTGGTCAGCTTTCAGTACGAACTTTTTCGCGATGAAGAGTTCGGGTGCCAAGGGGCTGTCTTGTAAGATCACTATATCTTTGCAAATATATTTTAATTCCTATGACAAATTACTTAATGAGGGGATACAGAGCAGGGTTTGAAAATGAGACATTAGGTTTATAAGCTGTGTAGCTTAATACGATCATTAGTTTGATTTGTCAAGCGGATAGTGCTTCTTTTTTGCCTGGATTGCACAGTTTACTGTCTGTACAATCTAAGATACAGACAAATGCTACATTTTGAATGACTGTTGTGATAAGTTTCTTTTTCTTCCCACTACCAGATTTATTTTATTCATCACTGGGTACTCAGAACTCACAAAACTTCTCACTGCACTGATGTTGTGTTAGAAGAAAAGTACACTTACGTAGTCTATATGTATCTTTTGAAAATAAAAAGAGAGTATGTTGTCACCAAAACAGTATGACCAGCTTTCTTAGCTGTCCTCCTTAACCGAATTTGCCATTTAGATTTTGACTGGTTAATACAGACACTCTTGTAAAGCAGCTGCATCAATTTACTTTAAGGGTGGCTGCACTTTTGCAGTTACGTGTTCTCTTTTACCCTTCTAGGTTTATTTCACCTAATATCTAGGATGAGCGCACCTTTTGTTCTGTAGAGTACTTGCTTTTAGTGAAATAGTCAAATAGTCACATAATTAAGCATTGGTATCTGCACTTTGTAGCAATTGTCTTTTAATCATAGGTTGGAGCTGGCAAACTAGAGGAATTGCTGTCTTTTTTTTTTTCTCCTAATTTTTTTTTTATTTTTAGGAGACTAAGTGAACGAAGTGTTGCGCTTGATGTCAAACGGCAGCGGCTTCATTCGCATAATTCTGAAACAACTCTGGTTAACCAAGCAGTGCCTTTACCAGAAGAACGTAGATACTCCTTCCCAGGATCAGTTCAATCACCGCTGTTGCGTGCACGTTACATACGAGATTTAACTGCATGTGTCCCTCCGTTGCAAGCTACTTTGTTTCCAGACCCTATAGAAACCACGCTCCCTGTAGCCAAAGATAAGGTAATACCTTTATATGTTTATGCTTTACATCTGCCTTCTGAGTAGACAGTGTCCGGCGGTGCTGTGGGAGACCTTAAAAATTTCTACAAGGTTCTTTGAGAGTGTCATGGAGTCTCTAGCACTGAGCTGTCATTAGAAGAAATATCAGTGATTGTAGCTGCTATGATTGTCCTATGTAGTCTCTTTGTGGGTGTTTGGGTTTGGAGCATTTTTGGGGAGTAGGAGTGGTGTTTGCTTCTGTTGCTTTGTTTATCTACTAATGTCAGGAAACCTACATGTCTGCTCCAGGAAGTAGAAATTGGAGGGCTAGTCCGTTTGTCATATGTTTGAGGGGCAGGGAGAGTACTAGTGAAAAAAAAAAGCCACCCTAGTAATGTGAGAGACACCCATTCTGAATAAATACAGTATTGGGCCCGGAAAGATGTCTTCTGCCTCTCTTCTCCTAGCTCTTCTGGAATATAGAAGAGGGTGTCTTCTTTAGGTGGACAGTGGAGTTGGAACTGTGTTTTTTGTCCTTTTTTGAATTTAAAAGAAAAAGTATGGCTAATCAATCTTCATACTTTATCTGCACCAACATGACATAAGATTTCTTTATTATAAATATGCCTGTTGATTATAGCATATAACAGTGTTGCAAAAGAGAAACAGTTAATACCATCTTCCACCAAACATCTAACTACTACTTTAATAGTTTGTGTGGGATAAAAAAAGAAAGCTAACTTAAATCAGTTTTAGTGTTTATTTCTCTCCCTATTACTGATAGGCAAACAACATGTTGACATTAAAGTCAGCAGAAGAATGTCTCTTGTCTTTCACTGCTTATTACCTAAAAGGCTGCAAATATGGATAAGGCAAAATTTATTTTCTGTGGATAGACATGTTATAACAGATTGAACAAATTTAAATGTAAAAACTGCAGAAATTTCTTCTTGGGAGTCGTTCAATATTAATTCAAGTGCAGTAAAATTGCAGGTAATGGAATAGGTCGTGTGAAATGATGCTGAATTTTTTTTTAATGCAGTCATCTGTTTTTCATGTAATTGCATCTCTGGCAGGAAAGAATGTTCACTTCTCTGTATATTTGCTTTTTGAATGTGTGTGTCAAGTTAAGTCAGCAGGTTTTGGAGTTGTTTCAAGCATGTCAGCAACAGACCTGTGATTTGAACAGAAAAGAGCTCTGCAGAACAGAACTCCAGAGAGAAATTCGTCAAATTTTTCCAGGTACATTTTGAATTTGATACTTAATATCAGTATGAATGTTCTTCAGGTTCCCAGTTCTTCCCTCCTCTTAAACTATGATGTCACATCCGTTTTTATTCTGTGATTCTTGTATTACAGAGAGCAGACTCTTTTTGGTTGGGTCCTCACTGAATGGGTTTGGCACTCGTAGCAGTGATGGTGACTTGTGCCTAGTGGTTAAGGAAGAACCAGTAAGTAATTTAAAACATACATAGTTAAAACAAAGTCTGTTTTTAAAATGTATGTGCTTTTACAAGGCTAGATTCTCAAATGGGAAACAAATGGTCAAATCCTTTTGAGTTAAGAACATTTTTGCACCCATAACAGCTATGAACTGTAAGCCAAATAATGTTTCAAATATGAATTTAACTCTTTAAACCCTTTAACCCAACAAAACATTAAAAATATAAGCATTACCTTCACTCCATAAGTGAAAAAAGCACAGCAGAGCAGAGAAGTCAATTGCCTAGAATCACGAAGAAAATTTGAGAGCTCTTAACTCATTTTAGATGAACAACTTCTAATACGTACAATTTTTAAATTTCTTTATTTAGATTCATAACCACTAATTTTAGTGAGCAGATATAAGAAGGAATTTGATATGCAAAATACCTTAAATATTTTTGGTGAGAGAAAATGCTTATGAGTAGAATTTAGGTTGACAGAAAAGGTGTAACAACAAAGAAAACTAAGCAGAGCATGATTTTGAAAGAATTGAAGCATGATTGAAAAGGAAGAAAAGGACATTTTTGTATAAATGGGGCTAGGTTTTCATCAAGTTCTATGATTTGTGAATATCTGATAGTGACTTTGCACATCGAACTCGAATTGTTTTGTCTGGCTTTTGATGCACTAAATGTATATGTAGGCTGTGGAATGTGTTGGTATACATGTTCATGTCTTATTCTAAGAATTTTATTTGAAAAGTAAACATACTTAGTTGGAACATCTAAACGAGAAATATCAACTTTTTTCTTTAATTTTAATATTATATTTCAGGTAAATCAGAAGACTGAAGCAAGGCATATACTCAGCTTAGTCCAAAAACTCTTCAGTACTAAACTTTGTAAGTTCGTGGCTACAGTGAGGTGTTAAGACTATTGGCAATTCTGGAAGAAGTATTGATGCACAGTTGTAACTAGTTCATGTAATTGCATCTTGTCTAGCTTCTAATCACAGTGTTATTTGCAGAAAATCCATAAATATTTATTAATTTTACTTATCTTGGTGCTGAAGGACAGTAATTAGAAAAACGTAACAGTTTACTTGCAAGCTGGTGGACTTCAGTAATGGGTAGCATCTAAAATGACTTTTCACTGCGGACCACAATTGAGAGGGGGCAGGGGGAAAGTATATATCTGTTTGGGAAACCTCTGTTTGTGAACTATTTCTACTCATTTACTTTGCAGTGCCTTGCTGGGGACAATACTCTGTAAGAATTTGTAAAATAAGATGTCACTCACAGTAGACTGTGTAGAATTGATTTGGGGGGTAGAATTTGGTACCAGTGAAGTAATTAGTTTGGTGTCCAGTTAGGAAAATACTAGATGTTGACAGTACTAGCACATACAGGAGAAACAGATCAATCCGTAGTTCTTATAAGTTGTTGTTTAGACTCTTTTCAGATTAATAATTCACATGGGCAGTTCTTGTCTTAAATGTGAAAGCCTCCTACTTCAAAGAGGCTTTTATACCATCATTTGAATTATAAAAGACCCTGTCATTGATATCAATGAGCGTGTCCCTCTAGTTCTCAGACTGTGATATATTCTTTGATGCCACTTCTTACGTTGTTGTTTTGAACAATCCTGCAATGGTGAAAGGAACAAACCATACGTTTAAATGCAGACTACAAAATTTCTTCATTGGCAAGTGTGCCTACCCAGATTTCATCAGCTCACTTGGAGAGACTTGATAGATCCATCGCAGAATAGGCATCTGATATTTAATGGCCTGAACTTGGTCTGGGTTTGCCAGGACGCAGGTCATTCCAGTGTGTTTTGAAAAGCACAGTGAAAAATAGTTGTGTTTTCAGAGATCAGAAAGAGAGTGTCTACATAAACTATCACTCTCTTGTTTTTTCAAGAGGTTGTGTTCTGTGACAGAGCTTTAGAGAAAATCAGGTTTGTTTGCCAGGGAATATGAGCATCAGAAAGACATAATGGTCATGTGGGAGTGATCCCTGAAGGTTTTTGTTTGTGCCATTGCTTATTTTTGATGCTTTCCTAATTCTCTGTTATCTTGCAAGTGTCTTTCATCAGCTTCATTTAATTAAAATGTTCTTTGGAAGGTGAGGCAGGACAAAACACTGCTGATAGTACCTCTCCTGTCAGACTATCTTAGTTGTGTTATGTAGACCTCCCTGTGCGAGCTGTCACTAAGCTTACTCCCTTGCTTCGCACAGGAGAACGTGAATAAACATTTTGGGCTAAACATGAAAGCTAACAATGTATGTGCAAAGGTGCAAGAGGAACAAGAAGGGGGAAGAAAGACAAGGTGTTACTTAAAGTTTTTTGGGCTGGTTTTGTGAAAGAGTTAAAGGACAGAAATAAATAGGGAGGAGATTTGTGGTATAGATAATGTTCTAGAGCTTTTTAAAGCTTTTTGCAGATCATTTAGATTCAGAAACTTGCAAGAAGTTTTTTCTAGCTGTGCCTCTCTTGCTTCTTGCTCCTGCGCTCTGTGGTGTTTGTGTACGTTTCAAAATAAGGGTTATGAGAAGAGTGTTTCTCTGCTTATTTCACCTTAATTCCATGACTGTTTGATAAATTAGGAAGCATTCCAAGTGCAGATCAGATCAGTCTCTTTGACAATTTTTTTTTCTTTTAAGTAAATAATCTTCAGAACATTAAGTGCTGTCTCTTTCCTCCTTTATATACAGCTAGCTGTGATTGTTAGATTAGTGTTTTGTTCTAGGAGGTTTGAGAAGTGGATTCAAAATTTATCTAGGCTCCAGCTTATTTCAGTTTCAGGCTTGCAAAAGCTAACAAGTGTAAGCAAGGAGTTTGAGCCCATCAGATTTGAAGTCTTAGAGTAGGAGCTTTTCTGTGCTGTCATTCTGCACCTAGAACACTGAGTGAAATGAAGATGTGATCTTTTTTTGAATAGTCTACTTAAAGTAGGAAAAAGTGTATTTGTGGGATGTGTTAGTTTTAAAGGTTTGTATTGGTTTTCTCCTAGAGTAGAGGCATGTAAGGATAGCAGTAATATATCTTCCGTTCCAAAGACTAGCAGAGTATTTGTAACTTTTCGATTTACTTGTTCAGATACCTGCACATATCTGTTTTTTACAATATTGGCTAACATTCCCAGAACTGTACGCTCCAGCCAATGTCTATTGGAAATGTGAAATGTGAAACATTAATTTCGGGTGATAACTTATGACATATTAAAGAGAGTATAATCCAAACTACTGAGAATAAACATCAAACTGATTACTCTGTTCAGATTCGTCTAGGCAAGATTCATTTTAAAAACAACTTGGCAGTACTGAGTTGACTGGTGTTTACTGTCTGAATAAGTAACAAAGAGCTCATTTTCTCTTAGTTTTACAAAGAGGTGCAGTAGTGTTGAGACTAGGATATCAAGTTGAGCAGAACCAAGCTGTGACC
The DNA here is from genome assembly GCA_013398225.1 of Steatornis caripensis. Taxonomy (NCBI): domain Eukaryota; kingdom Metazoa; phylum Chordata; class Aves; order Caprimulgiformes; family Steatornithidae; genus Steatornis; species Steatornis caripensis. Next base: position 15,476 of record VZSC01012498.1, read on the forward strand.
TTGGTTTCCATAGGAATAAGTATAAGCAAGAGCCTTTTTCATACCATTCCTACTGTTGTTCCGGCACTAACTATAAACATCGAGGGTTATCATTCGTAGAAGCAGACACTGTCTGAAAAACACTCTCTTAATTTCAGAGAGTGCAGTTTCTAAGAAGAGACTTAGCTGAAAAGTGAAATTGCGAAAAAGAAAATTGGTTTTGTCCTAGCTCAAACCAGGACAACCAAAACTGAAGTTGTCATCCAAATGCAGTGGAGATGGCACTGTTTAATCAAAGTTGCTATCCAAACTGACAGAAATACCTTTTTCTTTCAAAAAGGGAAGATCAGCTTTTATTGAAGGTTGTTTTTAGTCTGTATTGCTTCTAGCTTTGTCATACGTATTTATGCTAATTTGAGGTTAATTTATAGAAGCAAGGGGAAAATGTATAATGTTACATATGGGCAATTCAAGTGGTCCTAGATTTTGCAACAGAAGAAATTACTAAAATGGTGCTTTTTGCCCAAATTTATATCATGTAACCTATTTGGTCCGCTTTTCTTTGTCTTTTCCATTACTTTCTTGGGCGCATTTCTCGTTCAGGATTATGGGCTACTACTAAATATAGCCTGAGATACCATCAAGAATAGGGAAAATGTCAGATAATGACTGACGCAACAGTTTTGGGGAGTTGAATGCAAAGGTGCGTTTGGTGGCGCTGTATGAGTCTGGCAGAGCTTAGTGTGTTTGGGTTTGGATGGTCTGACGTTGAGCCTGTATGTTGATACCATGTGGATAATTATCTGAGATGCAGTCCTGTGATTGTGTATTTATTGCATGTCCCATCACCATTAAAGCAAAAGGAAAATAAATCTTGATGGAAAGTACTGTCCTGTTTCCAGTAACAATTTGATAGGAAGTTTATTTCTTGGTATGTGCTTTATCAGTCAAACAACTTTTAAAATTTGTTTAAAACTTTTAAAACCTTTAAAGGAAGTTTTAAGCATAATCAGTGCATAGTGAAGGTACAGCTAGGTTAATATTTTTTGATCAGTAAAATGCATAATTTTAACTGTAAGCACACTAGACACGATGAAAAAGTATGCAGCTGATCGTGTGCCCATTGCTACAGTGTAGTGCTGGGCTTAAGTGTCTTGCCATTCTGGATGGAAATGTTCTTGCTCCCTTCTTTTTGAACCTTTGTTATAACTCTTCAGGATTTCTATTAGAAGTACTGCTCAGTGAAAGCATTGTAGAACTGCATTCCTTATGTTCAGATTTATTGAATATACTTCCCACAGAAAAATCTTCCACTAATGTTTTCCTCTAATGTTTAGCACTTTTTTCCGCATACTTTCCTAGATTGTGTTTTTGCTGCAGTTGCTAAAGGTTACTTAGTTTAGCACAACCCTTCTGAGAATATTTTTGCTAAATTTAATAAGCTACAATTTGCTATAAATCAGTCAATATGACTCCAGTTTAGGATTTTATTTTAAGACCAGCATCTTACATGAAACTTAATTGCATATTTTTCTCCCTTTCAGCAAGCTACATTGAGCGACCTCAGCTGATTCGAGCAAAAGTGCCGATAGTGAAGTTCAGGGATAAAGTCAGGCAAGTGTTCTGTTCCACATCATTTTTCAGACTCTGAGAGGGGAAAGTACTCTGTATACTGTCTGTGTGAGTAGTCCCACTGAAGTCATGCTTGCTTTATTTGTGTTGTACTATAGTTGTATTGCAAATTTGTACTGCTAGCGTGCAGTGGCAGTTGGCTTACTCTCTTGATGGCCTGAAAGTTGTTGAGATGCTGTTTAGTTTCTTTGATGTGAATTAGTAGCCGTACATCATGTATTTCTATGGGTTATTTGTACATAGTTGATTGCAGTTGACAAATGGTTTGTGACACAAACCCAACAGTTTTCTTGAGTGCTGTGAGTCTGTTGAGTACTGTGAGTAGTCAAGCCCTATATGCAGTATGAAATTTAAACTTTGGGGCAGAGTGTGATACAAATAAAGCGGGTAGTGCTTGTATGCCTTGTTCTTATCTCTACAGCATGAAACAGTTATTAAAACTGTTTCATCACAATGCACGCCATGTTTACTAATAAGCCGTTTTCATTTCAAAGTGCTTGCTGATTATCTCTTACCATGATTGCAGAAAAGAGATTCTTACCTTTTGACCTCTTCCAATTCTCCTTCTCAGTTAATTGGCAGGATTTCTTAAACTGATACCTCAGAGAATCCTTCCTGGCATCAAAAGTTGTCCGTAGTAAATCATGTAGTGCAGGTCTAGTTGGGAGCAAGATTTGTTAAAAATCCAAAACATATTTGGTATATCAAGTTGTCCTAAATTTGGGTCTACAAGTATTCTCTATGTAAAACAACAATTACATTTGTGTAACAATGGAATACAAGTCTAGAAGCAATTCAAGTACTATAACAAAAGCAGAGTAGAAATCACGGAATGAAAACTCTCTTTGACGACAGTTTCTAGAGTATTATCTTAAATTTCCGCAACTCTGTCACTAAGTAGGTAATTAATATTCTGAAATTTAATACCATCGTGCTTGATTCTTTTTCTTTTCTCTTCCTCAATAGCTGTGTGGAGTTTGACTTGAATGTAAACAATGTTGTAGGAATAAGAAATACATTCCTTCTGAGAACCTATGCATACAGTAAGTTTTTAATGTATTTTCTTACTTCTGTAAACTTCGGGGGTTTAATTTGTATTTTGTTATTGATATACTATTAAAATTCAGTTTAATATACTATGTTACTATATATATAATTACCTAATGAGCTATATTAGACAGCTTTAAGATAACCTCTTCTTGCTCACTCTAAATATATGGAGAAAACTGGTATGTTTTTAATTGAAAATTAGAATATTCAGAAGGTAACAAAGGGTCTTCATCTTAAGGTCCACATATCTGCGACAAGGGCTGTCTCAGTATTCTGCAGGTAATGAGATCATTATACTAGCGATTATCTAGTGATATAATCTCTAGTTCCTTTTATTTCCTTACAGTCACTGGTAGCTATGTGTGGCTGATAGCTAGCTGTGTCTGCATGCTGTTCCAGAGTCTTTCCTTGAAAAATCCAAAATATTCTTTCATTTTTTGTACCAACCCCAAAACAAAACTGGTTTGTGTCTCCTCAGGAGTTTGTGTTTTAGGAAGAGGTGGTGAAACAGACTCCTGAAGGAGAAGTAATAAGAAAAGCACTCTTAGTGCTAAACTAAGGTTTTCTTAGTTGTCATCACAATGTCATTTGGCAGATAAATACATCAGAAGTGGACCTCGAGCTAATTCTTTTAGGCCATTTGCGGTTCTTCCTTTACCGCCTTCTTCAGTTGTTGCATACAGGAGTTCCTTTCTATTTAGGGTAGGAAGTCTACTGTTGATATAGTTCCTAACTTCTGCCACAGATTTGACTTCTTCCTCAGAAAATATCCCTCAGAAAATCACTGTAGGGCAGACTCGAGTCCAGATGTGAAAAAAGCAGTGGAAGGGGTCATAGCGTCCCGCCTTTTCTTCTGTTCTGCCTTGGTGTCCGCTTTCATAAGGCCAGCAAAATTAACTTTACATCTCCTGATGAAGGATAAATATTGTTACTCCCTGACCTCAAGAAAATGAGTTGGTAGCTAAGGGAGACTTGTGATTGAAAAGATTATCACTTCAATGTGTTAGACCTTCCTAAATAGGCAAACTGTATCAAGCATAGTGTGTCCTGTATTCTTTAGACTGGAAAACTCTCAGGTGACATAAAGCAAATGAAAGTAAATGGAAACTTTTATCAGTCTCTTTGCTTACTTTTAGAAGTCATATCAGCCAGGGTGAATAGCATTAAAAGTATTAGCCTGTTCACTTAAATTTGTGGCTGAAGGGCTACACCCTGCATGGGAGAAAAAAAGATCAAATTACCTCTCATGTGGAAGATGTATGGTTCTCTCTGTTCCATTAGAACAAATTAGATGCTCAGGCAAACAAGGGACTAGTTATCTTACTGAGCATGATAAAAAAAAAAAATCTGTGGATGCTGCTGTGCGTTTTTTGAAATCAGCCCTTCTGTGTTGGTGCATAGGTGCTGTAGAAAACATCAAAGATGATATGGCAAAGTGAAGCAGATTGTCCGCAGAAAATGTAGGTAGATTAAGCAGAGCTGGAAACTGAAGTCTATGCTGTTGTGTTATTAGTTGTTTGCCTAAGGAGGCATATCTGCAATTAAATCAGCAATTAATGGTAGGTATTTTTCAATTAGTAGAAGCTGGACCTGTGAACAAATGACATATCTGAGCATTTTCCTGAGGGCGTAGCTTGTTGACTGATGAAAGAGTATCAGGAAAAGTTCACAGGCCATGTTGCACACTAACTTTGTTATATACTAATTACAGGCACTAGCAGACAGAAAACCTTATCTCGGAATGAAGTCAACTAAAAAGAGATCTTTTCTACTGTGACACACACAAAAGAGAGTCTCATTTGGAATTTGAGCCTGTTTGCATTTTTCTCTCATGAAAAAATCGTATTTCAGTTAATGCATGTTCGTATGATGTCTATACAGTAATTGTTCTCACAGTTAGTGTAGTAATAGTCATATTTTTAGAGTTCAACCACTATGTGAATGATGTTGGGAATGAGGTGACTGGTGGTAAGAAGTTTTGTTGTTTCTAAGAGGTCTTCCAGATCTACGACATTCAGGCTGAGAAAAAGAGTACCACTTGCAGTGGTTCAGCACATGTAACCCTGTAAACAGGTTGTGAGAAAATCACATGCTTCATAGGATTTTCAGAATAACAGGGAGTACCCCAACTGGTGCTGTCGTAGGACATCTGTTGTCCTGGATGAAGTGATTACCTATCGATAGATTCCTGTCCTGATATGTAGAATGCAAAACTTTGCACAATCTTGTCAGGTTAGAAAAGATACTCCAGAACGTATAAGGCATTGTGAGGCCATCACAAGGGACTTGACTGAGCTCATTATCTGCTTCCGCATATCTGCGAATAATAAATTAAGTACGATGCAATGTCACTAGGAGATGGTTGTGAGTGACGTCTCCCTACAACATATTACTACCTTAATTAGAAGGCTGTCTGTATTCCCCAGAAATTCAGAAGATCATACCTGGAATATGACTGTATTTATGTCTTTCCTCATGAAAAAGTGTGTGTCTTGACTTAATGAGTTATTGTATCTAAAATAACATCTACATAAAAAGCTATTGAGGAAAAGGCAAATTTAAAATTGATGTCTGAATGCAGGGGTTACTGCTTTCATGGATCCTGAGGAAAACTTAAGAATGAGCTCTGTGTCCTCCCAACAGGAGAATTTTCCCTGCTCTTGAAGTTTATACAACCTAAATTAAAAAAAAAGTAAAATAGAAATAGTCTGTCCTGGCAGCAAGTTACTTCAGGGAAAATTAGTACGATGAAGTGGAGAGAACTTAAAAGAAGAACATGACACTGCTACAATGACTGATGCATCTAGTTTTGTCTTATCTACAAGTTACCTGGCATACCCCTTATAATGTGTCTGTGGATCTTACTACTCAAAAGAGTGTTTTCAAATGTAAATACTTTTTTCTGATTTTTTAGAAGAGGAGTAGTAGTTGTAGAATAACTAAGTAAATTCTATGAAAAGGTTGCAAAAGGTAACCATAGAATAGAAGAGTATCATGTTGATCAAGTAGGAACAAATGTTGATTAATTGCTGTCTGGTTGAATGTGCTTTTTTTGAGATGTATTTATTTTACTTGCAGTTGAGAATCGAGTACGTCCATTAGTACTTGTTGTTAAGAAGTGGGCAAGTTTTCATGGCATAAATGATGCCAGTCGTGGTACCTTAAGCAGCTATAGTCTTGTATTGATGGTTTTGCACTATTTACAGAGTAAGTATTTTTTTACATGTTGAAACTGTCCCTTTTAAGTTCATATTTGTGTGGTTTTCCTCTTTAATAAAATTAAACACCAGCAGGAGTCATCTTCCATGTGGAAAACTCTGAAAATAAAGTGGGTTTACTCTATTTCCTTAGTACTGGATTTCTTTAACAAGTGGACCTCTTCTCTGGAGGCAGAGTTACCAGCTTTAAAAAGGTTCAAAAAAAGAATTACAAAATCAATGTTCCTGCAGGACACTGTGTAACTATAAAATAAACTCAAGCTCAACTTAGCAGAAGTCTGCCTTTTAACAAAGGGAAAAAACAAAACAACAATTTCAGTGATTTTCTTTTTGTTGGTTTTTATTATTTTTTTTGATTTGGGAACTTCCAAGAAAATTCAAAGGGACAACAAACGCTGTGGGGTCATTTTCCTGTCTTCTGGTGAGCAAACATGAGGGACATGTTGTATGCAAGAGTACACCACCATGTGGTTAGATTTTTCCACTCATTATATCTTCTGTAAAGTGACAGATGTTAAAGTCCATTAGAAGTTGGGATATTTGACTGCCCGTGGCCCTGTCTTTTCTTGTGACTTCAGTTTATTGAAACACTGAGTATCTGTATGGAGCTGGAGAGCTTTACCGGAGAATTGAAGAAGCTCATGCAGTCCAGCAATGTTTTCGAGGAATAGATTTGAAACAGGCTTATCCCCCTATATCTTTCTTTCTTTCATTAGAGGAAGTCCAAAGTGATCTTTGTAGTTGGCAATTCTTGCTAAGATTTAAGGATTATCATTTCAGAAATCATTAAGCTCAGTATGAATTTCTTCATTCTGTATTGGGAGATGAGTGGCTTCAGAAAGGAAGGCAGGGAACCCCTGAAGCATACGTCTTGTTGAGTAACTTGCCTATAGAAGTAATTTCTTAATTCATATCAGTTCATGTATAAACTATGCATTTTGTAGCTTGTATTCATTCTACACTTTTTTTTAACATGCTGATTATTCTTGCCCATGTTATTTTAATGACAGCCAGTTCTTAACATTTTATAATCATATCTATGGACCAATTGCATAGGCTCTCATTTTAGACTTTTCCCCTTTGTCAGTTTGTGTAGATTTGATTTTTTTTTCTTTAAATCAGCTAGAAACAATGTTTAGCTCCTCTGACAGCTTGTTTGGCCTGGAATGTAGATACTTGCTGTACAGTGGGTAGCCAACTATTTATTAGTTTGAAGATCACACTACACCCACGTTGTACTTGAGTGGAAAGCTTTTCATGATAGTTGGCTCAAGCTGGTGGCTGGCTTTCAGCTGAACAGTATCTGTAGTAGAGGACCTAGGAAGGCGTTTTGTATATTTGGGATCCAGTTGACTGGGTTGCTTCTGACTGCTTTGATGACCATACAGTGTGCTTGTTGTTAATGTACCAGTCATGAGAACAGTAGGACATATGCTAGTCTGTCCAGTGACTGTTTTTTTTCTTTACATCTGCTGTGGTGGAGTGCCATAAATGTCTTTGTTTCTGTGGAAAGAACAGAAAATGTGGCCAAGTTTGTTGTCATAGCTCTGAGACTATACTGTAGGTGACTGAGTACTTCAGTGTAGATCATTAATACATACCGGGGCAGGGGGTCAATCAAACAAAAAATGTCGGTTTGGAGGAGGTGAAATGTCAATGAACTTAAAAATGCCAATGTGATTATTAGATGCAAGATTGAAAGTGTTAGCAATCTTCACATCCAGTAGCTCCTATGCAAAGGTGAGGCACAAGCAGAAGAGAAAAAGTACCTTAACGTGGTCTAGCCCATTAGTGACCATCTTAACAGTGACTTGATTAGCATTTGATAGTTAGTCTCACACTTTTAATGAAAGTAGGCCTTTTCACTTGGAAATTTATTCTCAAAATCTATTTTCATTGTATCACAGTTACTCTAGAGACTTGTATTGGGTGCTGTGTGCAGCCATGGATAGCCAGTTACTGAGTTCTGCATAAAAGCAACTCACAAAAGGGAAGAGAATAGAAGTTATAAGTGAGTATAAATGTGTAGGCTTACCAGAATGTTAACAGCCCTGCAAGTATGAGGGCATTTGCTGTAGCAACCTGTGACAGCTGTCTAGGGAAGGGGCAAAAAAGTTCAAACAATCCTTTTCATGCAGAACTGTGATCAGTCAGCTGCCTGGGAAGGATCAGCAATCTGTAGAACAAAAAGGAGCCTTTTACCTGGCTTCATCAGCCTTTTCTGCTGAAAAAGGCTGAAGTGTGGCTGTGGACATGTATCTAGCATCGGCTGTTAAGATTCTGATGTTTTATTTGTGCAGATTTTAACTTTTTTTTCCCCTTCGTTTCTGCTACATGTGTGTAATGCTACTGAAAGTAGTTTGTGTCGTAGTCATAGAACTTCTAATAGAGCTTTTGATGATGTCACAGGGGAGGGAAAAAAGTAAAAATAAAAGCGTTCTTTTGCAGTAAGTAGTGTCCCTGACTTCACTAGATAAATTTCTTTCTTTTACTGCTTAATCCATTTCCATATTCTTATACTGATGTGGATATCTTTGGACCTGAGGTTAGTGTGGCTTGAGTTTATTTTGTAGATACATCAATGTCATGTACATGAACTTTCCTCCAGGTAACAGGTCCAACTGTCTTGTACAGTAAGAAAAGGAAAATTCATGTGGCAAATGCTAGTGGTAAGTGGTAACTTTTCCCCTTAACTCTGTCCTTCTAGTATAGCACACATACCCAGATACAATATCTTGATTGCTTGTATTGCTCAGATTTTGTGGCCTTTTATTTTAGGGTGGCAGCAAACTGGAAATTGTCCGATATGTTGCAGAAATAAGATGCTCTTGCATATTTCTAAACACCCACAAGCAAAATGAAAATATTATTAAAGCAGCTGTGATCATATTCTTAGCAGTCCTGCTAGTTAATATAGTGTACTCTTTCAAGATATCCCAAGCATGCTCTGATAATTCTGCTGTTCTGATTCTTGGTCCCTATGGAAAAAGGATCCTGTAACATCTCATCCCCTGTGAGACCTTGTCTGAAGGGTGAATTAAGGCCTGACTCGAAGTCCTGAATGCTGAACTTAATTATCATTCTCCCTAATGAATGATGTAGACCAATGGTTTTAAAGAAACATGAAGACACGATGTTAAAGCTTTAGTATGAGGAGTGCTTGATAAAGAGTTCTGTAGCTGCTCTAAGGCTTGAATGTGATGTGAATACTTTGGGATTTTTTTTTCTGTCTATCTGTAGGACCACCTAACCTGGAAGATAAGTTTTACCCCCTGTTATTTGTATTGTGCAATAGATGCTGTCCCCATTCATGATTTTCATAAAAGTTACAATTGTTTAGTTCATTTTGTGTTTCTTAGTATCGTTAATGTCTGCATAATCTTTATAACCTGTTTGCCATTTACTAGACCAGCTAACAGCATTAGACTGAATGTATGTTTGTATTTTATGGAAATTTTGCTGGCAATGGCTGCTAAGTGTGTTGGGCATTTTATGTTTAGGTTACTTTTGGAGACTCAGTGTGTAATACTTTGCAGCTGAAGAGTGTGTATTTTTGCAGTGTGTGGAGACTTCCTATGCTGTGATAGAATCATATTAGATGTAGGAAAAAAAAAATGAGCAAAGTTCTGATTTTTCCTTTAGAGAATCTAGTTGAGTTCCTTATAGCTATGAATTAACATGAATTTTAAAAGTTGTGCCCAGCTGCTGTAGAGTTTTTCATGTCTTCTACAAATAGTATCTTTTAACAGCTTCCCTTAGCTAAATTAATTTCTTATACTACTACGTACAAAATATAGTAATAGAATGATTTTCTGAATAACTTTTATTATACAAAATGTGTTAAAGTGAAGTTCTTGATAGATGTTTTTAAGATGGAATTTTAGTCCAACCCTTTGGTGTAGTTGATATGATATTGTTTCCTGTGAATTACATGAATCACAGCAACTTTAAACTTTTTTTTTTTATAGCCCTACCCGAACCCATCCTTCCATCCCTCCAAAAAAATTACCCAGTAAGTGTTTCTTATGAATTTACTACACCATATATGTGCATGAAGCCGCTTACCTAAAATACATGACTTCTTAAGTATCTCTAATGCATTAAGTTAAACACAGTCTGTAAGCCTGGTCATTGGTACACTGAACATAGCGTGAAAAAGGTTATTTGCTGCTTTTGATTATTTCTTTAGTGAAACAACCTGTTACATAGAAGATTTCACAGACAATTGGAAATGAGTGCTAATGAGAGCTGCTGACCTAATTCTCCTTACGCTGGCCTGAAAATATCCCTGTGTCATCTGTAACTTTCTGATTCTTATTTCTTAGTATATTCAGTAGTGTTTTTTCCATCCAAGTGTAGTGTTTCAGAATTCCATACCTTCGTGCAGCTGTTGGGTTACCTGATATTTCTGGGTGCAGAGAGTGAATGAGGCATGTTTACTAAGGAGACTTTTGAGACCTTACAAAACTTGGCTTCAGTCCAGCAAGAAAATGCCGTTTTGAGACTTTGCTGTTATGTCCAGATCATACTCTGTTGATCTTCAGAGACCTCTGTGAATTGGTATGCTTTGATCCTCTGGAGAATTACGACAGTAATTAGTGAGACTTAACCTAAGGAAGATTACCTAGAAATAAGAGCTACCCTCCTAAATGTTTGTCTGGGGACAGAAGAGCTATTGCTGAATAGTTCTATGCTATACTTATTTACAAAAATTCCTTAATTCCTTCTTCCTTACCTTTCCTCTCTTGTGTCACTTTTAAAATTTTTCTTTATTCCGTAGTTGCCATAGTTTGGTGTCCCTGTCTATGTATGGGGTTTTTTACTGTTGCTGATAATTGTGCTGATGGAGTATCGTAAAGCCATTCTTTCTTTTGCATATATTTCCTATAATGCTGAAATGGGAATATTTCATTACAGTGTACATCAGGGAGAAAATACTGTGGTGTCAGCCATTTTGGGTAATTAGGATAATTGAGATGCAGAAGACAGCTTTGAGTTATAGTACACTGCAGTTTTATTTCTGTTTTGTAAACCTGCTTGGGCATACCTGTGCTAAATTTTTATGATCTTTATTTTTTCCTCTGATTTATTACTGTACTATATACCTTCTAAGTCCTTTATTGTTACTGCTCAAAAGCATTTCAAGCTGTTTTTCAGTTCTTGTACACTTAGCTTTATGTGATGGGGTTTTTTAATTGCTAAATTTGCTGACTATGTTTGCTTAAAGCTCATGTGCTGTAGTATTTTAAGTTTTGTGTAGTATGTAATTTAAAGAAAACAACTGTAAGAATTGGTAACTTGACTCCGTAATAATAATACAAACATTGGTATTTTTAGTGTTTGAACTTTGCAGAGGCCTTCGGAGCACTATACAAATATCAATGGCTTAAATGATTAAAGCAAAAGTGTACAGTGCCATAAGCTGAAAAATCTAATGAATTTGTACTAAATGCGAGGTTTTATCTTGTGTCATGTGGAAGTGGTAAACCACTTGCAGGTTCCTGTGTTTCTAGAACACTGCTGTAAGAATAACACTTTTTACCCTGTTTCAACATAGATTTTTTCCTTGTTATTGTTAGTTTGGAGGACAGGCTAAATATTCTAGGATTGCTAATAAAATAAAAAGAATATTTTTATACTTGCTTACTATAAAACTGAATCAAAACTGTGGATTCGGATTTTTAAAAAATTACACTAGAAATGTGCAAATATATTTTTTGTCTGGTCTCCATTAGGAATGTAATTAAGTGTTTAAACATTGTGACAGTTACAATATCTGAATACTGATACTGAAACGAAATTTAAAATGAAAATGAGAAATACACCAAAACAATTCTGGTCTTGTAGCTTGCAGTAATAATTACAAAGCATGGGCAGATGTCAGTATGCAAAGAAACCGTATGTTTTTCTTGTGGTTGTAGCTGCTCAAAGCTGTGTCTCCATCTGTCCAGGGTTCAGCTAGGATAGAGTTAATTTTCACAAGAAGCTGGGAGGGGATGGCCGAGAGGGCGTTCAATACCATTGACCTCATGCTCAGTATATAAACTGGGGGTTGGCCGGGGAAGGGGATCGCTGCTCGGAAACGTGCGAGGCATCAGGTTCCGGGTGGTGAGCAGCTGTGTTGGTATATTCTTTTATTAGTATCATGGTTATTATTATTTCTTCTCTCTGTGTTGTTCTCTCCTATTAAACTGTCCGTATCTCAACCCAGGAGTTCTGCCTTTTCTTCTGATTCTTATGCTGTGGGGGAAGGAGCAAGTGAGCGGCCATGTGGTGCTTTGTTGCTGGCTGGTCTCAAACCATGACAGTCCTTTTTGGTGCCCAACGTGGGGCTCAAAGGGTTGAGATGACGGCAGATCTGACCAGAGTGTGTTAAAACAAAAGTTGTGATAGGCATTTATTATATTAGTTAATCACAGTGTTGCTTTATTTGTTCACATGGTGGTGTTATGTAAATCCTTACATCCTCCATGTATTCCCTGCGGTGATGTTTATCACCTCGGGGAGAAAGATCAGGGCTGTCATTTTGCTGTACTGGGTAATGTCGCCTTACGATNTCAAAGGGTTGAGATGACGGCAGATCTGACCAGAGTGTGTTAAAACAAAAG
>VZSC01012500.1:0-24084 GCA_013398225.1 Steatornis caripensis
AGATTAGATGTTGGGAAGAAATCCTTCACAGTGAGAGGGTGGTGAGACATGGCACAGGCTGCCCAGAGAAGTTGTGGATGCCCCCTCCCTGGCAGTGTTCAAGCCCAAGTTGGATGGGGCTTTGAGCAATGTGGTCTCGTGGAAGGTGTCCCTGCCCGTGGTAGGGGGGCTGGAACTAGATGGTCTTTAAGGTCCCTTCCAACCCAAACTGTTGTATGATTCTATGTTAGTTACTGGTTCCTGATCAGTGGAGAGTGCTGTAAAAGAGTTTATTGAGCTCCTCCAGCCCTGTCTTGCAGCAAACTCCCTGTCACAGTGATGAACTTCTTCAAGGGCAGAAGGGCCTGCCATCCCCTGTGGCTAAGAAGCTCTTGCTAGCTAAGCAAGCCTAGCATCTCTGGGGTCAGAGGATAGTTTGAGGACCACCTGGTCCTTCTTAAGGCCAACACAGCTTAGGCGGGCAAATGAAGGGAAGGAGCAGGTTTCTTTGCTACAAAGTCACGGTGTGTTGCTAAAGTTGTGATGGTAATTTCTGGGTCAGAATAGGAATGTGAGGGGAGAGCTGTTACCTAAATGGTCGTACAGCTTTTTAAATTAGCTTCTGCTGCTGGGTATGCAGCACCCTGCAAAAGACCAGGTAGTGCTGATCTGGAGTGATGAGAGAAACTTGTGCCTGTGAGAAGATGGCTTGTAATCCGCTTGTGTTGATGGTTGGTGAAGGCTGAGCGAGTGGTGTGTGCAACTGCTCCTCTTTGCATCTGATCTGTTCTTAATCCCTGGTGATGGGAGAGAGTTTTCATCCCCCTGCCCCAAGAAACATCACTTGATTGCTCTAATCATCTTGGTATTAGTCTCAGCGATCATATACACAGGGCAGTAAGTAGCTTCTTACTGTATCGGTGAGGTTTTCCTTACTGGAGCAAATGCAAACTGCAGGGCTGCATCTCTCCTGGGAGGAAGAGTTCTCACTAAAAGCAGGCTTGTCTGCAAGGGGGGCAGTTTTGGAACCTGAGATGTCCCTTGGTTGCACCCCCCCACCTCTGGCTTTTGGCATGAGCTCTGGGAAGGGTGCAGGCTCCCGGTTTGGAAGGGTTGTGCAATCCTTTACGTGGTCTTTGATCTTGGAGATGCTTGCAGATCTTAATTCATTAAACCTCTCACCAGCTTTGAGGGCTCTAGCCTGCCAGCTTCATCCATGCTGAGTAATAGTGCACTTGCATGGCGAACCAGCAGAAAATGGCTTTCTGGTCATTAAAGGAGACACAGTGGAGCTGGGCAACATATGTTTCACACAGGATGTCTGCAGTGAACTGAGACTACAGTGTTTCCAGCCACAGGATGACGGTCTGCAGCTCTGCCCCAAGGTCTTGCACTGCGGCGGCTCTGCCGTCTCTCGAGCTGCCACTGCTTGGAAATATTGATCCAGGATCAAGGCCCTTTCATCTGCCTGGTCTCTGAATTTCACTCACTTTATAAGTTCATGGTCTGTAGTGCTGTGTCTGCACCTCCTGTCGGTGGCTCTGGCATCCCACTACAAACCCTTGTCAGCTCCTGGCTGCTGCACTGGGATGTGCACTGGTAGCTGGAGGGCTGCAGCCTCAAACACAATAATGTTGCCTTTTCCTGCGCTTGTGGTATTGTGCAGCCCTGGCTTCTGCTCTGTGCTGGCTGGGTGCCCAGGATCTCCTGCAGCCGGGGCAGGAATTTGGTGGGGAAAAAATGGGGTTTGTTTTTGGGGAGTGGGCGCAGTGAGTGGCTCTCCGTCACCTGGCCTGGCTGGTGACATGGTGCCATGTATTGTCCACCCAGCACTGGAAAGAGGAGAGCAGTGCGCTGTTCTGCGTGGGGGAAGACCGATGGATGCTTCTCCCTTGTTGCCTGAGATCTGGAGAGACTTGTGCCTCCTGGGCTGGCAGGCTTGCCGACGTAACTTAGACAGGTGATGGGATACGTCAGCCATGGGGGAAAACCCTGGTTCTCTTTACCTGAGTGTGCCCTGGTGGCTGACACGATCATTCTCCATCGTCCTTGGAGATAGGGAAGCACCTCATCTGGAGGTCCAAACCCAACCCCCATGGCGAGGGTGACTGCTCTCCGTTACAGCAAGGTCTGTGTCCCTCTGCCCTAGTGCACTCCCTGTGGGATGCTGTCCCGCCCCACTGCTGGATGAGGGCAGAGGCCTGGGAGGTCTGGGAATGAGGTACTGTCCCCTCAACTGCGCTGCAGCAGCCAGGCCTCTCGCTGGCCTGGACTCCTGTTGCCTTGGCATGGGGTGTTGTGTATGTGCAATGTGTGCACCTGGAGTTTTTTATCTTTGAAGAAAAGGAGTGTTTATATCGGAGCAGAAATGATTTGACAGGCCTGCCTTAATTGCCTCCTTCAGCTGCTTGCTGCTGCTGAAAGTCGAGCCCCGTCTGGTGCGTTGAGTCCAGGCCTGCCTTAGTGCCGAGAGGGCCAGGTGAATAATTCGTCCAGACCAAAGGGACTGGGGGTGGAAGAAACTTGTGAAACCGAAAAATTGCCTCTAATGAAGAGGTTAGGTGTGGAAATTGAGATTAAGAAGCATTAATGAACCTTGCTCGTAACTCCCACTCGTTCACAGAGACAACTCGTGTGTGCGCAGTTGCCTCCCATGTGGCACTTGGATGGCGGCAGCCTGCTGGAGGCCTTGCCATCTGTCTCCTTGCCACTTAGAATACGTTTCTGTGTGCCGATAATGTAGGAGTCTATTTTGGGGTTTTCCTTCTCCGAGGTGTATTTACTATGTGACTGTAGTAACTAGCTATGTGTAGTAAATGCTGCGTTTTCGTCATCTTGGGATTATCGGTGGCTCACTTTGCAAAAGCAAATGCACAATCGCTCCGTCGTGGTGGAGTTGGGGACTGGAGAGGAAAGTCCACGTGGCAGAGATGGCCCCATACCACCTGAACTTGCTTTTCTTATCTGTAATTGCTGACTTGAAGCATCTTTAGAGCAGTGATATTTCACTTTATAATCTTCAAACTATTGTAATGATGTCACGGGCCTGCAGATGCCACACGCTTTCATTTGTGCCTTGCATGACGGCTGCCCGGGTTGCTGGTTCCTGAATTAATATTTAAATTATGCATTAATATTTAATAAGCTGTTTCCTCGATTATGTTTTTGAAAAGTGTACTAATTTCTTTTAGCCACACTGCTTAACGCATGCTGACCCTGTATTTTGTAGTCTCACCCCTAAAATAAGAGGACTTGGGACAAGGCCTTGCCCCTCATCTGCATGGCTACAGGCTCAGGAGCCACGTAGTTGTAGGGATTAAATATGGATTGAGGGCCTGGTTTCCTGAAGTGCTTAGGCATAAACAGATGTCTAATGGGATTTTTGCAAAATCCCATTATGGTGCCAGTCTATACCTTAAGTGTCTTAATATCATGAAATATCTGGGTCCCAGGTGGTCTTGTATGTACCATGCCACTCCCTGTCCAGCAAGTGTGCTGCTGACATGCAGCAGATGGGAAATTACGTGGCCTGGGATCCTTGTCTCCCTTTATCTTTAGCTCATGGTAGAGGAAACCAAAAATCAGACTCAAAATGGCTTCTTGGGGGAGGGAGGACAGCAGAGCCAGTGCTGGGACTCTGCTCATCCAAACTGCCCTGTGCTAGAGGGGAGAAATGGGAGGAGTTGGCCTTCTGCGCTGGGCTGCCTGCCCACATAGGGCAGTGTTTGAGGGATGGCGGTGGCCAGGGCAAGCAGCCTGTTGTAACAGGGGACTGCCCTAGCCTTCCCATGCCAACAGGGATGGGGCCAGGTCTGGTGCACAGGCAGGCCCCATTGTCAGCGATACTTTTCCCGATACTTGGGTTCACGTGGGGTTTAAGCCATCTGTGCTGCCACGTTGCATTGCACTAAGCACATGCTGCTGCGCAAGTAAATCACTTATCCGCTCTGCAGGGAGCAGTAACTGTCTAACCTCTTTATCTTTTTTTGTGTCCAGCCCTCAGTGCCGCCAGTGCCAAAATACAAGCTCTCCATGTCGATCCCAGAATGGCTCCAGGCAATACAGACCTACATGAAGATGCTGCAGTATCCTTCTCAAGCATCTGGCCTCCAGAGAGAAGACTGGCTTGTACCCGGCATGAATTAACAGGGGGCTTACCAAAGCACTAGCTGGTCACGAGGGCTTGGGATAATTCGTGGGTGAAAGGACACCTCTAAGGATTTGTAATAGCACCCGCAGCACTGAGCTTGTCACAGCAGTCCTCTGGGAGATGTAATTAACTTTAAATGATACTGAAGACTTTAGCTGAAGTGACGTTGGTCGGAGTAGAAATGCTTATTTTGAAGTTCGTTTATGAACATATTATGATCATACCGTGATGCCTGGAGAAATAATATGGCATCTCATCATAAAGTGACTACGGGAGAGATGGTGTTGTGGCAAACCTTTTCTCCTTCCGCCCTGGCAGAACCTGTGGGCTCCCTGAGGACTGCCTACAGGCTCAGCTTGCCAGGGTGCTTGTCATTAGGGTGTGGGGGGGTACAAGCAGCTGTCCTGACCCCGAGGTGGGCAGGCTTGCCTGTGACACAGGAACTGACCAAAGGAATCCCCGCTTCCAGGTGTCCCACCTCGCTTCATGAATCCCCGTTCATCAGAGACGTACACCTTCCTATTGCTGCCCCATGCCTAATACCTGACCATTTCCATTGCTGACAGATAATGTCAGGGGAGGCAGTTGCTGGCCCAGATGCTGCTCATCTCTCTGGTGGTGTTTTTTTTTTTTTTCTAAACTCTCCTTTTTTGTGTGTGTACATGTGTGTGGGAGGGGAAGCAGTGGGGATGAGGAATGAATGTAAAGTCCTAGTAAGGATTAAGAAAGGATACGGGTGGCAGCTGGAAGAGCATCCAAAAATAGCAGGCATGGTTAGCCTGTTGGGGAGCAGCAGTTGGGATCAAGGTGGCAGCATGGGTTGGAGCCGCAGCAGCTGCTGTGGGGAGGGAGGCTGGGGCCAGCCTGCTCTGCAGGGGGATGGTGCACTTCTCTGCTGCATGCTGGCTACTTGGGCAGGATGAGAGGCTTGCTGCACTGTGGGGTTGTGCTGGACGGGAGACCATGCCGCATAGAGCTCCAAAAATTATATATTTTCTTTTTCCCTCCAGAGGTCTTGAAATCCTGCACGCTGCTATGTAGCAGAGAACAGGTGTTAGGCACAGGGTTTGGATCTGTGTTCAGAAAAGCTTCAAAGTGTGCTGGGGAACAGGATCTGGCCTTGCTTTGAGGGCTAAAAGAGGCTGTATGCTTTGTTGAGAGCACTCTGAAAGGCCCCCATGAATTAGGTTTTGAAGGCGGGAGGGAAGCAAGGCCTCATTTCCGGAGAGCTCTGAACTCTAATTGAAGTTAGTTCAGAGCATCCTGGTGCGAGCTGGAGTTTTTATTTAGACCGTGGTTATACAGCCAGTGTGCTATTTATGCCTCACAAGGTACCCTTTGCCTCCATGGGGTCACCTGTTTCTTCCCTGGTATCACCACCACAGTTTTGCTGCTGTGAATGTTCTCTTGGCCATGTTGGGAACTAGGCTGGGGAACAGATTCAGCTGGAAAAATAACCTAGCAAAAGTAAATGGATGGTGTGATTTTTTTTTTAAATTTTTGTTGTTGTTGTTGGGGGGTTTTTTGTTTTTACTGTACAGATTGTCTTCCTGATCTGATTTACTGCATTGCTGCTTGAACAGCTGTGCTCAAGGAGCATGGTAGAGGCTGCTTTTGGTGCTGCTGCTGCGTGCGTGGTAGCTTGCACTCCTAGGCAAGTGGTGGTGAGGTTTGGTTGATGGGTGACTGTTGGCATCCTTTGTGATGAACTTGTTGCATATGCTCATAGTGTTAACTAATGTTCTTGAGTTGCACGTAGCTGGTTATTTCCATTTCAAGTGCATTGTATTTTTTAGAGAATGATTTATATTTTCTGGATGTAAATGGATGCATCTGCCGTGCTTTTGGTTTACAGGTCATATGTGAGCTATGCAGCTGACTGAGTTAAACTTACAAAGGAAGTAAGTTTTTTCAGACCATGAATGATGTTGATTAGTTTGGGTGGGCTATAAAAGCTTTCTCTTGCCCAAATAGGAGACTTTTTTTTCAAACTTGTAACCTAGTAGTGGGTGGGACTTAGAGGAAAAGAGAATTCAGAATTCAAATGCCAATTTTAAGTGTCGTTTTAGACAACCAACTGTTTTGCTAGACTCTCCACTTAATGCTGGTTAATATGTCATATTAAAAAGACAAGTGAAAAATTTGTTTGATTTTGCACACCAGAGTTTCACATCTGTTGAGAATCAATGGCTTTTACTGCTTGTTTTATCTTTCAACAGGAAATCAGAACTGAAATTCACCTTTTGAGCATTGTTATTTTATTGTTTGACTGTTCATGTTACTTTCCTTTAACAGAAAAAATTCAGATACAATCATACAGGAACACAGTTCTTCGAGATTAGAAAAAACAGACCTCTACGTGGGTAAGTGTCTCTGGAAGTGGTCTGGTGCCCTCGTCCCACATAAATGCCCAAGGTTGTCAGCTGGCGTGAAGCACTCTAGCACCATGGCATAGGAACGCTGTCTCCACCTGTGCCATGGCTGCTCTGGCAGGGCCAAAACTGTGTGTATTGCTGCCTTTGCAAGGAGGGTCCCAGCTTTCTGCCAGGTGGCAAATGGACCCATCGAGAGCCACCGAGTGGAAGGGCTGGTCTTGCTCAGCAGCTGCGTGGGGGTTGCATAGCTGCAGGCCAAAGCCGAATGCATAGTGTTGGGAAGACTCAGTTCTCACTGGTGTTGGATTGGGAGGCCTGGGCTGTTTTTATGAGACTATGTAAGTCCTGATATTCTGGTTGCACTGTAATGCCCTTTGATGGTAAGAGGAGATCAACTGCGCAAAACGCTGCAGGAATTTTGATGTCGTCTCAGGTGCAGTCCTTTCCCCTGGAGGATCAAAATGAACTGTTGAAGTCATGGCCTTGCTTCTCCCATTATCACTCACCTTGCTGTTCCTTCCGTGTGGTGGACTTATGCACTGCTTGGCAATGAGTTGTGCAATACAGGTACAAACATGTGCACAGGAAGCCTGGCAACAGAGGGCTGGGATCCCTCGTGTGCAAGAACTGCATCATACTTAGGATGGCTCTTCAATAGGACCCAATAAATTAGCAGGTTAGGGTGAGAAGTGATGTTGACAACATTATGCTTTTATTTTAGGCTGAAATTTAGATAAGCAGAATCTAATTACTCCTGTAGACTGGCCTGTCTCTAGCTCTCCCCAGCTGTCTGTCATTAATCTAATGGTCTGTCACTGTAAATTCCAGTTCCCATCCCAGCTCTGCACTTCAGGTTTTCATCTTGCTGACAGCAATCTTGCCCGCTTCCTTTCTCTGTGTAATGTTCACTGCACTAGTGGAACTAGTTCAGAAGAAATCTGGTGCCTTGAATGACAAAAGGGTTTACAGAAGCTTAAACCAATTTTCAAGCTGGTCACTCATTTTTAAATTTGTCCGATTACTGTTTTCCAAGGAAGTGGAGGATGAAAATGAATTGTGCTCAGCACTCACCACTTGAAAGGTTGGTGTCCTCCTGGGCTGGATGAAAGCCTGCCTTACGAGGACAGTATTCTTTCCTGGAAGTGAACGAATATAGCGCTCACAGCTGGAGATGTATCCATGGCTTGGATCCTCTCCTAAGTGGTGCCAATTCCTCTATTTACATGCCTTAGCCTGGGGACTCATGTCTGACTTCTTTCCTTGTCCTGTTGCTGTTAGGACTTCTGTGAGTGACTTGATATGTGGTGGCAGGACTTCTGCAGAGTTCAGGAGAGTGCCCCTGGAAATGGTCCAGCTCCTCGGGGCAGCTACTGCCAGCTTGCCATTGGACTTGCATGATATTAAGTCCCAAGACCCATGCTGCTTTGCTCCTTGGCCTGATGGATAGGAGTGCTAGGAGTAGTGGAGCTGTTAGGAGCACACTTAGCTGACCAGTCCTGTTGTGCTTCAGCACTTGCCCTGTCTTAGTTTCTCCAACTCTGAGAAAGGGAATAATGCAGTGATGTTGAGGTGTCCCTAAAGGCTTTAATTCCCTTCATCTGGGGTGCGTGGCTGTTCATACCAGCTGAGAAGATACTCTCTTGCAGAGCCGAAAAATTGCCCATACCTGCATGTTTTTTCCTGGGAGGTGTGTTCCACTTTGCAAGAAATCTGCTTCCAGCATGGTGATAACACACATCTTGTGCTGAGGCAACAAGCCCTGTTCTGAGCAAGTTTCTGTGGTGTGAAAGGCCTTGCTTGCTGCAAGACAAAGTTTGTATTTGCAAGTTGATCGGGCAAGATGCTGAGCATCTCCAGTTGCCACTGACTCTTGGAACTTGAGGCTGTTCCCAGAGCTGTGATTTACTGATATTAAACATATTGCTTATTTCATAATATGAGGGCTCAATGCTAATGAAAGTATTATGACACCTTTGACAGCCTCTCTTCAAGAAAGCAGTGATTGGACACAAAGAAGCTGAGCACTAGATGGAAATTGAATATTCATAAACTCATGTGAAAGTGTCCTAAAGCAGCTGGTGCATATTAATGAGTTTTTCCATTATGGAGGGTGGACTAGATATTATAGAGGTTTACTGTCAGCATCAGTGTGATGCATGAGAAAATAAGAATGCCTGGCTGTGCTTAGGAAGAAGCATAAATTATCTATTGGAACTCATAAGATTAAGGGACATAGGCTTGCTGTAATTCAGTATTTACAATCTCTCTTAAGAAAAAGCCACTGTTAGTTATCAACTTGCTTCTAGACTGCCAGACACCCCGTGGATTTGTCTAGACTACATATAACACTTTTGAAAATGTTACATTTCTGTTGGCGTAGCTGTGTGAGTTGGGGTGGCAGATACGTGATTCTGCAAACTGTGTGCGCGGTTCATGTAGTACTCACAAACTGTGTCTGAAAATGCATCTTACCTTGCCTGGGTTTCCTGTATTCGCACAAAATCCAGATTTAAGGATGTAGCTACATCCACCATAGGAGTGCTGTGCTAGTAGTGTATACAGGTATCCTGAAGCGCGGCGGTGTCCTTCACATCAGCTTTTTCACGTACCCTTTTGTACTAGGCACCTAAAGGGCACCCTATGGATTTCAGCTCTACTGTTCTGCAGTATGGCTGTGATGCGTGTATGCACATGATACAAGTGTTTCAGACACCGATAGGGCTGGTTTTTGTTTTCCCATACAGGATTATGCTGGCAAAACCTATATTACAGCTTTTGTTGGTACAACTGGTCTGTTAAAAAATGGTACCTTTAAGTAAAATAGGCATTCTTTAAAACTTCCAAGCTTAGACGATGTAGGAGCTTTAGGAAAAAAAAAAGTATTTCTGGATATCTAGTAAGATCTCTAACAGTAGACTTCAATGCCAACAAACTTTTATTAATGGCTTTACAAAGAGCAATCAGCTCTCTGCAATCTTCTGTTCTAGGGTGCGGGCACGAGCCACAATGAGGATCTTTGTTCTCCACACAGTATCTGGGTAGGTTGTAGATAGGTGTGGTATTGTGCTGTTCCCTTCAGTTAAATCCAGCTGATCAGTGGGACTTACAACTGAAGCAAAACCTGATGTTTGGGTAGGTTCTGGGGGCTTTGAGAAATTACAGCTCAGAAGCTGCTCTGTAAAGATGGAGAGACATTCAGTGACTGCAGATATAATGGGTAATCAATTGCGATAAAAGAGCATGATAGAAGCAGTCACATGGGAACGATGCAACCAAGTAACAGTGAGGAGGGGAGATGGAAAATAATACTGCTTCAACACACTCTGTTATTAAGGAACCCTGATGGAGCTGTAAAGAGAAATGGGCTCATACCATTTCCAGACAATAGACTGCAGAAGGCATTTGAACATCTGCTTCTCGCACACAAAGGGAGAATGTTACAGATATGGTGCCATGTTCGGCATGTGGTAGAAGTGCTTTTGCTGTTGAAACAAACTGGTTTTAAGAAGATTCACAAGAACAGTAGCTGCTCTACTGTTTTATCTCCTTTTATTTCTGTTGGTGCCTTTCACTTCCCTCTTAGCTGCATTGGGAAGAATAAAACTGCCAGGAGCCTTAGAAAAACTTGGGAAAGGGAGATTTTGTGGACCTCATGCAAGTACAGGGGCCAAGGGAAGAGGGACTTTGTGGAGAACATGCTGGAGGATCTCACTAACACAAATTTTACTAAAGTCTGTAGGAGTCTTTCTGGTGAAGGTAACGGGCAACCTCTCCTCCTAAGCATGGTCATCTCTAAGTGACTCCAGTGGGATGGGTGCCAGCTGCTGAGATCCTCCGTTTTTGGGGATTTTAAAAGGTTTGAAGCTTTTTCTAACCTATATAAGAAATTGAGTGCCCTAGAGAAAAATCTGGGAGCAAAAGGAATTCGTGTTTCCCCTGAGATGACTGCAGTCACTGCCATTTTAAACAGCAAGCATCCAAAAGATGCAAAATCCTCTCTTCTCTGAGCCTTAGTGCAGAAAGCAAGGGAGATAATCCAGGTGGGCTTCTGAAAACATTGAAAGAAATTTGAGTCAATTTACAAGGAAATATCACCATCTCCCAAGGACTAATCTCGAGGGAGGAGCCTGCAGCCTGTGTGTTAGAGGCGGAAATGTTCACTGTGGTCTGGAATAGAGATCTGCCTGGCAGACTTTAGACGGTGTAAATGCCACAAAGAGGGAAGTTGCATGATGCTTTTTTTTTTACTTTAGGAGTCTACCCCAAGTTACTGGAAGAGATGGGCTGCCCCTGTGCTCACTGGGGGCTGTGGAGAAGGGTGGCTTTGGGCTTGTTCCCAGCTCCCTGTGACTAGGAGATGGAAAAGTACTGCTTTAGAACATCATATGTGTGGAGTCTGTTCAGATAACTGGAAAGATTTAAAGAGAATCCTGGAAACAAACCCTGCTCCGGCCGGGAATCGAAATGCTTGATGCTGTTTTTTAATTATTTCCCCCCTTCCTTAAATATTCATTCACAAGTTTAATAGTGCAGCCTTTCTGGTCATGATTAACATCTGAGACAGCATGGTAAGAATTGAGGAGTGAAAGACAATAGGCAAAGGACAAGTCAAAGAGCACTTGTAATTAGTTGTATTCACATGAGCTGGATGCTCTCTTGGAGAACTGAGAACCAACCTCCAAACCATTAAAACTTCTGTTAGAGAGTGTGGGGAGGATGGGTGCTTTTGTTGCAAACTGAGGAAGACAAAGATACCAGCCTTTAAAAAAATAAGGGAAAAGATAATAAGTCTAGGAACTATTTGAGTTTATCTGCAGTTTCAGGAAAAACACTAGGGCAAATAGTCAAGTGTCTGGAGCATAACAAGGTGGTAAGTGATAGGCAACATGAATTTAGTTTGGGCATGATTTGTTTATGACAATTTCCTTCTGTGAGAGTGTGGGAGCTTTTGTCAGTAAGGGAGAAGTTGTGGTTGTGGTAATTCTTTGCTTTAGTATGGCTTTTGGCAGCCTGCAGATAAGGCAGGGACCTCTAGTCTAAATGAAACTATTTTGACCTAAGGACCCAACCTGGTGAGAAGCAGCACTTAGAAAGTGATACTTAACCAATAGCTTGCTCTTGCCTAGCCGAGTTTGTCAGTTGAGGTGTGCAATCTCTGTCCCAGGTCAATGTTTTTTCGTTAATGGTAAGGGTAAGACTAACTGTTTGCTAATAGATGTGCTTTGCGGTCCAGGCTGGACAAGGCGACAAGGCTTTGCAAGGTGGAATTGGGATGCAGAGTGATCTTGAAGGGTAAGAGAGAGCTGGGCTGGTGCAAGCAGGAGGTACATGAGTAAGGGCAAATACAGAGAAGGTATTGGGATTAGCCAGTGGTGGGAATACACAATGGAGAACAAAAGGCTAGTTTTGCACAGAAGGAGCTGATTTAAAAAAAAAAAAAAAAGACATTCCATGTAAGTCAACAGGGAAAAACCCAACAGCACACTGGGTTGGTTGCAAAAGTATACTGAAAGTTGGATTCAGAAGGAAATTGGTCTGTCTGTATTGGTGTGATGGGCACAGCTGAAGGACTGTGAGATGCCAGTCGGTTGAAGAGAGTCCAAAAGGAAAGCAGCAAACATTCCACAAGGTCTAGAAAACATGATCTGAGGGAAGATTTGCAGTTGGAGGAAGACGAGGATTAAAAAGAAAAGGAAGAAAAAAACCCAACTGTATCTGTTTTCTCATGTTTACAGAGAGGGTAGATACAGACAAATGTCTGTTGCAAGAGAAGAGATAATACATGGTCTCTATGCCCACTGTGGATAGCAGAAATAGCTTCTGATTTAAATTGCAGAGAAGGAAAGATTTAGTTTAAACATTAGGGGACCTTCTTAGATGCAAGGTTAAGTACAGGATAAACGGGTGGGTTCCCGAGCCTTTAAGAAACCAGTTAAAAGTAGCCTGGAAAATTATCTGTGAGGAGTGATTTAGATTTGGCTTATGTTACCTTGGGCAAAAAGCTGTGGCTTGGGGATTTTCCAAAGGCTCTGCTTCCAACACACACACACACACACACACACACACACACACACACACACACACACACACACACACACACACACACACACACACACACACACACACACACACACACACACACACACACACACACACACACACACACACACACACACACACACACACACACACACACACACACACACACACACACACACACACACACACACACACACACACACACACACACACACACACACACACACACACACACACACACACACACACACACACACACACACACACACACACACACACACACACACACACACACACACACACACACACACACACACACACACACACACACACACACACACACACACACACACACACACACACACACACACACACACACACACACACACACACACACACACACACACACACACACACACACACACACACACACACACACACACACACACACACACACACACACACACACACACACACACACACACACACACACACACACACACACACACACACACACACACACACACACACACACACACACACACACACACACACACACACACACACACACACACACACACACACACACACACACACACACACACACACACACACACACACACACACACACACACACACACACACACACACACACACACACACACACACACACACACACACACACACACACACACACACACACACACACACACACACACACACACACACACACGGTTTAAGGCCATGCTTTGTCTCAAGCTTGTTAAAAGCAGGAGAAAGACTCTCTCAGTGTTTATTGAACTGGGTCATCCGCATAAACCCTGTGGTCTGTGCTGCAAATGCAGGGGGAAAAGCAAACTGTTTGCAGAGTATTCCCCAGGATGCTGGGGTGGACGTGTGTGAGGGCACGACGTGCCCTGTGGGTGCAGAAGGATGCTTGTTTGCTGATCATTGGTGATGCCTTCTGACCGATGCTCACCCTGCACGGATCCTTATTGCCCTCTCGGTCCAGAGGCTGTGGCCATCTCTGAGCTGCCAGGTCCTGGGTGGCCACTGAGCACCTGCTGCAGCTCTTGGACCCAGGTGCTTTGAGTAGGAGACCTTCTCCGGGTTATCTGATGATGCTATGTAAAGGGAAGGGAGCTCTGCTGCTAGCCTTAGAAGGGACAGCTGTGGTAACTGTGCACTAGTGGGCAGTGTGTTTTTAAGCAAGCAAAAGGCCACTCCAGTTCATTTTAAATCTGTTTTAATAACTATGTAGTATCCTGGAGAGCTGTGCTTCAGAACCAGTGCATATGTGGCTTGCAAACAGAGTGGGTGTTAAATGCAACTTAGTATTTAAATAGTGTGAGTGTTGCTGTGGCAGATAATTCAGTAGTAATTTGACTGCTCATTTAGGCCAATTACTTTGAAGGCTCCCTCCCTGGCTGTGGAGCCATTAATGTTATCTCTGTGCTGACAACACCTTGAAATCATGACAGCAGTGAGCTTGTAAAAGCAGATGTTAGCAGAAATGATGCTGCATGTGGTGACAATGCATCTCCAGAGTGGTTACTGGGTTTGCCTGTCAGTAGCAGAATCGGTGTAGGTGTAGACCTGAGGGGGAGATGCTGGCCCTGTCCTTCAGACCGTGTTCCGGGCATGTACCACACTAAATGGCTTGGAGCTGAATAGCTTTACAACTTGAGCTTTTTCTTCCCTCTGATACACATTTATAATCAGCTGGAGGAAGAAGATAGGAAATTCAGTGGATCATCTTGTTTGTTGATACCTCCCATGCATCGTTCGCCTGTAATACTTCTCTGCATAGGGATGGGGCTTTGCAGCGGCTACTCCTTTGACCAGCACTGAGGAGCCACTGTGGGGGATGAAGGGGCCCCATTGTGTGCCGTTGCCGGAGATGCTCCCTGCTTCCAGCAGTGGGGTTTCTGTGGCTGATTGTGAGCATGTAGGAGGCAGGCTAACTCTGATTTGCCTTCTGTACTACAGGCAGGGTGTAAAGAGCGCTTGTTTACAAATGAAAAGATAATTTCTAACTTGGGCACGGAATGGCTGTGACAGGCTGTAATAGCCGTTGCACAGTGTATTGCCATTTGCACTCAATACAAGGTTTAAAATGCAGGATGTGAGTGAATTAGAAAGTGGGAAAAACAAACTTTTAATGGTTTCAGATGCATATTGTCATCATCTTCTCTAATACAAATATTTTTATCATTTAATGTCATGTTTCCTTGAAGTAGGCATCTGTTTACAAAGCTCTTCTCAGGGAAAGGATACAGATAGTGAAGACTTCAAAACAGAAGTTATCTTTTGGTTTGGTTTTTAGCTTCCCCTTTTTTTTTATGTGTCATTGAAGATGACTCTTCTGGCCTTTTTTTTATCTCCTTCCAGTATTTTTTTTTTTTAACTCTCCAGAATTTTGGGATCTGCTTGTGGAAGGGGGTAGGATACCTAGTTGGCTGATGGTGTGGTGTCAGTCTGGCAAGACAGCTTTCTCAGCTGAGCTGCGATTGCTTGTTTCTCACCACAGTGTTGTCCCTGCCGGATAACTCTAATCCAAAGATAAGGAGTCCAGATTTTAACTAAACTTTGTGAACTTGGAAGATCTTGGGCATGCACAGTGTCCTGCAGTCCTGCAGGAAATCCTATGTTTTTTACCACTTTCCCAGTCCCAGGAGGTGGGGAGAAGCAGCAGCAAGATGATAGCTCAGCTTGCAGGGGTGTGAAGTGTCTGTGTTGGTAGAGCTTTCTGCAGAGCAGTCTTCGGTGAAAAGGCGTTAAGTTGTTGTCTGCGCCTATAGGTAGGTATAGGCTCACGGAGGCAGTTGTAGCTTTCAGGGGGCCGTCATGTAACTAACCATCCTCTCTCGCCTATTTTTTCCGGAGGAGAGCCAGGCTTATTTTGAAAATAAGCTAAACTTGGTCCTGCTGTGGGAGCCTGTGTGATTCCCAGCTTTTGCATCTCAGCCGGGCTTTGTTACAGTCTGAAGTGGTGCTCGTGGAGTTGCTGGGAGAGGCAGAGGACTGCGTTCCTCCAGCCCATCTTCAGAGGCTGGAAGGCACTGGGATGCCAAACACCCTTTGTTGGGTTTTGGGGGGGGGGTTTTCAGTCATCCTCCAGAAGTCAACAGGGCTCTGGCAAATCGCTGAAGAGGAGAATCAAGTTCACCAGTGTTTGCCAAGATAAGAACTGGAGGCACCTGGCTCCCAGTGTACAAGAGGACTCTTTGATTCCTGCCAACTGCTCTGACTGAAAGGACTGAAAACCTTTTTGTTTCTGTCTTAGGTTAATGGAGACAGCAAAAGAAATGACCAGGGAGTCCTTGCCTATAAAATGCCTTGAAGCAGTTATCCTGGGGATGTATCCTTTCACATGCCTGTGGCTTTTTCTACTGCAGTGCCGTTTAATATATTGCTCTTCCTGGATGGTGTTTGAGATGGTCACAGCCAAAGGTGAGTTCCAGCAGCTCGGGGAACTGTTGTGGTGTTGATCAACAAGTTGCCTAGGTTCGTTGGTAGGAGCTTGGATGCTGTGTGTCTAGTTCACAAGTGTCACGTTCTGGCCGTGTCAACTTTGCGTCCTGCCCTGGTAATCTGTGTAATGCCAGACTCTGACCCAAAGTGCCCAGATAAGTATCTGTCTACACAATCCCCGTTATTGTTGGAGCATCTGAGGAACGCAGGTTCTGTCCTGTGTTGTCTAATGTTTACATGGCAAAGTCATGTTAGTTTTTGTCTCTCAGCCCACAGCTGTGCATTTTGCGGAAACATTTGTGTATTATAGTTAAACATTTAAGCTTTACCTTAACATAATGCTTGCTTCCTACTCAGTCTCAGAAAAAACCCCAAGAATATTTTAATTTAGAGACTGACTCACTTCTTGACCCTCTTTTGCTGTCACTGATAAATCAACCTGCATCATCCTAAAACACTAGAGGAGGGCAAGGCAGGGTTATGGGAGTAATTGTGTGCCGGATACATCTTACCGCAACTGATTGATTTAAAACAAAACAAAAACCCAACCCAAAATAAACCCCCGAAGCAAACCAGCTTCTGGCATGTCTCTGGCGTTTTGCTAGCTGCTGCTGCCCCCTCTCGTGGGAGAAGGAGCGGGCAGAGCGCGGCAAGTAGTGGCGGGGTGTTGGCTCATGAGAAGGGGTGGCTGCTGTGGCGTGGGAAGGGGACGTGGGGCCAAGCAAGTGTGTGGTATGCGAGACCTGATGCCGGGTGCGGTCCCCGCTGTGCTAGGAGGTCAGTGGTGTGCACCGGCTGCTGCTTGCGGCTGCGCTGGGCTCCCCGTGCGTAAGGGATAGGCTTCAGGTCTGAGTCTGAAAGGTGGCTCTGGCTGCAAAGACTGGCAGGGTCTGCATGCAGCTGGAGGGATGGGGGGGCCTAGGGGCTTGGTGTCAGCAAGAGGCTCAAACTGATGCAGAAATAATGTCAGTGGATCTGTTGTGCTTGCACTTGTGTCAGGGTTGTGTCCCAAACTATTTGGAGATGAAAGTGATAGGGGGAAATAATCCCCAGGTGGAGTTGATGCTGCTCTTCAGTGTCAGTGTGGCTTCCAGTGCTGTATTTCTAGCACTGAACGAGTTATTTCACATACCACAGGAGCAGAGGGTGAATATATTTGTGGTGTACAGATGACAATGATAATCTAAAAGTATTCTTGCTGACCTAAGAGTTTGGACTGGTTTATTTTCATTTAGAAAGAGCACTTTTCTGCTTGCCTCAGATCTGACTTTTGTTCATTTTTATTTTTCTTTTTGAGCAGGGGGGAAGCAAAATAGTTGAAAGCTATGGTTTATACTATTTGGTGTCATCTGAAGTTTCTTTGGACTTTTAAGATTTGGATAAATCTTTCTGTCTCTAGATGCTATGTTAAAAAATGTTTATGGAAAACTTTTTTTTTAATTGAGATTACCTTATGAGAAGGCTTAGGCAGGGGAGAGTATGGGACTGGCGTCTCTTCGTATGACCTGGACAGGCTGGAGTGTTGGGCAGAGAGGAATCTCATGAAGTTCAACAAGGGCAAGTGTAGGGTCTTGCACCTGGGGAGGAACAACCCCATGTACCAGTACAGGCTGGGGGCTGACCTGCTGGAGAGCAGCTCTGNTGCTCTTTGTTAACCCCCTCCCTCCCCAAAGTGGGGGGAAGAGAAAAGGGAAAGAGACTTATGGGTTGGAAAAGTTAAACCAGCTTTAATCTAACTACAATAATAATGTATAATAATAATAGGAAAAATAATAATGAAATACATACAAATATACAAATATGTACAAAACCAATACCAAGCTCCCCTCTACCGATGATGAATACGTCACCCGGATGCTGCAGGGCAGGCCCTGGGAAAGTTCCGGACTGTACTCAGCAGCAGGCAGGAGCTGGATTCAGGAATGAGATCGGGATCGAAGGCAGAAGAATCGGACAGAGTCCTCCTCGGACGCTGGCCACAGAAGAGGAGAGAGTGACCCTCGTGATCCCTCAGCTTTATACTGAGTATGACGCGTATGGGATGGAATACTGCATTGGGTCAGTTTTGGGTTACCTGAGCAGCTCCTCCCCACTGCAGGGCCGCAGGTGTGACCACTTCTCTGCTCTTTCAGTTCCGGTGCATAAGAAAGTTAGCAGAAGCAAGCATTGACCTTGGTCTCCATAGGGATAACTATAAGGAAGAGCCTTATTGCATACCATTGCTACTGATGTTCCAGCACTGACTATAAATACTGAGCCTTATCACTGCTAGAAGCAGCTACTGTCTGGAAAAACATGCAGTTGATTTCAGAGAGTGCAGCTTCTCAGAAGAGACTTTACTAAAAAGTAAAGTCACCGAAAGAAAATTTGTTTTGACCTGGCCCAAACCAGGACATCCAGTAACAGATGTGTTAAAGTTTGAAAGATCCACGCAATATAAAACCTAAGTATTTTGCTTGAGGTGTGCATAAAGAGTGTAGCAGTGGTGAGCAGATGGGCCATCTGAATATGTGTGCTTTGAAAGTGGCTGGTGCAAAGCCTGTGTCTGTGCAGAACCTCACGGTGCCATGCTACCTGTGCACCATGTGGATTTTTGGGAGGCATTGTAACAGCACGTGGGGGAGTTTGCTGATTTTTCTCAGCTGTGAGATTTTGATCTTCAGCATTGCCCTCTGGGAGCTGACACAATGAGGCCAGCCGCTGTGACTTGCTTTCCAAGGTCAGGCGGTTACCAGATGAGAGATGTGCTTACCCTCTCTGGAGTGTCAAACCGAAGTCTTCACACATGCCTGAGCTGAGCATCCCTGCATGTGTGTGTTAACCTCTGGTTCCCTTCTCTACCTATGGAAATAAGGTACTGCTTGTAATTTGTGTGCTGGCACGCTTTGCTGTGTTTTGTGGATACCAAGAAGAGCACAGCCCACTACAGCGGACCTTCGGCGTGAGCCTTCATTCAAAGGCTGACTCGTGCAGAGCGGCTTAGTAAGATGTCATTTTAATTGAGCTGCTTGCTGGCTCGTGCGATTGCCTTTTACTATGAGACTTCTTATAAAATGCTTCTGTAATCCCTCTTTGTGCAGAATTAAATTTTGCATAATTGCCTTCGCACTAGATCTTGAAACATTTTTATAGGGCAATGAGTTAAAATACTGAGCTACCCTGTCTGCACGTACCAAGGGAGCAGCTGCTGTGAGATGACTGAAAGCTCATACAGATCTTCCAATATTATTTTGCGGCAATCTGCACGGCTCTTCTTCCCTGTGTAGCTGTCTGAACTAGCTTCGTATTTCTCTGTTTGCATGATCTTGTCAGTGCCTAATCAGAGGCATTCCTCCTGCTGTCTTCCCTAGGGCATTTCTCAGTTCAGTTGTAAATCAGCTGAGTAATGGTGTGTTCAGCCCAGTGTTTCCGAGCAAGGATCCAGAGGACTTGTGCTCAAGAAAGGGAATAGTAAGCCATAAAGTGCCAAGGGAATTTTATCTGTGCTGTATTGACTTTATTAAAATGGGGAGAGCCAAATATCAGAGGGGGAGAGGGAAGCGGCATGGTGCATCAGTCCTCAGGGAGTCTTTCAGAGTGTGTCTGTGTCGAGTGAATATAACTCCTGTTGCCTTCAGTGTGCCTCTCCTGGTTCGTGCCAGGTGACTGTCAGACGTATGCCATGTATTAGACCTCCCATCATCCAATAATACCATTAAACAAGGAAGAGGAGAGCAGAAGTGTCTCAGGAGGGGAAGTGATTTAATAGCTTCTGCACTATACCTCCTGTGCATTTAATCAGTGGATGATGTTTGTCAGCACTGGGAACCTGCACCCATCCTGCTCCTCCTGCCTAGCAGAGACATCCCTGGAGGGGAGTGAGTGTTTTTGGTAGTGGGGAGAGTTTCTTGCCACAGTCATTGCGGGATATTGAAGTCCCTGCAGTGTCCCTCTGCCTTCTGCACACTTGCTCACAGCTCGACCCGATTGCTAACTGAAATATGGGCAAGCAGGGTCCTGCTGAATATCTAAAGCCCCTTTGGTAGCTGGGAAGAGCTGGGAGAGAGCTTTTAAACGCTTGCCTTATCTCAGTCTAGTCTTGAGCTACTCGCCTCAGACTACAGCTGGCACTGGAGAACAAACCGAGCGATGTCGGCTTGCCAGTCCTGCTTTGGGAGGCTGAGCTAGCTGCTCAAGCCTTTATGGGCTCTGGAACTGCCTGGGGAACCTGGCCTCTCCGTGCAGATGGCATCCAGATGTGGGCTGGGTAGTACTCTTCCTCACAGTCAGCAATCCCAAAGCTGGGGATCTTGGCACTCCTGGAGCCTATGGGAAATGCCGTCTGACTCCAGGCTGTGGTTGGAAACTTCTCAAAGTGTTTACTGGTGGTCAGAGGCCCTCTGCCATTGTGAGCGGTTGCTTGGTTGCTCAGAAAAATAGCTCTTCTGTTTTTGCTGAAGCCTTATGTGATGTTTTTGAAGCATGAGGTTTATTTTCCTCCTGCTCCACCTCCTCAGTCTGAGCTAGTGGATTCAGTGTTGATAGTATAAATAAAGCTGCCTCCTTGCTCCTCTTGGCCTTCTCTCATCCCCTCGAGCTTGCTTGTGCCCTGTGGCACAGCCTGCCACGATGGCTCGGGGTGCCTACTCAGGCTTCCCCAGCCCTTGCGAGCGGCAGGAGAGGAGGGGACCAGACACCCTGTGGCCTTCTGTGCTCATCTTGACCAGACTTCATCAAAAAATACCCGTGCTGGGCTCTAAGACATGAAGCACTGCAATGCCATCTTGTCTGAGTTAAATAACGGATAATTGCAGACTAATAAATAACAGATTGATTAGCACAAGCAATGCAGTGGATGCTTGTTTGCTGAATATCAGGTTCATCTGTCTTTCCCTTTTTTGCCTTTGGTTTGCAAGGCAGAGTGAGACTTGTAGCAGAGACACCAGAAGGTGTCGGGTGTGATGTTTGGTCTTCCTGCAGCTGGAGAAGCACTTGCCAGTCTGGGCACTGGGACAGCTGGGTGCTTAGACCTGCTCGGGCATCAGTGTTGGCAGGCTAGTCTGGTCGAACAATTGATGCTGGCACTTAACTCTGAAACCTGAGAATGTCTTGGTTTGTTTCACAGTGCTGTGTGCTCTGCAGGGCCTCAATGTTTGGGGTTTTGCCTTCAGGGCTCTGAGGAGGAGGGTCTCCCCACGTGCTCTGCCCCTGGGGGTCTCTGCAGCTCTGAGTCCTTGTGGGTGGTGCAGGGATGGTACTGTCTCCTTAACTGCCGCTAGTGCACCCCTTGCACAGTCACTGCCTGTCAGCTTGGCAGAGGCACCAGCTTTTTTTACCCCAGCTAAATTCACGTTGAAGCTGGTTTAGATGCAGGTGGACTGAGGTCCTCGCAGTGGGTCCCCTCGCCTCCTGTTTGGCTGGCTGTGGCTCCTAGCGAGGTGGGAAAGTAACCCAAGCTCACCTAGCTGTGGGGAGCCAGCTGCTGTTCTGTGGGTGCTATCAGCTGCTAAGACCTATTTTCAGAAATATTCAAAGACCAGAGCCATAGTGCTGGCACAGGGAAAGATCCTGCTCTGATTATTTGTTGATAAGAAGAATAATAATAAAAGAAAGAGAGAACATTTTTTCTAAAAGTTGCTGCTGGCAAATAAACAAGGTGGAGCACTTGAAGTCTCTCTTCTGGCTGGGAACTGCTCTGTGCTCTGCAGTGGGAGCACCTATGTAGGGAAGGGTCTGTACTAAGGGGAAGATGCTGGACGTCTTTATGGAACTTTTTTGGTATTAGAGTTCACCAGGAGGTGGACTCCCCAACAAATCACAGAAGAACATTGGCTGAGTCATTGTGTGAGTTTGCAGATTTAAAAGAAAACCCATCCAGATGCGTTCTGCTCCAGAGTTTTAAAACTAAAGGGTTGACTTAGCTAACACCTTAACTAATTCTCCTCTTTTTTCTTTTGAACTGGCTAAGGATGCTACTCATTTGCCCCACTGCCCAGGAAGGTCCAGGTGGTGGCCACGGTGCAGGTTTTGTGTCCCAAGTCTTGCTTACATTTGAGTCTGGGATCTGAGTCTGTCTTCCAAGTATCCAAGCTAGGTTGTGCGTGAGCCTGGGTGGTGAAGGCAGTGGGACTAGGGGAAGCACAACAACCTGTGGCTTGGAGGATGTGACTTGTGTCAACTCACAGATCCGTAGGAGCTGCATGCTGTCATAGGAAATCTGGCTGTTTCTACAGGCTGCTAGCAGTATTGGTGTGCTGAAGAAAGCCTCCTTGTTAATAGAGCCATACTGGTTTACCCCAATGGCCTGTCACCCCCAAAGCATGTTGTGTGCTTCGGGCTCAATTCTTCTGTCACTACTTTGACCCAAACCTCTCTTTCAGCCTCCTGAGCACGAGAGTAGAATTCATCAGTTGCCTCATACACGCAGCCCTGGCTGGCAGGCTGGTGTCTCTGGGGTGGAAGAAATTGAGGCTGAAGGACTAGTGTGAGGCCGCAGAAGGGCTGAGAGTCAGGGTGGGCAGGGTTTGGGAATCTCTGAGAAATGGCGATGTGCTCTCCCATTCCATTCCCGTGAGACCCTGGTGGAACTACAGGTATTGTCCCTGTGCATTTCCTGGGTGGGGGTAAGAGGAGGGATATTGGGACAAGAGGTGGCCAGCCAGAAGATTAGTGTCCCTCTTGTGTGATCTCCGAGGAGATCAGCATCTCTCAGTGCTGTTTTTCTGCTGCTTTGATTTACGCGAAGACCTGGGATCGGGAGGCCACCGAGCTTTCATTACAGCTGCTTTTGCCCTCTCCTGCTCTGTGCCGCTTCTGTATTGTGGCACGTAATTTACTCCCTGACTCTCCATCCTGCAGTTACAGTCCGAGCTCAAAAGTGTGATTACAGCTGCGGCATTGCTGTGTCATTGCCTTTTGTTTGCCACAATACAGCTCTCTTTGGGCAGAGCAGAAAGGAAAAGAAATAATAATGATGCATGGACAGAGGGGAAGATCTGATGTGCCTTTCCAGCTCGTTTGCTGTGTATTTCATCTCGGGTGGGGACTCTCATTAACTAGTCACTCAGCAGAAGCAACCTGTACCTAAAGGTTAATTTCCGCAGCAGTTGTTGCTGGGTTATTTGATGGTGGGTAATTTCCGTCCTCAAAAGATTCTTTTACTCCTACCCAGTATTTAATGAGATTAAATTGCAACTTCTGCGAGACCTCGTGGCAGAAGTGTGTATGTGTGGCAGGTGGCCACCAAAGCTTTGTGTGGACTTAATAGAAAGGCACTTGGGGAGCAGAGAGAAAACCCTTTCATAATGAGGGGGAAAAATAGTGACGATGTTTGAAAGCTTCATAGGTGTTAATAAAAAGATACTGCTTTTTCAGTTACACAGAATGATAAATACAATGGGTTTCTGCAAGAATCTGTCTGTAGGACACAAATTATTGTAACATGACTTTGATGTACACGGGATGCTCCTTTTAAGGCCTGGAGCAAGGCGACCTTTTAAATGAGGTGACTCTGGGCTGAGTTTTCCAGTTGATATAATGGTGGTGGGCCCTATTCTCATCTTGCAGTGTGTTTATATTCTTTAATTCTACCGATGGCGTGGGGTTTTTTTTGGAGAAGCTCATCCTAATGCAACAGCGATCCAGTGAGACCACCGAAGGCAATAGAGCTGTTTCTGTTCCGTGTCAGTGTGGTTGATATCGAGATGAGCTTTGATAATTGCCGCAGGGTGCTTGTGCTTGATGTAGTGGGACAGCAGACGGGCCGAGGTGGGCACATGCAGCGTGGGCTGGGTGAGGGGTTGTGTGTGCT
This sequence comes from Steatornis caripensis, assembly GCA_013398225.1. Classification (NCBI taxonomy): domain Eukaryota; kingdom Metazoa; phylum Chordata; class Aves; order Caprimulgiformes; family Steatornithidae; genus Steatornis; species Steatornis caripensis. The sequence continues at coordinate 23,807 of VZSC01012500.1, forward strand.
GTAGGGAGGTCTGCGCTCTGCTTTCCACGCTTGTCGAGGCTTGCTGTTGTACAGGCACTGAAGTGCACCAGGAGCTGGGCCCATAGTGTTGTCCCTTCCTATACCCTCTAATACATTTTCTCCAGACTGCTAAAGCTGATGACATCTAGCGCTGAACACGATTAAATATGTTTGACATATGTTTGACACTGAAAAGCTTCCCTGTGGCTGTTCTGAAAGGTTTTTCTTGCTTTTTTGTTTTTTTTGGGTTTTTTTTTTTTTTTTTTTTTTCAAATGTG
>VZSC01012500.1:24204-57867 GCA_013398225.1 Steatornis caripensis
TTTTTTTTTTTTTTTTGTACAGAGGTTTAACTTCTTGCTCTCGACCTCACATTCTGGGCAGTTCACCAATCTCTTACTAGTTGGTTTCTGCGTTCACCTGGAGGGCAAAAGTTTGAATATGTGAAATTCAACAAGTGTCAGGTAGGTGAAATATCCCCTTGAAAAAATGCTTTAGAGACAGATGAGAGCCACTGGATGCTTTTCCTGCATCTCTGTAGAGAGAAGAGGTGAAATGCAGGGTGCAGGCAAGGGGCCAGCATCCCAGACTGTTGCACTGGTGGTGAAGTGGGTGTCAGGCTGGGCAGAACCAGAACCAAGCTCGAATCGTGTTTTATGGTATTGGTACAAAGGTTTTTTGTGTTCTCAGTTTCCCAGCAGCTGTTGGGCAGCTGTGCTATGCAGACGGGAGGAAAGACGGCTGCAGTAACATCCCAGGGCATCTCAGCTGTGCAGTGGTTCTTGTTTGACTGCTGTTAAAGACCACCTTTTTGGGCATGGGGTAGGGGGAGGACGGGATGCTGGAGATCCCCAGAGCAGGACCCTGGTCTGAGCTGGTTCCTGTGGCTCCAGCAGAAACCGACCCAATCCTCTGTTCTTCATGCTGCCCTGATGCTATCCTGGCAGTGCTGCCCCTCGGGCCAGTGTATTTCATAGTGGCACCTCCCTGACCGACTGCCTTGACCGTGTCTGCCTTCGGAGATGGCTGTGGGATTACAGCAGGTGCCTCTGGCTGGAGTAACCCCAGGCTGGAGCATCTTGTTGCAGCCTTTTCTGGTCATCCCTCCTCCATTCCCCAAGCGTGGGTGGCAGTCTCAAAACTGCAGAGGGAAAGGGCGCCTGCTGTCCCAGGGGCCAGGTGTCAGCACAGAGGTGTGACAGGCCAGAGTGTTTCAGCTGTTTGGGGATTAGCAGCAGGGAGCCACGTGCAACGTAGGTGCTGACGCAAACCCGCTGGCGTGAGGGAACCTCGGTCTCTCCTCCCCTTGGCACAGGCCAGCAGCCTTCTGAGGAGGTGACCCGGGATCCGCGCGTAGTTCTCCTCTGAGATCACATACTACGCTGTTATGAAGCTTGGCCCCGGCCTCTCACTCTGCACGTGGTGCATTTGAAATGGCCAGCCAGAGTGATTCAGGGCACGCGTTTGGCTTTTTAAAAGTGTGTTTTTCTTGACCACATCTCTATGCTTATCTAATTATCTTCCTGGGAGCTTTAGTTTGTTTGTCTCAGCAATGCGTTATAAGGGTAATGCGCAAAAACTTTTTTGTATGAGGAGTGGCCATGCTGAGGGCAGGTTTACGGATGGAAAGGCAGACTGTCATCCTGGAGAGGAACAAATTCAGAATTTTTCGTACTGTTTGAAGATGTGGCAAAATGAGGATCAATAACTCGAGTTGTATCAAGCTGTAGCATGAAACCGAGGGGAAACACCATTCCCTTTTAGGTGCATGGGATTTTGATGTTGGTATCAAATGGGGGAGTTCCCGCAGATCTGGGGAGGGTGGTCTCTCTTCTGTTGTGCTGACCCAAACACTGTTGTCATTTTTTTTCCTTTCGCCCAAGCATGGTTAAGAGTCAGACCCTTCCCTGCTTGAACCTTTGCATCTTATTCTCCAAGCAGTGAAATGGGCTTTGGCAGCACCGACTGTTTCTGGGGCACAGCAAGAATGAATTTGTGTTTACAACAAAGCACTTGTCCTGGCAGTTAAAAAAACTGCTAAAGATGTCTTATAGGTGCAATCAGACATGATCGCTTCCCAATGCTGTTGTTGCCTTGACGCCGTGCACACCAGATACTTAATGAACGGGCAACCCTCCGTGGAACGATTCCCCATCAGCTTTAAAACCCACTTCTCAGGGAACTGTTTTCATCATGTGGTGCTTGGGATTTACTACAACGGCCAGTATGGCTCGCTGGGCATGAGCAGACGATCAGAGCTGATGGACAAACCCCTAACTTACCGAACTCTGAGTGATCTCATCTTTGAATTTGAAGACTCCTATAAAAAGTACTTTCATTCAGTCAAAAAAGTAAAAATCGGATTATATGTCCCCCATGAGCCGCACAGCTTTCAGCCCATTGAGTGGAAACAGCTGGTCCTCAATGTATCCAAAATGACGCGCACAGAAGTCAGGAAAGAACTGGAGAAGTTTGCCAGGGGTATGAGGATGAAGGTAAGTCCACGCACCTGGGCGGTGGGCTGGGAGGTGGGTGTGCCTAGTCCCATCCTGCAGAAGTTGGTCTTGCTCCATGTCAGCAGGCTGACCCCAGCCTCAGATTAAGGTTGTATCAGGGCTGGGGGTGCGCTTACATCTGTCTCGGTGGTTCTCCCACGGGGTTTGGTGTGTTTTCAAGCCCTTATAGCTATTTTTTAGTTCACAGATCCCCCCCTTCAGCCTGGGAAACACCTGAACCCATACTCGTCCCTGGCTATCAAGAAGCTATTGCCCGGTTTGCTTTTCTCACTGATTGCAGAAGGTGGCTGGGAAGCACCAGTGTGTCTGGGGCTGGGGCGGGTGGCCTTGTCGTTGGTAGGGATCTCTGCTCTTTACACCTGAGCTGCAAGGGGTACCATGGGACAGCTGTGTCAGTGGCTGCTTCTCCTTGCAGGGCATGCTGGTGGGCTTGCCCTGTGCCACGGGCTGCCCACCACCCGCGGCTAAATCACAAAGTAGGTTACGTGGGAAGGGTGAGCAAAGCGAGTCCCTGACAGGCTTGTGCTTCCCCGCTGGCTGGTTGGACTGAAGAGCCTGGACGGAAATGACTGGGAGACAGGGCAGGCTGCCAGGGGGGCTGGAGGGTTTGACTGCCCTTTGGGATGAGGGATGTCCCTGATTGGGCCTCCGGGGCTGACGTGGGCGAGGAGCTGGTTGTGGTCATAGTGGAAGGGGATTTCGTGCCTTTCCAGCCTGCTGCTGGCAGCAGAAGCAGAGCAGGTGTGTTGCTAAGTATGGGGCTGGCTCTCGTGGAGAGGCATGCGGCATTGCATCCAAGTTATTCTGGGTTCCCGTCCCCTGCCCTGCTGAGGAATGGCTCCTACGTAGTAGCCGCGTGCCTTTTTGGCTGAGGCACCTGCCCTCTTGCCCTGACCTTGAGGTGAGTGTCACCAGTGGCATCGTAGCCCCTACGTCCTGTGGCCACCTCTCCTGCCCTGCCAAGGAGTTTTGAGGGCCAAGTTGTACCATACTGTCACCTTAAGCACATGCGCTTGATCACAGAAGTAAGGAAGGTTTTTTCCCCCCCCGTCTTCTCTACTCATGCACTTTTAATACCATCTAGAGAGCAAACAGCTGGAGCAGGCTCTCGTTGAAGAGGTCCACATGGGTGGATGACTTCCTGAATGGAGTACTTGCTTTTGATAGAGAGACCAGCTCTGTGTGTGCTGAGCTGTGACATTGGGTCTGGTCCTTGTAACTGCCTCAAGGCCAGCACCGCAGCCCTGAACGCTTGAAGGCTGAAGGCCCTGTGTTTAACTCTTCCCTTGAGTTAATTCAGAATTTGAGCTGCTTGATTCAGAGTGATCCTGTTGTGAGGGGGCTGACTTTGGAGGATCAGGTCTTAAAAATAGCCCAGAGCGTGAGTGTCGTGCTGATGGACTTCTGTGGTTGGAGGGCCTGGGGGATGTGGGCAAGCATGCGAATGGACAGGAGGACGCTTCCTGAAAAGTCCCACTGTTACACAGAGTTCAACTGCCAGCCTGGGAGGCTGTTGCCTGTTTGCAGAGATGGAAGCTGGAGAGTGCGATTTGGCTGCGTGAGTTTCCTTCAGCTGAGGCTCAAAGCTGTTTTTCTTATCCCTTGCTGTTGCCAGCTCTGAAGAAAGCTGTGGAAGAGACCTTTTTTTCAGTATTTAGCTGGGAACTGAATTGGTGACACCAACTAATTTTTGCAGGGGGCCCCTGAACAGCTATCACATGATAACAGCTTTGGGTTCCTCTTGACCTGGGCCGGGTTTGAATTAGCCCTAAGGGACTGAAGGTTCTTTGTGTGCCATCCCTGTGACTATATGAGGCCCTTTATTTTTATTTTTTATTTTCAGTGAATCATTGCCTTTATTGAATGCCTTTTCCTTCCCTCCCTCATCGCTCGCAGATTCTGAAACCCTCAAGTGCCTATTCTCCGATGAAAGAGAGATCACGGCATAAGTCATCGTCCCCTTGCCAAAGGCAAGCCAGCCTTCAGAGATGTGCAGGCAGAAGAGACAAATCGTGAGTATTCCTGCTGCCATCACTGGTGGGTCAGAAGTTGAGGGTGATGACGTATTATTTTGCTGTACAAAACTTGTATGTAAAATTTCCTATATCTAGGAAAACTGCACCAGGTGTTTTGGTTGCCTAAAAGGCTCCAGAAGCTGCTGGTACTGCTGATGTCCTGGCATTGCTGTGCTTACTGCTGCCCCATGGCGCCTCTGTGTCGTGTCCTTGGAGACCTCGATGGCCTTTGCTTGGTTAGATTCTACGGGGTGTTGGGTGACTGTGAAAGTGGAAGTGTAGGTTTTGCCTTTTCTTTTTTCAGTCTTCATACAGTCCACTTTCTGGAGAAATGAACGTAGCCTGGTGTGCAGGGCACCTGTACGGGAGGCAAAGTAGTTTGATCACATTTAAGGGTGTTCAGACACAGGTATTAAAAACAGGGGGAGGTGTCTGCTAGTGGTGATGGGGGTGTCCTGTTGTCATGGTCACCGAGACAGAAATTGGATTCTCCGTGATGAGCCTTCGCATGGAGCTGTTCTGATGAAGTGGTTTTCGCTGAGTATTGTCTGACTTCCAGGGATGGTGAAAAAGTAAACCTTTTCTCTTCTTGTCAAAGCGGAAACATCACTTGCATTCTATTCTTGATTTTAGTTGGCTTAAAAAAACCCCAGACCACTTCCCTTGTGCATCGTCGTCGTAGCTAATAGTTTTTTTTGTAACTGTGTGGGGAAGGATGGACTAACTGCATGCAATACCTCTAAATGGATAAAACTGAGCTTCCAGATCACAGGCCTTTTACAGCCACTGGTAATTCAGACTCCCATACCTTAGATGTGGAAGAGTTGAATTTTAGCTGTACTGCTTCATGCCACGAAGCTGACAACTGTGAAAGCCTATACGTAACCCAGATTAGTCACATATTTATGATCATTGCTTTTTAAATAGGCTCCCAGTCTCAGCACTTACTTAGTTTAAAGCAGCTAACAAAGACATTAGATTAACCTTCTAAAGATAACTTCAAGGTACTTTAGCAGCAGATGATTTCACAGCAGGCTTTTATTTTTATGTGTGAATTCACACTCAGTCCACAATGCTGTATTTTGGGCTTTGTCACCAAGAGCTCCCTGTTTACTGCATGGATAATTATAGTTATAACGGGCTTGGCTACTCCAGGGTTTTTCACCTCCTAGATTCGCTTTGAGGGGTCATTTAATCTTGTGTTTCTGATAGTGCTTCTGCAGTTGCTGGAGTGGATCATGTATGTCTGGAGAGAAGAGTGATCTTGCTGAGCTTGGAGAGTCGCCAGTTAGGCTGGTTTCCCGACAGAGCTGCTGGGCATGTGGCTGCTCTGCAGTGGCTGGTTCCTCCTTGGCAGCATTGCTTTTCCAGGACAGAAAGAGAAGTGAAGTACTAGTGGCCTTGCCGTAGCTTCAGCACCTGTTACCTGCTGGGTGGATCTGCTGTGTTGCTCTGTATCTAGAACAAATTATACGTTACTGTAAAATAAACCCGGGGTCATAATGATACAAGATCCAGGACCTGGCTATAGCATGATGCGGGGAGCAGGATACCGAGAGCAGACTCCACACAAGACCTTCATCTCTGCTTTGGCAGAAGGCATTAAGTGTCTCATGGCGTGTGGGAGCTCTTGCAGTACGTGCTTTGTGGCTGCCCAAGAGCCCTGCAGGTTCTGCACGGCCTGCTTGCAAGCCTGGCCAGTACGCTTGGAAGGAGCAGGGGAGTGAAGGAGCTTTTGGCAGGTGCAGGACCCTTGAGCAGACAGACCCAAGAGGCTGCTCTCTGTTAGAAGAGTGATGCCAGGGAAAACAACTGGGTTCCTGATGTTGAAAGGATGCTTCTGTGCAGTAGTGCTGGTGGCTTGAAGGCTGACTGTGCCTTTTGCCCTGGTGGGAGTGGTGCTGCCGAGGAGTGTGCTGCTGAAGGGAGTTCCCTACTGGTGATAAAACCCTTTCATTTCCAAAACTGAGACCTGCTGTTTCCTGCAACGGGAGGTCTTGGAGACCTGAAGGGGGAATGGCATCCCCTCATCTGGGATGAGCTGAAGGACACGTACCAGCATGTACAGCGGTTGATACCGGGTGACAAATACAAGAGGGGAAACTGGGTATTTTCTTCCGCATATTGATGGATCTTTGAGAACCTAGTTGCAGTGAGAGGCCTTTGTGTTACACACAGAAAAGGAAAGATTTTCAGGCTTTCTAGCCTTTAGGCTGAAATCCTAGCTAAAGAATGGCCGTGCTTATCAGCACTGTGTTTTGTTTCTTTGTGGATATCTTACTCACATGCTGTAATTACAGCTTTTTAGAGCTTGCAGGGGAGGGGGATAGAAGTGTTTTGCTGTAACGTGAGCTGGCAGGGGCTGAATAACACATTCATTTGAGAGGCTTCACCTGCTGATGACAAGCTGTTATTACAGCTTGGTTTTTGTCAACAATAAAATTATATGGGCCTGCTGGGACAAATCTCCCAGTGAAAAATACATGAACTGGAATGTCTTTGCTGGATTGTTTCTGAAGGACAAAGGCTGAAGCAGTGCTTAAGGACTGAAGTGGATTTTACAGCCTCAACCCTTTAACTTCTCATCCTGGCTCCTTACTAGTTTGTTAGGTAAATGCTGGTGGTGGCCGCCAGCAAGCCCATGATAGCATTTTAGCCTGGAAATACAGCTACAAGGCAGATAGGTTACGTTGCAGGACACAGGTGGCAATAAGCAGTGCGTGCCTGTCTAGGACACTGGTGTGTAGTCAAATTGCAGCTCGTTAACTGAGCTATGCAACAGTCCACGTGCTCTGAGCCCACAGCTGGTATGATCCTGCTAAGGGTGGCCAGCATACAGGATGAATAAAGAGGATATAGGGTGGTGTGAATCTGTCTAGTAAGTCTAAGCTTTACTGTGCCCACTGGTCCATCCTCTGAAGTCCCAAACCAGGAGGGCGCTGTAAATTGCAAACCATTGTGCTGGAACAGGCAACGCAGTGCTTCATGCTCAACCAAGGTGCTTGGGGCTGCAGGTGTTTTGGAGTGTTCATATGAGTTTGGAAGGGAGCGTCATGTGGCAGCCTGAAGCAATCTCTACCCCTAAATGTCAGTTCGCCAGATCTCTTTCCTTTTAATTTCATACTGAGGCTTAATGCATACTCTGTGAGTGTCACAGCAACCCTGATCTTGTGTGTTTCTGGCATAATTTAGGTGTTGAAAGGAAAATTCCATTATATTAGGACATGCAAGGGGACAGGGTTATTATATTATTATATTAGTGCAAAATCATGCAGACAACTCATGAATACTGTGTACCCAGCAGCTACGTGCAGCTTATTCATGTGCTCATCATCATGGCAGTTTGGACAGGAGGTGTGATCTGATGGGCCAGTACAGCAGAGGTCCCTTGCTTCAGAGGGCATGTTTGACGTCAGGTTATTTGCCAGCCAAGGAGAACAGGACCTGCGGTGCCTCTGCTCGAACAAATCCTTGCCTTTTCCTAACACCCTGAAGACAAACCTTATGGAAGATAGTCTGTTTGTGGCTACAAGCTAGAGAATTGACATGGAGGGAAATGGGCACGTTGTCATGAGTGTGCAGTGACTCCCCATCTGTCTTGGATAATCAGAGAAGGTAGAAACATCCAGATGTGCTTTAATTAAAACCACATTCTGGCTTTAATTAAAGAGAGGGGAGGAGAAAAAGGTGGGAAGGGAAGAGGATCCCTAAATTTGAGGAAGAGAGAGAGGAAGGAAGTACACTCTGGAACATACAGTGCATCTCTTGCTGATCTCTGACTCCTGTGCAAGCTCTGAGGGATGTGCAGCTTGTAACTTGTTTCCTGGCTAGTTTCCACCTCTTTGGGCTGCAGCAGTACAGCTTTTAGGTTGGTGTGTGCACCCAGCAGCGTGCCGCAGGCAGGGCAAGGGCTTCCCTGGCCTGACAGCCTAGCCTGCCTGCTGCGTGCCGCCTCTCCCATGGCCATGCTGGCTGCCCAGAGCAGCTTAGGCAGAAACAGGCAGGCAGCGTGCAACGAGGTCAGGGTCAGCCGTGCGTGTGCAAACTCATGGGTCGCATCTGCTGCCCAGTGAGTAAAGAGTAAGCGCAAGAGATAGAAGCCAGGTCTGAGGAGCTGTAGGAAAGCGCTAGAGCCGTTACTAGCTTCACAGCGTACTGCTGGCAGGCTTTAGCTGAGTTTTTGCAGTGAAGTGGACGTGCTGTAGAGTCTACTAGGAGAAACGTGTATTTTAGACAATAGTTTTCTTTAGAAATGCAAACATACAGCTTAATGTGAAAACAGCTGAGCCTGGAATAAACTCTCAGATTAGATGCCGCCATAGACTATAAATCACCAGGATTGTTTCAGTTTGATAACTTTGTTGCAGGAGCTTTTCCTTGCTTGCTAAATAGAGAGAGACCGATTGCTCAACCTCAAGGTTTCATTTGTTGCAGGTGGTTGATCCACTTAAATGACCTAACAGCATCCGTGTATGTGTGATTACTGAAGTGAATGGCTGGGCTGTATCATAATACAAGATGCCACGAGGCTGACAGGAGTTCATCTTGCTTTCTATTTGGTGAGCTTTAGCCCTCCACACAGACACAGCCAAGAAGAAAGGGCAGGTTCAGAGAGACAACATGCTGGGGCCACGTGGAGGCCTTGCCCATTTGCTCTCAGCAGTTTCCACTTTATTCTAAAAGCCAGAGTGCGGCTCTGGGGTAGATCACAGACGGGCTGTGTCTAGTCTCAGCTACTCATTTAGGCCCTCTCTGAAGTCAGAGGGAGAGGGGCACTCCCAGGCTCAGATCAAGGCCGGGATGGGACAACTTGTTCTTCGCTGGTGCTTGGCTTCAGAGGCAACCCCACACGAGAAGCTTGACTGCACTAGTTCATGTGACAAATTCAGCAGGATCATGCTTATGATGAGAAAATTAGATCTGGTCAGTCCTATTTTGAAGTAAACCGTTCCTGACTTGACAGCTGCTCTCTCCACTCCCGCACGGCAGTGTGGGATGGCTGGTGAGCAGCGCCCTCTTCCCTCCTTTGCTCGCAGGCCTGCGGTGGTGGACAAGAAAGGAGACCTGAAAGAGGTAGGCTACCAGCTCCGCATCTAACAAAGCCCTACGCCAGACAGAGGGCTTCCACGGTGCTTCCCGCTGCACTTTACCTGCACTCCGTTGGAAGGAAAAAGCAATGGGACTATTTATTAACTTGTGGACTCTTACAATAAAACTCTTACCTAGAAAATAGAAGGGGAAATTTTTTTGGTGGTGGTATTTATTTTGTTTCAATTCATAGTAAAGGCGTCAGTGAAGAGAACCTAAAATTATGTTTATCGGGATATAATTTTTTTTTCCCTTCCATCATGTAGCAGGTGACTCCAGTGGTGTGAGAGTTTCTTCAAATGTGATTTACCTGTACGAGTATTAATTGAATTTGGGCATTGTGCTGGGTAGTAGCACTGAGAGAACTAAGAAATCATATTCTTAGTGTTAAGATGTGCTGGGGTGAAATGCAGTTTAAAAAAAATCATATTCATTATTAATATTTAATTCAGCAATAAAAACAAGCAGTGCAGAAGCGGCGTGAGTTTTTAAAGTATCAACATTACCTCACTAAACAGATATGCAAAACTGTCAGTATTACTGTTTTGTAACTAATTTGTACTGTTTCCCAGCATTTCTGGTAGTATTAAAAGAGCACTGGGTGTTTTACTGCCACCTGTATTATTATTTTGTGCATGTTGCTGAAAGATGTTAAGTAATACTAATATGCAAGTGTATTCTTAAACACTGACATCTTATTAGGCGAAATAATGAGGTTTGGGGTTTTTTAAAATGATGATGATTGATGAATTTTTAAACTTTCATAATTTTTTTATACTTTGTCACAAGCTTTTAGTCTTTCTGGACTATGCTGCTGAAGCACAAAACGTAGAGATTGCTGTTTTGTAGAGACAAGTGTTCACCTACTAGTCAGTTTGTTTCTTGTATATGTTCCTGGAATAATGGAAAAAATGTCAGAATTACTAACCTGACTCCGTATGCTTTTCTTTCAACGTTTGTGTGTATCTTTGAACCTTGTCTCTGAAAGGCTGAGCAGTCTCAGATGGTGATGCCTTGACATCTTATATTAAGATCAGACATCGCAGACTGAAGTTAACCTTCCGCCATGCTGCTGTAGGGAGTTCTTCCTATATGTGTTGTAGTAACAACAGCTTAGTCAGACCTGAATAAGGAGGCTTGTATTGGAACAACTTCAGCGATAAATTAAATTGTATGTCTGAAACAGCTGAAAGTCAAGCTCGTCTGCCTCTTCCCTACTCAGTCCTTTTGTCCTAAGACTTAGCTAAGGACCTGTGATAGATGGCAGCATTCTCAAGCGACACGGTAAGACTTTCACTGGGGTCCACCCTTCACATTAGTGAAGATCTCCAGAAGCATTCGAGTGCTGCTTTCCTAAAAATATTTCATTAGGTGCCTAAATAGAAACTGGATTATTGTACAAGTCCAGCCTCTACCCTTTGTGCTGTGCTTATAGATAATACTGCCGTGGGCCTTGTGTACCTCCCCTCCTGGGCCCTTACTGTTTTGGGATCTTGACGAAGACAGGACGCTGTAACGCACTGATGACAGTGCTTACTCAAACTGAATGACTTGAGCTCCTAGAACACCTGTATCAGTTAGCAACTGACTGAATACAGGAGGAGACGACTGCTTGTACACAGACTTCATTGCTCAAAAAAGTCAATGAATTTCACCTACCTAGGACATGAAAACAACACCGAGACCTGGCAACCTTCTGCAAACAATAAAAGGCTCATTTGACTTCAGAAGGTCTACAAAGAAGACTTTTCAAATGTATTACACTTCTTTCTACAAGATCACCATATCAGTTCCAGGGAGGCCTTTCCCATCCCTCTTTCTGCAAACTTTTCCACTTCTGTCTTCATAATAGGATTTTTTTTTTTTTTTGGTGCAGGAGTGAAATTGAAGAGAGGGAAATACTCTTTTGATAGAAATTCTTATGTAATTTGACATCAGCTGCAGAGTTTCAGTTTTAAACTTTGTGCCGCTCGGTATCTTGTGACCTAAACAATTTTTCTCATGTATTCCTTAAGATTTCTCCTGAGTAAAATTATGTGAAAAACTTACTTTGATCAGTTGTATCTTATAGCACAAAGTTATCTGATATGGTGCAAGTTTTTCTTCTATGAAAACAGGGTTTACTTCAGCTCAAGTAAGGGTGGTTGGTATATAGTTTTTACTATTGCCCAGCACAATTTTAGTTATTTTCTCTTAACCTCTAACTTACACTGAAACTTTTTAATGCTGTAGAGGTTTGTGACAAATTGCTTTTGGTTCTTGTTTTGAAGTTCAGCTGAAATACTCTCTTGAAAATTGAGTATGATGGCATTTGTCTTAAGTGTGGTTCTAGTGACTGTTCCTCTAACTTACTGCAGAGTGGTCAAATAGTGTAGAAAACATGCATGACTTTTGGGGTTTTTCAATCACTTGTATGTTTATGTACAACATGAAACTTCAATAAAATATCACGGTAGTCTTTTTTTTTAATGACTTATGGTTATTTTTTTGTGCTGTCCAGGTTTCCATTCTAGAAAAGATCTAAGTTGTTTCTGAAATCAAGACAGGACAAATGGGAACAAACTAAAGCAGATTTTTTTCTAAGATTGTTAAATATCTACCTCAGTTATTATTCTGCAAAGAAATCACTGAACCTAAAGCCCTTAAACCCCCCTATAGCTAACCATCAATGGTTTACACAAAGAAAGACTGAAACAAGTCTCTAAACCTTAAAAATACATTGTTATGGAACAATAAACACCCTGAACTAGCAGCACTGATGACTGCATCATGTCAAGCAGCTTCTGCTTTTTTCTTTCAGTAGTACCTTGGCCTTTTCTCCATGTTATTGTCATCAAAATTGCTAGGCCCCTCTCTATCATCTTTGAAAAGTCATGGAGAACAGGAGAGGTGCCTGAGGATTGGAGGAAAGCCAATGTCACTCCAATCTTCAAAAAGGGCAAGAAGGAAGACCCAGGAAACTACAGGCCAGTCAGTCTCACCTCCAACCCTGGAAAGGTGATGGAACGGCTCATTCTGGAACTCATCTCCAAGCACATGGAAGAGGAGAAGACTATCCGGAGTAGTCAACATGGATTCACCAAGGGAAAATCCTGCTTGACCAATCTGATAGCCTTCTATGATGGCATGACTGGCTGGGTGGACGAGGGGAGAGCAGTGGATGTTGTCTACCTTGACTTCAGCAAGGCTTTTGACACTGTCTCCCACAACATCCTCATAGGAAAGCTCAGGAAGAGTGGCTTAGATGAGCGCACAGTGAGGTGGGTCAAAAACTGGCTGAATGGCAGAGCGCAGAGGGTAGTGATCGGTGGTGCGGAGTCTGGTTGGAGGCCTGTGACCAGCGGTGTTCCCCAGGGGTCAGTGCTGGGTCCAGTCCTGTTCAACGTATTCATCAACGACTTGGATGAAGGGACAGAGTGTACCCTCAGCAAGTTTGCTGATGATACAAAGCTGGGGGGAGCGGCTGACTCACCGGAAGGCTGTGCTGCCATTCAGCGTGACCTGGACAGGCTGGAGAGTTGGGCGGAGAGGAACCTGATGAAGTTCAACAAGGGCAAGTGTAGGGTCTTGCACCTGGGGAGGAACAACCCCATGTGCCAGTACAGGCTGGGGGTTGACTTGCTGGAGAGCAGCTCTGCGGAGAAGGACCTGGGAGTGCTGGTGGACAACAGGCTCACCATGAGCCAGCAGTGTGCCCTTGCGGCCAGGAAGGCCAATGGCATCCTGGGGTGCATTAAGAAGAGTGTGGCCAGCAGGTCGAGGGAGGTGATCCTCCCCCTGTACTCTGCCCTGGTGAGGCCGCATCTGGAGTACTGTGTCCAGTTCTGGGCTCCCCAGTTCAAGAGAGACAGGGAACTACTGGAGAGAGTCCAGCGGAGGGCCACAAAGTTGATTAGGGGAGTGGAGCATCTCTCGTATGAGGAAAGGCTGAGAGAGCTGGGTCTGTTCAGCCTGGAAAAGAGAAGGCTGAGAGGAGATCTGATCAATGCTCACAAATATCTAAAGGGTGGATGTCAAGAGGACGGGGTCAGACTCTTCTCAGTGGTGCCCAGCGACAGGACAAGGGGCAATGGGCACAAACTGGAGCACAGGCAGTTCCACCTGAACATGAGGAGGAACTTCTTTACTGTGAGGGTAACAGAGCACTGGCACAGGCTGCCCAGGGAGGCTGTGGAGTCTCCTTCTCTGGAGATATTCAAAACCCGCCTGGATGCATTCCTGTGCAACCTGCTCTAGGCTAACCTGCTTTAGCAGGGGGTTGGACTAGATGATCTCTAGAGGTCCCTTCCAACCCCTACCATTCTATGATTCTATGAAAATGGGGGAAAACACGTGAGGTAACAGCTTCCCCTTTTGTAAAGGAAAGCAAATTATTACAGTTCTTTAATAATAAAATACACTAACGAAGTAGAACAAATTTAGCTTACTGCCTTAATAGTTTATGTGGTTACCAGGGGAGAGGAGTATGTTTTTCAGAAGGCCACCTTTATAGCCTTGAGGAATTTGGCCATTTAAAAATTTCACAGCAACACATAGGATCTGAATACAAGCCAAGTATGGAAACCATTTATCTGCACATCTAAAGCATTTGCTTTTAAATTAGCATAAAACTTAAGCTTCAAACCAGCAGTGTAAGTAACTAGGTGTTTGGCCTGGCCTAAATAAGTGCTTGCTTTGTGTAAAAGAGAATGGAAGAGGAGATGAGGCTTTAGACAAGCCTGAAAAGCGATACTCAAGTTAAGCCTTATTCTAAATAGGAGAACTTCTCTATTACCACCTTCTCCTGTTTGGCAGCCTCTTGGCCAGCAGTGCTCCAGAGCAGCACTGTTGGGATCTCACATTTCTGTCTGCAGCGGAGACAACATGCAGTCCTCCCTCCTAGCAAACCTCCTTGCTCTTAACACAGGCTACACGGGTTGCTACACCTGAACAATGTTTTTTAGCTGTAACCAACATCTACCAGAAATTTATTGCAGTTGGTTCAGAATGTTTGCACCTATCAGCTTCAGCTTAGAGAACACCTGATTTTAAGTACCTGAATAGAGTCCAGTATTGAATAGGTAGCCACCTACAGCATTAATTTGACTGTTAACAACAAGTAGAGGAAAGCTCCTCAGTCACAATTACTTATGACAAAAAGAATCTCCATCCAAATTCCAAGCAATTTAAGCTGAATGTTTTAGTAGCTAGTCATATTTTACTCCACTCTCATGAGACCCCACCTGGAGTACTGCGTTCAGCTCTGGGACCCCCAACATAAGGGGGACATGGACCTGTTGGAGTGAGGCCAGAGGAGGACCACAAAGATGATCAGGGGGCTGGAGACCCTCTCCTGTGAAGACAGGCTGAGAGAGTCGGGGGTGTTCAGCCTGGAGAAGAGAAGGCTCCAGGGAGACCTTCTAGCAGCCTTCCAGTTGCTGAAGGGGCCTACAAGAGAGCTGGAGAGGGACTTTTTACAAGGGCATGGAGTGATAGGATGAGGGGTAATGGTTTTAAACTGAAAGAGGGTAGTTTGAGATTAGATGTTAGATAGATAGAAATTCTTCACAGTGAGGGTGGTGAGACACTGGCACAGGTTGCCCAGAGAAGTTGTGGATGCCCCTTCCCTGGCACTGTTCAAGGCCAGGTTGGATGGGGCTTTGAGCAATCCGGTCTACTGGAAGGTGTCCCTGCCCATGTGTGAGACACTGATTAAATGGACATTTGTCTCAAAGCCTGCTCGAGACGGCTTATGAAACAAGGCCTCTGGTCTTGTAAAAATAGCCTGCTATTGCCCACAAAACGGATGTGTTGTAAAGCAAGTCTACCACCTGCTACTGCTTATGACTTCGTCCTGCTACTGCTTAAAAAAATGGACCTGCTACTGCAAAAATGATGTTTAGCAACCAGAGTTCAGCAAACTTGCGACCACCCTTTTTGGTGGATGACCACCCAACGACCACCCGGTGATGACAACACACATGCGCAGGAAGGCGGTGCCATATGGAGATGAGTTCCAGGAAATGCGTTGCATACACATAACTTTTCTGGGAAAAGAACTGAATACGCATGAGTACAGTGTTTATAAGGACATCACTGGTAAGTGCGGTGGGGTGATGACAACTGCTTCTATTTGCCTCCCCCACATGGCCCGGAAACCACCGAACTCGACGGACTGCGGGATGCCACTGGATCCATGGTGGTGACTTTTCCTGACTATTTCTTGCATACTTTCCTGAATACTTGCTAAGTTTTCTTTCTTCGTAACTCCTGCCTTTCCTATTGCTCCAGTCTCTGTTAGGTGTTCAATGAAGTAACTTAAGTAGTGGCATCTGACCTCGTTTGTGTTTTAGTCTCACTCCTGGGATCACAACAAACCTCCCCCGAGTTTGTAATTGGACCGGGACACCATGGCAGGGGGGTCAGAACTAGATGGTCTTTAAGGTCCCTTCCAACCCAACCCATTCCATGATTTTTTTCAATGTAACACCAAAGTACTTTTTCAATTCAACTGTTTTTGCGTTACTACCACTCTACTTTTGAGAATAACGCACTAAGCATGAAGTAATTGCAGTTGAAATTCTGCAGTCAGGAAAAGGAAACCCAGATGAAAATTCTAAAAATTAGGTTGGAGAAGAACAAACAAGTGTTTTGGGGAGACAAATGCACCTGAATGTGACTTCCGGAACATGTGTGCAGAATTTCCAGCACAACACTGAAAGACAATTCTCCAAGTGTTACTTTTAAGTCAGTTTTACATATATATCCATATGTAGTTTGACCAAGTTACAAGACTTGTTTCCAGCCCCCCTGGCTTCCTGNGCAAGTCTACCACCTGCTACTGCTTATGACTTCGTCCTGCTACTGCTTAAAAAAATGGACCTGCTACTGCAAAAATGATGTTTAGCAACCAGAGTTCAGCAAACTTGCGACCACCCTTTTTGGTGGATGACCACCCAACGACCACCCGGTGATGACAACACACATGCGCAGGAAGGCGGTGCCATATGGAGATGAGTTCCAGGAAATGCGTTGCATACACATAACTTTTCTGGGAAAAGAACTGAATACGCATGAGTACAGTGTTTATAAGGACATCACTGGTAAGTGCGGTGGGGTGATGACAACTGCTTCTATTTGCCTCCCCCACATGGCCCGGAAACCACCGAACTCGACGGACTGCGGGATGCCACTGGATCCATGGTGGTGACTTTTCCTGACTATTTCTTGCATACTTTCCTGAATACTTGCTAAGTTTTCTTTCTTCGTAACTCCTGCCTTTCCTATTGCTCCAGTCTCTGTTAGGTGTTCAATGAAGTAACTTAAGTAGTGGCATCTGACCTCGTTTGTGTTTTAGTCTCACTCCTGGGATCACAACAAACCTCCCCCGAGTTTGTAATTGGACCGGGACACCATGGCAGGGGGGTCAGAACTAGATGGTCTTTAAGGTCCCTTCCAACCCAACCCATTCCATGATTTTTTTCAATGTAACACCAAAGTACTTTTTCAATTCAACTGTTTTTGCGTTACTACCACTCTACTTTTGAGAATAACGCACTAAGCATGAAGTAATTGCAGTTGAAATTCTGCAGTCAGGAAAAGGAAACCCAGATGAAAATTCTAAAAATTAGGTTGGAGAAGAACAAACAAGTGTTTTGGGGAGACAAATGCACCTGAATGTGACTTCCGGAACATGTGTGCAGAATTTCCAGCACAACACTGAAAGACAATTCTCCAAGTGTTACTTTTAAGTCAGTTTTACATATATATCCATATGTAGTTTGACCAAGTTACAAGACTTGTTTCCAGCCCCCCTGGCTTCCTGCAGTCTTTGGGGGTTTTAATTTTGTACATAATTTTACAGAGAATGTTTATAGTGCATTATGAGGGTAAATATAAAATCTTGATCACTTAGTACCTCAGGTTCTGTCATCTCAATATACAACTTAATATTTTTAGTAACTAAATGGAAAAAACCCTTCCTCCAGTTGTTCAATATACATAAAGCCTCAAGATGTCAAGGACTCATTTTTTTTTCCCAGTAGCAGATCAATTAAGTTTCCTATAAGTTTTCATGCTCAGTAAGCTTGGTTTTATTTCAGATCCTTTAAAGAAGACTCCAGAGAATGCTACCCATATTTAAACTTTGGAAGTCAAAGAAGTAACCTTTTAGAACAGAAACGCTTGCCTTACTGCAAAGCTATATTCCTCCTTTGGAAGTTCAGTCCTGCAGCCTCTGCACTGACTGCACTCTAGGTAACTGAGGAAATTCCTTTGCAGGAGTATTTACATGGAAGTGTCTACAGAGCAACTTTGTAGTAAAACATTACTTTCAGTTCATTATAAAGTGTGGCATGCACACAAACTCACTCCGCTTTACCTTCAGAAGCACACAGTTGTCAGAATAATCAGTTTTACTATGATTTACAATAAAAACCATTTACAGCATCTCTGTGAAAAATACTGCCATTTTGAGACTGGCACAGATGTTTTCTATTATCAAAGAGGAAGCTAATGTAAAATCTTTTCTCTTTGCCTTAAAGACTTCATAAAGTAATTTAAACGTGGGTTGTTTTTTGTTTGGTTGGTTTTTTTTTAAAAAGTCTCTTTAAAAAGTCTACTTTACACAACACTAACAAATCAGCATGCAGGCAAACTTATTTAAACCGGACCAGCAGTGCTTGAATTAACCTTTAAAAAAATAATAACGATCACATGAAAAGAGAAGGTGAGGTAACTTCACCTACACAAAAAGTCCTTTGGATATTACCGTTCAATAAGCCTGAACTTTGCTAGCAATGGCAGGTGGTCAGAAGAGTTATTTTCATTGGGAAGACCATTAACAGTCCAAAGATCTTTCTCTGTTAGAAGTGCCAGCCTGCCAAGAAGTTTCAGACCTCCATGAAAAGAATCCTCTGCTTCTGGTTAAAGGAAAAAAAAAAGTGGAAACGTTCATCAGTGTGGGCTAAAAATCACACATTCATATGTACGCAAGAAGGAGGAAAACAGTATGGCAGAAATAATCTGAAGTCATTTTTTTTCCATGCAAAATCACTGACAAGGTAGTTCAGAAATTATTCTTGTTTACTATTACACTCACAGTAGAACTTAGAACCAGTAGAGCTCAAAGTACTCAGAAAGACACTACCCTCCATTTTGTGGAGGGATAAATTGAGATGGAAAGGCAAAGAGATTTATTTGTTCATTGTAACTCCTCTGAAAAAGCCTCACACAACCCAGTCCTATACTCTAGCACAACAGCACTGCTAAAGAGAGCTAACACTTGCAAAATCAAGCATCTTTTGAGAGTTACTGGTTCACATACATAACATTTTATTTCTGCATCCTGAAGCACACAGTTCTCCAGCAGGCAAGTCACACAGGAACTCTTGCTCATCTTGCTTAAAGCCTTCTGGCATTTCCCTTCCTAACTGTTCATCATAAGAGAGGATCTTCCTTCATTATTTCCTGATACCTATTTCTGTAATTGCCTAAAACAAATAAACAAACAAACCACAGAAAAAAAAAAAAATCCCCTGCCACACACACATAAGAAACACCACATTGCTCATGGGGAAGACAACTCGCAGCCTTGCTACTGTTACACTATACTTAAAATATTTGTGTCCTCGTTTAAAAAAAAAACAAAACCAACAGAAAACCATCAACAGCAAAGAGTAACAAGCTTTTTTCAACTCAAGTAAAGAAATTCCATTAAGAATGAAATCATTCCATGATGTGTCCAACTTTTAGACTTCTCAAGCTATCTACTTGAGCGAGACTACTATTCAGCAACCCTAGCTATTGCTTTCAGAGCACAGAGATGATTCTGAGCAGGCTGAGTGCTTTCAGGACCAGCACAAACAGCAGCTGTAGCTTTGACAAAAGTATTTTCTGTATGAATGTGATCAGCAATTTCAGAACTTCCTGGTTGAACTTGGTACTGCCTTACCAGTAGACATATTTTAAAGGATTATCCAGCAACTGTTAAACTCCTCGAATGGTTGAACTACTGCGCTCCTTTGCCATCTGCCAGATTTCCAGTTCTCTAACAATGCAGCAGGTGTTTACTGCTGCTCTGAAGAAAAGCTTTTTTTACTGCAAAGATGTCTCGGTAGCTCTAGAGCTCAAGTCCACCCAACTCTTGAGCCAAATTTATCTTTTGGCACAGCACCTGCATGTCTACAAAGGAGCAGTTTGTTGCTGCAGAGCACTTGGTCTGCATGCAGTGATTAATGTCAGCTGAGAGCACTCTGGAACCAGCAAAACAGAGTCCTGCAGGACCCGACTTGGGTAGATACTGAACTCTGCTTTCACAGCAAATCCTGAATATCATACCAAATACTTGGCTACGCATGACACAGACTAAAGCACGGAAACTTTCAAAAACCCATCCTTTAAATGGGAAAGAAAAAAAAGCTATCGGTAAGCCCAGATCACATTTTATACTCAGTTGTTCAGACTTTGACAACTTTTAATATAGAGGCCCAGGTCATCAGAAAACTAAAAATCCAGACTATCACTTAGCTTCTAAGAACTAACAAATAAAACCAACACCAGTTTAAACTACATAGAGAATTCAAGTTTGGTCCCATTCCGTGCTCTGATGTGGGTGAAGAATCTATTTGAAAAACAAATGCAGAAAGAAAAAAGCGCTACGGCTCTGCTGGGGCAATGATGGTGCAACAAAATATATTAAGCAGGTGAATTAGGATTAAATTTTGCACAGGGATGCACTCTGAAACCACACAGCATTCAGAACTCATTTAGATACTTATGATACCGTAGTGTTTCAGTCAAAGCTTTTATTTCTGTGTTGTGAAGCTTTTGTATTTGATATTTTACATTAAGATAGAATTTACTGCGCATGTCATGACAAAATGAGACTTCTGTGCATTGACTCAATGAATTTTAACAATCTAGTCTCAAGGTACGAGAGATGAAGGTAGTATTTTCATTTCACATACTGAAAAAAATGTTAATTTATAAAAATCAGTTGCAATCTGCAGTGGGAGCAGGAGTAGAATCCAGGTTTCTTTGTTCCGAGTTCTGCAGAGCCATTTATCTGATGGCACTGCACTGTGCAATGACCTTTGACGATGGCATAAAACACAGAACTAATGATGCTGTGGGAAGCGCACTGCTCAGAAGTACCCACGCTAGGAGCACAAATGCAGTGAAGGATAGCACTGCGTTCCCCATCAAGAAACGTACCCGCAGAGGTACCGCGTCTTTCTGGCACCATCTGGTGAGTTTTAGCTGCAACTGCAATCAAGAGAGTGACAACTGGGCATGTGCAAGTGACTGCTCTCAGAGCAAAGGCCACAGAGGTCATTTACTCGACAGACATTACATCAAGACTACCTGAAAAGTGACTCTCTAAGGAACAGTTCATTTATCGGTTTTAATGCACATCATAAACTGCCATTCACCATTTTGTTGGTTAGGTGATCGGCAATGCTGCTTTGCTGTAGGTCTGGCCACTAAGGTCCTGCATACGCTGCTGACAGCAGTATTTCTCAGGTGCTATTTACATTGCTGCTTTGCTGTAGCCTCAGCTTGTGTCTCTGTGCCGAGATGGCAACTACAAGAATGTTCAGTTAAGTGAAAAAGTTTGCCCTATGTAGCACTACACATCCAACTGTGGTGAGTTGGCAAGGCCAGCCACGTTTCTCAGATAACAGCTGACATTCAAAAAGCCACCACAAACCTCCAAGGTACTTCACATGGATTAAATTATCACTACATTTCCCTTAGAATTGCATCCAAATGTTCCCATTTAGCATTTGTGAAAAATAATTAAAAATTGATTTCTTTACCTGGCTGGGCAGCAGTATCATCGTTTACTGCAGAATAGAAAATATAATCCACAGTGACAGCACTTCGGGAGTGACAAGTCGTTACTTCTGGTATCCCAGTTTCAGGGAAGTAATGAGAGTACACTGAGGACAATTTAAAATGGTGCTGCAGTTTTGAAGACAACCTAAACAGGAATAAAAGAAAATAATTTTATTTTCTAGCCTTTCCTAGAAAGAATATGCAATGAAGAAATACCAAACAGTTCCTGGTTACAAAAAAAATTATCTGGAGATGCAAACTAGCGTTTCTCTAATGCAATCAAACCCACAGCCTCTTGTGTTAGTGGCCTAAACCTCTGAAGGGAAAATGCAGGCAGCTTTTTCAAGTAAAAGGCAGATACCTAAGAGCTTATCAAAACTGGCTTAACTAACACTTTAAATACAAATAACTTTAGTTTAGGGAAGAAAAAAAAAAACAACCTATCAAGTGTTTTCAAGTTAGGCTATCCCTAATCTTCTTTCCTCCACTCAGGCTCTGATTTTGTCTCTCCCCATCACCTGTCAGTCTGTTCCTCTTCAGTTCAGCCCATCTTGTCTCGTGTTTTTTCGATCTTGAAAGCAAACTGCAAAACTGCACCTTTCAGCAAAAGAACTGCTCTCTCCCTCCCAGCCACATGCTTCCATCAGCTCTGCAAATGATCCATCCTTCAGCTGTACCTGCCTCACCTTGCGTGGCTGCATTTTAAACCTGAGCTGCAAAGTGTTCCAGTTAGAAACCAAGCAATTAAATAAAAAATCAGCATGTCACCTGCCTGGTTTAGAGAAGACTGACAAACACGCCAGTTGGTACAATACACAAGGGTAGAAATTTCTGTTCTTGTTACATGACATCCTTTTTAAGACAAGGCAAAAACCCCTGCAAGCAGTGCTCAACATATGGCACTTCCTGTCTTGTTACCTACTTCTTTTCTCAGAAATGCCATTACTTAGCTTTTTGACCACCAAGAATCGCCAAGTGTTTTAATGTAGCTATTTGCAGTGATATCAAGATCTCATTTCTGAGAAGAAATGGCTGACTTGGAGCCTGATACCACACATATGCACTTACGGCCATTTCCTTCTTCTATGCCTTATTTCATATGCCTTTACCAATTCGGCAAATGCAAGTATGTTCTTCCTTTCAAAAAGCGGTTACATTTTCCTTCTCAGCAGTCTAGTGGTGGCTTCCTCCTTCAGTTTAACAATCAGATGTTTTGATCCGACTAAGAGTTGTACTACCAAATCCATAATGCTCCAAGTTTCTGGCACTCAAAGAACTTAAATTCTGCCACAGAACTTCTGACAAAGAAGATTTTATGATCTTTCCAGTTACTTTCCCTACTTTATCCTAATTTCACATTTTATTATAGGATTTTATTAGCATCCATAAACCAGTATCTTGAAAACAGTAAAAAGAGAACTGCCAACACTTAAGCAGCTGGGCAAGACTGTTTTTTAATGTTGATCCCCTCCCCCCCCCCGCTAAAAACATGGGTTCTGCAGCTGAAGTTCACAGCTTTCCTACGATGTCATCACACAGCAAAATGTCCCATTTATGTCAAGAAGTGACAAAAGAACGTCAAAAGCATTCTTTTAAAAAGCAGACAGAAAGTACCCTCTAAAGAGCACTGACATCTCGTGTCTGCGTTCTGAAATGAGATCTGCAAGTTCCTGCATGAACACACACTCCATTATTTCTAGTTCTAGTCTTTTGCTGTCTGCTCAGGCTTTTCATGTTTAAATGGAAGATGACTTTTTGCCAGATGGGCACACTGGGTTGGGTGAGCATCTGGTACCCACGGCTGGAATCAGATACAAGTTTGGTCTAAAACCAAAACAAAGGCCCAAAACTAGGAACCAGTAAAGAGCTTCAATTTTTTCCCCCCAACACATACTTTTCAGATGCTATTACAATCTCCTGAGTATTGTCCAGTTTTGCTCCTTCCAATTTTTCTCCTGCAAGATAAAAATACGTTCAATTTACATTTAAAAATAGGATGCAGGTGAGACCAATATTGAAGAGCTACAGGAAAAAAAAAAAAAAATCTTTAAGTACACTTATATTTTACAGCAGGCAAGATACAATTCACAAAGCTGGTTTTAATTCTTCTGTTCCATTAGTAAGATTCCCTCTAAACATTATGTCCCATTCATTTAAAATTGTTTTTTCTGTCAAACAAAAGACGGTGAATGAAAAATACAGTAATGCTCAGCAAGGAATCACTTGCTTTTCCCACTTGTTCCATAAAGCGCTTGCACTGTAATACATAAACACTGAACCAGAATGTAGGTTCATGCTACGTACATGTCCTGTGTTCCTCCACCTCTCTTTTTCCAGTCACTGCACAACTGGCTCCCATGATGCAAACATGGGAGTTTGAATATTACGCACCAGCTCCTGAATGGCAATTTCTAACTAGTATCTTCTAAAGATTCAAATTTGCAAACGCTTATGTGAACAAGTGACTTTAATGAGCCCAAGAAAGAAGTTTTGCAAGCTCAAGACTCACCGTTGCTCCCCCACTAGAACAGATCATCAGTTTTTCAGTGCTACCTGAATCATATTTTCAAAGGACCACAAAATTAATCAACCTAGAAACTGACCTGCATTTTCTTCTTTTTGTTGCTGTTTTATTTCATACACACAGTTTTGTGAAATACCTAATTTTTTTGGCCAAATTGGAATAGGTAAGATTCTTTGTCCTCTTGGAAACTGTTCTTGTCCAGAGACCTAAGAAAGACAACATGAGCTTTTTTCAGACCGAAATCTGATTTAAAAAAAATTGAAATAAGCAGATACTTTTGTAAAGTTTTAAGCAAAAAGAGAAACCCAGCCCCCTAGAATACGTATTTTTATAATGGCTTGTCAAATCTCTGTGAAAACAATAACACCCATTATGTACACCCCCTTCATTTACTCTTACCAAGTTTTTGGCAGCTACCCAATTTTTCAAGATAGTTCTTGTGACACTAAGCTAAGAGACTACCAAGAACACTTTTAGCAACATAACAGCACAGAGCATATACAGCTCCCTAGCAGACACTTACTTTACCTTCATGATACTTACCCTTCTGGGAGCAAGTCACGTCAAGGCAGGGCTTGAAACAAATACCCACCGGCAACAAACACCAGTGGGGTTGTTTTTTCATGTTTTGTCATTGCATGTACTCATTACTTTCTATTAAATAGCATTTGACACATCCAACAGCTACATACAAGAGCTTACAACAAAACCCATCTAACCTGAATGGTTTAGGTTCAGCATCTACTTGCATTTTTGCTTTTACAATTATTCTAGCCACTGTAATTCAAAGTTTATCTAAAATAAGAGTCATCTTTCTATAGAGTACATAGTATTCAATTAAGTAGTTACTTTATCCCACTTAAAGACTGGGACACTTAAACACAGTGATACAATCATCCAGTGGATAACTACCTTTCAAAAACAATCAATTTGTTTGAAAGTTTTAAGTTTTAGAATGCTAGAAGCGGATACACCATTCTGTAAGACACAGCTAATATATCCAAGCTTATTTTAGTAACTCCACAGTAACTTTCACTTTGCAGACTGCGTAAAGGGCACTAAGATTGGTACTGCAATAGAAATAATCACAAGCCCAACTATGGCGTGCTAGCACCACTCAATTAAATATTTCTCTTTAATAAGCATTAATCTTTTTTTTTTTTGTGAGAAGTGAAAAGCATAGCCTACCTTCCCTATAGCAAGTCCTTCATAATTTAACTTTCCTTCCTTTATAAATCTGTACAATGGAGAACCAGGAACAGAATTGAAGTCACCACAGATGATAACTGGACAGAAGGTACCATCCTTCCGAGGGGCAACACTAGCAATCTCTGCCAAGAGCATCGCAAGTTGGGTCAGTTTGATGTCTCCGCGCCTTGGGTTATACAGCAGATGTGTATTTGCTATACAGACTGCAGCATTAGTTTTACAGTGAAATCTAGGCTGCAAAAGCAACACTAGTCCAACATTGTCCCTGTCCAAGAGTGGAATATCACGGCGAAAAAATTCCACGGGGTTTGATGAGATCAGGCTAAATTTAGAAGTTTTGAAGCAGATAGCACAGCCATCAGGTTTTCTCCCTGTCCGCATTTTATACTCACAGTGATATCCTGCAAGAAAGGCAATTAAAAACATAAGATACCATTGTATAAATAGAGTTGTTTTTTTTTCTTTTTCAAAAAATTAGAAAAGCCTCACACCACTCTTCTCACATGGCAGTCAACACCCAGTCTGAAGTACCAAAGACTATGTAAAGTTCACAGAGAAAAGTGAACATGAGACTTTCTGTCCTGTCTAGCTTCAGTTTAGATACTACGGGAAACCTGGTCTACTACCTATGGTAAAGTGTAAGCACCTACGTAGCTTAAGATACCAGGCATGTTCTTCTCTCCTTACGTGGAAAAAACCCAAACCAAAACAACACTAAAACCCCACAAGTCACATCAAAGTAGACTTGTGCATTGAAGTTGTGTCTGGATGCTACCATAACAGTTTAGGAATAATACCAGTGAAGCATTCCAGTCAAAAGCAATAATCACTATAAGTCATTAATCACTGTCAAAAATGATTCATAGAACAAAGGTCTCAAACATTATTTACACAATTATTTGCAATTACCCAGTTAGCAGCAAGAGACAAGCTTTCAACAGGGAAACCAAGACACTTATCAAATGACAGTATTGGAGTTCAAACAAGTCCACCTAGTAATTTGCCAAGTTCTTTATTTTACATAGAGGTAACACAAAGATTTTAGTAAGACTCACCCAGGTAAGACTAAATTAGCGATCTTGAAACAGGATCTAGTTTTCACCATTTTAAAATGCTTCTCTGCCCAGCCCATGCCATATGAATTCAAGAAGTACAGCCCCACAAAGTGGAGTGAGTCAACCTCTGAGCTCACACCCGTGCTGGGACATGGGATTCCCACTCCTCTCTCCCAGCTCCAGGCCATGTGCTCCTTCCACTTGTTGTGGCACTTACCGTCAGTAACTCGGTAAGCCAACAGAAAACTAATTCAGGAAAATAAAATTAGTCTGGACATTCTATGATTCTATGATTCTGCTGGACTGGTGGATTTCACCAGGGTAAGGGTCTTGCGAGTGCCAGAATTAGCCCAGGAGAAGGGGCAGGAGATGCATCTGGGAGTAGGAAGGGGAAGAAGAAGAGCTACACAGCAAGCTCCAGATCCTCATGCACAGCAGCAGGAAGCTCAGTTGCCCACAGGGTTGTTTCACATTTCAAGTGGATTTAAATCAGCACTGCTGTTACTCTACCTTCTTCACACTCAATTTGGAGAGCTAGACTATCATCAACTAACCAAGAAAGAAAAAAGTATCAGTCCAGTGCTGCTCCTTGAACTGGTTCCTCCTGGCATCTGGCAAGTACCAGTGCCAGGAATAGAGTGCGGCCCTGGGACTGGAACGAGGTGTAGGGCACAAAAGACTTAAGATCAGTTTAAACTACCATGGAATCACATCACTAGCAGCATGTTCCTTACCATAAATTCACATGGGAGAGTGATAAGACAGTGCTATTTAGGCTGACTGACAGTACTAATATAAAAACTAATGAATATAAACTGGCCATGGATAAAATTCAGTGCTGATATTTGGAAGGTTTCAAGCCAGAAAAAACATATGCTACAAAAGCTATCCAACAGGAATACTGGCAGAAAACACTGAAGTAGTTTCAAGATAGCACTTGGAATTTATAAAAGAGGGTACACAACATTGTTGCATGTGATGGCAGGAGACTTGATTCTATAATATAAGAGGTTTTTTGAGGAAAATACTACTGGGGTGGGGGAGAAGACAACATCTTGGTCATAAGAGTTTCATCATACCCAGGGATTCCAAACTTGACTTGATCTCTGTTCTATAGTGGTCTTCTTGCACTTCTTGTAAACAGAGTACCTAAGGCAAAAGTTTACAATTAAAAGATATTAGTAAGTACATCAAAATATTACTGTATCCTATCTCTGTTGGCCAGTCTGTATAGGTATAACAAAACGTAAAATTCACACAAAAGGATTCACTCTCCTATAGAAAATGCTCCTTAAGATTGTGAAGAGGGCCCTAATTCCTCCCACCCCTTCTCAGACAGACATACGTTTTCAGATGTAAAGTTAAATGTAATCAAAATAGTGACCTGTTAATACATTCTCATAAGTTTAGGGGAGGTCTAAATGCCAGAGCAGTGGGATGAAGAGGCCAAGGGCACACTTTTCATTAACTACAGTGCAGACAACAAGTTTCCACATTATGACAACCTGAACAAAAGACCAACCTCAAAATACTACATCAAGAATGTTCTCAGGAACTTGGAGCCTTCTTACTGTGCATTGCAGTAACACACAGATTTACAAACACCCTGGGACTCTGACAGAGTTCCTGAAGGGTAATGAATTAGCACTGCCTGCTGAACTGCAGCAACAGACTTCACTTACCCAGCTGGCACTAGCTCATTCAAGGTCTCAAAGCAGAAACAAATCTCAAGCAATATTTAGAAGTCTCTGCTTCACTTTAAGGTTACAGTTCAAAACAATGAATCCATTAAAAGTCTATGTCCTTTACCAAGAACTTCCTCTGTGAGCAGCTGCTCGTTGTGACTCAGTGCATGCAATACAATACTCTCTACCCCAGTGCTGCATTGTGTGGCTTTGCAGAGCTCTGCAAGTAGCCTGAACTGAACTGCTCTTTGCTAGGGGGGCTGGCTTCAGCTCCAACCCTTCCATCCTGGAGAACTGTCTGTTACCGCTAATAGCGCCAGGCAGATCCTCACCAGAGTCGCTCCGCCCAATGTTCCTCCCAGAAAGTCCACTAGTGCATCTCACTGTACGGATACACACGTACAGATATGTATACATTTATTAGGAAGAGAGGAAGAGCTTGAAGGGGATTTTAATCTCCACCTTCCTGCTTACGTACTAACATGACTGCATTTTTCAAACGGTACAAAGCAGTTTCTCTGTGGCTTCTCTAATACAACTACTTTGATTTTTCTCAGTACTTTTTCCTGGCATGAACAGGTTCAATTCCATTGCCAAACTTTTATTGGCCTGAACAATCACTGAAGCAAAAAGTTTATTGACTTGACTTCCTGATTAACAATAAGTGATAAGCATCCCCAAAAACAATGAAAAAAACCCATAATCAACCAAGAACAAGTACACCCTACAAGGTAAAGTATTTTTTCAGATGTCGATATAAGCAGAAGTTATATCTCAGTGAGGTTATATCAGAGTTATATCTCAGTGGAGCAGAACAGCAAGATTGTTCATGAGTCAAATGGTGCAGAGTACTGGAAGAAGAGAGAAATGAAGATTTGAGAGGAGTACTTTTGGATCAGTCTCACATGGATAATACTACAGTTGCATCTTCCTCTCGACACTGGACATTAATCTCAAGAAAATGGAGATCCACAAAGCCGCCTCGTCACCCAAGTCCTCATACAATCAACCCCTCCCCCCCCAAAACAACACCGGAGTTTGCCTTCCAAACAAAGGATAAGTTCTCCATTAACCTGGGCTAACAAATGGCTCTAAAGAAATAGCAGCCAAATTTTAGAAAGTGACTTTTGATTCACTGATTATCAGACACTTGGTGTTACTACTATCTAAACAAACACGAAGTCAAAGTCACAAACCCAAAAGTTAGAAAATGCCAGTCCTGGAGGTTACCTTCATTTGACCCTCCTGTGTGCATGCATACTATTTTTCCTCCACAAAAGCCTGGTGTGCAAAATTAAGTATCTGCTAGTAATGACCAACTATTCAACCTTGCATGCCCTTTGCACTAAGTAACTTATGGCACAATTAAACTAGTTTCCAGCTCTGGAGTTTCCTAAACTGTACAGTCCCAGAAGCTGAGACTATCCTGGAGAAAGGTGCACTAATCTACTCTCAGCATCTGTTACAAACACGATGCTAGACTAGGTGGACATTTGGTCTCTGAAAGCATAGCTGTTCTACATTCACTGCCTTATTTATAGCACTCAAGTGCACTCCAGGCACATACAGAGAAAGATTTATTTGAGGAAAGAAGCTTTTGGAATTATAAAAAAAAATGCAGTGTATCAGCAGAACATTAAAGTAGTGTCAGAAAGGCCATTCCAGGAAGTTATGGACAAAAAAAGGCATGTATGAGCAATACATACTGTAGAGTTTGCCTTTGCTGTGAGTTCAGATTGCACAGAATACACTAATTGCACAAGCATAAATCAAAATGACTGTTAAGCATGATGTAATGAAAAGCTCAGTTGGAGTTGCTAGACAGCCCGCCTATCAAAATAAAGAATGGCAAGAATTTGCTACTTCAGTTTATCAGTTCTTAAGAAATATCCACATGCTCATTTTCTACTCACATCTGCATCCAGCTGTTTGATTTCTTGTAGAATGTTGGGGAATCTGTACGTCCAGATTAACAAGCGTTGCCTGCAGTGTTTGTACAGGTGAGAGTTATCTTCCAGCAAATTCTGTGAGAGGATATTGTAGGACATGACTGTAAAATCAAATTTTGCCTCACTTTCTGTATTGCTTTGGTCAGTTTCTTTATTTTCAAAGATTTTCATGGTTCTACTGTGCTGACAGAAAGATTCCCAGTGTCTTTTGACGGTTCCTGTTAAAACCACATGAAGCAGAAAAAGTTACGTAATATACTGTATGACTTCTTACTGCTCTTAGAAGTCATTCTACTGACAACTAGTTGCCTTTCAAATTGCTCAAGCAATTCTAAAAGCTCATTTGATTAGCAGTGATTTAGACCCTCTGTTTAGCTAAGCATCAGTAAAAACCAAAACAAACCTCAAAACACAGCGCATGCCCTGTGTTTCAAACTGCTTTGAAAACAGGAAATTGGCATGTTCTAAAGTAGATCCTTGCAGTCAGCCTACACCACCCTGCTCCCTGTAGAAAGGCTGTCAAACTGGTAAGCCAAACCCAGTCTGTTGACAGTCTTATGCTGCCTTCTGCCACTACCTCCTCAGTGCAGATGGGGTATGTCAGTCTGGGAGACACCCTTTAGAGCAGCATACGGGCATCTCGCTGATCTCTCTACTGATGACTAACAAAGGGTTAGGAGTCAAACAGAGGGTTCACCTCTAGCCTGTGCGCAGTCTGACAAACTCAGTCATAACCTGCAACAGGGTCCATTACAGCGGTCCCAAAACAGATAATGAAGCTGCTTTCCCTCACTGAGGTTGAGAAATTAAAAAAATTAGTAAGCCTCAGAATTACTAAGAACTTCTGAAAAGGCTTACTTTGCCTTTCTGCCACTCCTAGTTTAATACTTATTATTAGTATCATTATATAAAAGCTTATAAAAATATATCTGCCCATCATTTAGCATCCAATTATTTTGCAGATATGTATTTCTCCACTTACAAAACTCATGAACAAAAATACCTTTCAGTCTTTATGTCCCAGCTCATCTGAGAGCATGCTGAGGTTCAGTTACCTGTGCTGTCAACCAGTGGCAGACTGCAGCTATGGCTGTTTGTACCTGCTCTATTTGGGTAGTAAACTTCATCACTGTGCTTACATTATTCAAGACTTTATCTAGTATTTGCAATGAATACAGCAAGGTTTTAAGTACTGTTTCTATAGTGGGAGAGAGGCCGCATTGCTCCTCAGCAGGTATCTTTAATTACTGCCACCTTGCAATATGTGAACAAAAGATAACTGGGAAGGACCACAATGCTAACTACTCTCTGAGACAAAGGTATGTCAAAATGTACTTGCTAAGGGGCTCGAGAGAGGACTCAGCAATAAAGGCACAAGGCAAACTCCCTTCAACTCCTGAAGATGGGTGTGAAGTTTCTAAGCCTTACAGATGTTTGTGTCCAAAAATCCCTTTGGGGTGCTGATGGCATCTGTCTCCCTTTTCAGTCATAATCCAACTTTCAGTTTATTTTGTTAAGGAAGTGATTTATTCAAGAGGGAGCCAGTTTTGAGCGTGCCCCTCTATTTGGTTCATAGTAGACAAAACTGTACATATCCACAATACTCAGTAAAACGTGGGTTATTGTATCTGTTGAGGATTATATCTGTAATAAGCTGAAGCAGACACTTCCAAGTTTCATGAAAGTCTGTTACTGAGTTGGGTAGACACCTTTGCACTTCTTACTGTATTTATCTATATAAGTGCATTTGCTGTTTGCTCTCCTGTCATGGTCTGACACGAAACTTGCTAACATGCCAGTGGCAGAATGCAGTTGTAAAAACTAAATCGCACAATCACGCTGAAAGCAAACACCATTAAATCTCAGTCCATTAATTCTCAGTTATCTAGGTCACAGATAACTCAACTGGCTCGGAAAGATGACAGTTCAGGTCTGGCAGGGCTTACGAGCTCAGGTACAGTAGAACAAATGAAGCTGTATGACTGCCAGCCCAGCTCAGCCCTACAGCAAGTTAGCTAAATCTTTTTGCTTTAAAAGAGTTCCTAAGTTAACAGACCTGACGTGGTGACAGACACACGAGAGAGTTGTCTGAACCAAGCTCAGGACTCCACAGCTGGGCAATCCCTCGCGTAATTGACCCTGTTCTACCATGAAGCACAACGAAGGTAGTTCCAGCAGACTGTTTGACTGCACAAAACACAAGTTTACAGACTAAAAAGCATTACAGAGCTACAACATTTTTAAGATGGATGTTTTCTTGAGAGGGGCACTGACGCAAACAGTAACTCAATAGAGTTAGACAATATCACTTATAACTTGTTAGATACATTTTGTATTACAAATAAATGAGGAAAACGAGCAAAGAACATCTTTTACCTTTCTTGCTGCTATGTTTTTCTTCATTCTGTGGTACAGAAAGACACAGTAAGTTTGTTTCTTCTTCAGGAGTTGAAGTATCATGCTGGCCACTGAGTCTTCTCTTCTTTGTCAGTGGTTCTTCTCCCTCAGATTTCATACTTGGATTAGGTAGGTGAAAGCAAGAACTTTGCGTGAAGTTATCAAGCTGCCAATTAGAGTTCTGAAATTGTCTCCAAGGTCCAAAAAATGGAGGAAGTCTCCAGTTTGTTGAGAAATCAACTGGAATAGGAAGTGGAAACAAGGCCCAGGGATAGTGTCCGGCCCATCTCACACAGCTGGAAACTGGGCTGTCCCAGGTGAGTATCTGAGAACCATTCCAGTGGGCTAACCAGTCTCTGCCCAGCCTCTGCACGTGACGGGGCAGCATGGAGTGTCTACCAAAGAAAGCACAGGTTTCATTATTTAACACACAACAACAGCTGCCTACCGAAGACTGTAGATGGAAGTCATCCTGGTCACGACCTATAAAAGATATTCTTTCTCCACAAGTTAACACATACAAGATATTCAAACATTTTTAGATACATACAAGGTACTTAAAACTTTAAATGACACACAAAGTGGAACTTCACAAAGCCATCTTGTACCTGTTTTCCCCTCCAGGTTTACAAATGCCATTTAATTTCCAAACTCTATCCATCCGAATAACTATTTACAATTTATTTTGCTGAATTCAACTATCAGATCTTTCAGGTGCTCAGTGGAATGACCTTTACAAAAGGTCATTTTTGCATGCCGCATTAACTTTCTAATAAGGCTATGGGGAAGGAATCTGAAAACCACTTTTCTTCAAGCAGTCATAAATTTTGTTTAAAAAGCAGTTCACTTGGCTCAAATCACAATGCCAACAAGACAAGGAAACAGATGCGTGAACTCTCACGCCATCTCTGGCACCCGCTTATATAGTAAATTCGTATTCCAGGTGGGAAAATTGCAGCTTAGTGATTAAAGCCATGAAAATAAGGTGTTTTTTTTTTTTCCAGAAAAAATTAAAATCTGAGTCTCAACAAAAACGCAGGAAGGAAGGCTGAGTGACATAAACCTGTCCCAGCTGCCTCATTGTTTAAATAAGAAGGTCTATTTTGAGCTTAAAAGCAAAAGACATCAATGCTTGGTATGCCTGAAGTTGAACGAGAACGAGAACCTCCTAGCTGCCATTCGGCCTAACAAATAAGCCTAAACAGAACTTTCAGCAAAACCAGCTTGTCCTGAAACAGCAGTTTCCACCAGAAGCAGCTGGACAGATATAAGCAAAACGCACCACGGTGGGGACGAGAGCAAGAGGCGCCTCTCCTTTACAAAGGCCTCCTGAAACACCTGTTTTACAGAAAAAGCCCCGAGAAAGGCTCTGCCCTTCCCAAAAACCCAGCCTCAGGAGAGTACTTCCGCACGACCACCCGCACCCGGCAAAGGAAAACCCAAGGCCTGCGCTGTGTTTTGTTTATCGCGGCCCTGCTCTGGCTAATGGCGGGTATTTAAAAGAAGAGACCGTCAGTCAACCCCAGCCGGCCTGGGGGCTCTGCTCCCCGGCCCCCCCCGCCCCAGCCGTGACTCGGGGCTGTCCATTAGCGGGGGGCCAGGGCCACGCCAGCCGCGGGGGGCCCCCGCACAGACCGCCACGGCCTCCGCTGGTGCCA
Organism: Steatornis caripensis; assembly: GCA_013398225.1. Classification (NCBI taxonomy): domain Eukaryota; kingdom Metazoa; phylum Chordata; class Aves; order Caprimulgiformes; family Steatornithidae; genus Steatornis; species Steatornis caripensis. The sequence continues at coordinate 57,795 of VZSC01012500.1, forward strand.
GGATGCACGACGGCGCCCAGGCGGCTGCCGGGCCCGGCCGAGGCCCGGCGCCCCGCCGACCCCCGCGCCGCCG
>VZSC01012502.1:3886-59625 GCA_013398225.1 Steatornis caripensis
AATCCTAATGGTCTTTGTGAAGTCTTTTCTCACTTTCCTCAGTTTTGGGAATCTCTGCTTGGAGTATGACTGTAACTGACAGGAGCAGGCAAACTGGGTGCACTGATGTACTGAATGCTAACATTTATATTTAATGGAATATATGCTGCGTGAATGTGTGTGAATGCATAATTAAAAACTTAAAACAATGTCACTGTATGCACGAGTACCTGATTTTGAATACTTTTTTGCCAAAAAAAGGTTATTTAAGACCCAAAATAAGCTGAGCAGGGATGCCAAAATAATATCAGAAAGTATATTACATAGGAACAGTTCATTTTGTATTCCATATACACCATGTACATTCTAGAAAGATGACATCCTAGAATGTTTTAAAATGCTAAAAGAAAGACAAGAATAACAGTCCTGCCTGTGTTATAATTGTTAACATGAATCCAAATTGTACAGGGCACAAAGGACACATAAAACTTCTTTAAATGATCTAAAGTATCTACTTCCTTCCTCAGCTTAAATTCAAGATTTAAAAAACTCATCAGACTGAAACCTAGTTTCTGGAATCTCCTCTGTCTCACTGAATTAAATTTCATTTTGAAACCCAGCGTGGGCAACTGGTATGGGACTTCAAAATGATACAGCCATAATATCCAAAAAACCTCTCACTGGCCCAGACCTGTACCTAATGGGGCACCAAGGAGATGTGAGGCTCCGTGGCAGACTGATTATATTTTAAAAGAAAACTGCTTGAAGCTGTTGGGGATTTAGACAGTTAAAAAAATATGTTCTGGTAAGAAAAATTGATATTCACAGAGCAGATAAAGCAGAGAAATCCATATAGGTGAATAGTACAGTAATGCAGTAATCTGAGCTACATAGACACTCTCTCCACCTGTGAATTATAAGACACTTACTAATTTAATAGTTATGCGCAATATTTGCAGATAGCATGAACATGGCAAGCTTATTAATACTTAAATGCCACCGAGCATGAACAAATGCTTATAATCCTCCCTCTTTGAGACAACAAGGAGTATGATTTCATTTTACTCCTATATCAATCAGTAAAATCAACCACAGTGGCCATTCGCTGGACACACTTGGAAACTGCAGGAAATAAATGATTCACCTTGAAATCTGCTTTCCAGCACTACATTGTTGCTGTGAGATTTGCACGTTTGCTTTTTCTTTGGCTTTTTGTTGACTTATTTTTCTGTGCTACTCAAGTTATTATGCTTATGAACATGGTATCAGAACATTTTCCAGCAGCACAAAATAAAATATGGTATTTATCTCTCAAATGCCATTCTTCCTTTTCCTTCTTTCTCTACAGAGAAGAAATCAGATGTGAAAATACATTGTGCCAAGACATGGGAAGTGGTGGGGGGGATGGAAGGTCAAAGCAGCACCCCCTTTCAAGTGGCAATGAATGAAACATATGATAGTTTGAGACCTTACAGAAATTATTTCCATAATCCTTTGTGGGATGTCAACAAATTATCTTTGGGTAATGGACAATCTCATTGCAACAAGTGACTTGAGCTGACATCCACCATTATTCTATTGCTTCTGTTTGCTTTCCCTGTGTTATTTTAGATGGTCTTACAATCTCTGGAGCCAGACCATAAAGGAAGCCTTAACATTATGAACATGTTACTGCACCAGCCAGTACAACAAGCAGAGAATAACGCAGTTGTTATCATGGCAATCAATATTAGTGAGGATCACAACATTCCACCATGCCTTTAATTTGCTATCAGGTCAATGGCAATGCTGTGGAATGGACAAGTACTTCTCATCAGGTTATATGGCCAAGATGAGGACTGTGAAATTCAGCTATTTTTGTAAAAATTGTATACATGACACATTGGTCTCAAGTTTTTGTAAAATCTGCAGTTTCTGTGGAACCTGTTCTTTTTATAAAAAATAAGAAGTTTCAAAGACTTAACAAAATAAATTTGCAATATTTTTCATATATATTAAAATCAGAATGAACTATTTTGACTACAGTCCAAATACTTGTTCAATACAAGTATCTGATTCTTGCTTAGAAAAATCTTACAGGCCTTATCTTCTATTTTGATATATAACCTATATATAATATCAGTTGATATATACTTTTCAAAACAACCTACTGTCCTGGACAGAAGACTCGAGGTGATGGAGAATCCAATGGTCGTCACCTAAATCTAGTTCCAAGAGCAATATCCTTAATTGTTAATTAATAATAAAAAAAAAAAAGAAAGAAAGAAAAATAAAGAAAAGAAAAGAGAAATCCCCACCTAAAGAACTTAGTCACACTTTGCCTTTCTTCAGTTTCTGCGGCAAGCTAGCTGGAAAATTTCCAGTGATATTTTTTTTTTTAATTGGAAATGGCATTCGTCAAAGCCAGAACATTTATTAGAGGCCTATTGCTTGTCTTAGGAAGGGTTTTCAGCTGCAGGATTGGGAGATCTTAGAATAACCAAAACCCTGATGATTCAGAAATTTGCACTGAGTAACAGGGACAACAATGTAAGCTCTTCAAGATTTGCAACAGGGATATAAAACATAGTATGCCATATTCCACACAGATGCATCAGACATACTGACATGTTGTCATACCTTTTTCTGAATGACATGAGAATGTCCTGGTTTTTAATCCAAACACAAATGAAAAGAAAATATAAAAATAATGAAGTTTACTAAAATGACCCTTGCACTACTTCTGATCATTGCTTTTGTACACACCTTCCCACCAAAGTTTGCCATCAAATCTTTGCTCCATAAAGGGTCTGTATATAAACAGGAAGCTGTACAATGAATGCCAAGCAACTTTTTGGTTATTTCATGGACATTCAGTCCCAACTTCATTGAGGATGAGGAAAACACTAGTTTAGAGTCAACTTTCTTCCCTCCATCATTCAATCTGCCCCAAAGACAGAATTTCATGCACCAGGAAGATGTACGCTATATAGGCAGCGGATGTGACGGAGGTGGACAATAGAAACTGTGGTTGCCTTAAGGCTCCGCTTGTCCCATCCCCCAAAGTGAATGACTGGGGTTTAGACAGTTGTGCTAATAAATAGCCAACTTCCACTTGCAATAGTTATTCAATATCATCCTGAAGAATGTGCTACATTACTCAGAGTGGTATCTGTGAGTAAACTTGCTGTGAGAATTACTGCTGCCTGTGAGATAGCTAAGCTGTGAGCTGCAGACCCGCTGTACTCTGCAGTACCATCCAGATAAAAAAACCCACTCTGTGAGTACGTCATTTTCTTCACTTAGTGCTGAATTGGTTTTGTCTCTTGTGAAATGAAATGAGAAGATGGCATAACATGCTTCTCTGACATATGTATGCATCACTAACTTTCTGAAATAACAAGTACACTGCATGTCTGCACATGGGGCAAAGGATGGTTCTTAAAATGCATATACATATTTTATAGCCTCATTAGAGCAGACTGGCTTTATATTTCTCTTTTAAAGTCTTGTATTTTTAGCAAGGTATTTTCCCATTGTGACAGTCAGTCTAATAAAATTATGATAATTAGATTTATCGACATATCATTTGTGGCCCTCTGGGTGAAATTCACATGCTCTCCAATGAACTGATGAGATTTGAATGAATCACATATTTCTTACATGTGAGAGAAACAGATATTTTCCAGCAGCATAAGTATATACAGTTACAATCCTTATACTTGATTTTACCTGAAATGTGTCAAGAGTTTAGATAGCAAAAGAAAACAAGTTCATGTACCATTGCGCTTTAACATGTATAATTGCAGATATAAGAAAATCAAAATTATTAAGTTTTATCAACCCGAACAGTGGGGTTTATGAATCCAAGAACATGGCCAAAAATGTCTTTCTGGAAATTTTGTATCTGAATGTGCTGTCATAAGATTGGCACTGCCTTGGGTGCCTTAAATCATGTGCTAAAGGTAGAGCTCACAAGAATTAGCTTGCTGTTGGGAAATTTAACTTCTAAATCACATTTTCCCAAGTGCATCATAACAGCAATGCCTCTCCTTGCAGCAGGACTGAATTCATGATGCACAGAGAGTCACTATATTTCTAGACTAGCTATCAGTTTTATTTCAAAGGTGAGATCCTATAACAAGGAGTAAGTAGTAGTTCTGCACTGCACCTGTTGTGATGGAATTAAAATACCAGGTGAGCCAAAGCAGAAAGATTCATCCACAATCTGAGAGGAAGCAATTTTGCTAAACAAAGTGCGTAGTGAATGAAAACAAGCCTGTTATGATGGAAGCCTTTCAAATATTTGTTCACAAAGCAACATAGTAAATATTTGTGTATTGACAGCATAGAACTGTGAGCGAGGCTTCAAAAACCATGGCATGCACAGATCGCAAATTCTAATAATCAAGATTATTATGAATTGGTCTGTTTTCTAATTTCTCAGGGGACTTCCTCTTCATATATTCTAATACAACACACGTATGTGAATCATGCCAGTTCTTACTCATATATATCTTGTACATTTTATGAAGTACATTATGTCTGTCCGCTTCAGGGTTTCTTTCTTTGATAATTAAATTAAAATAACTGACTCACTAGGTTTTTTCTGTTAATAAATTTTCAGACACATTACCCCAACACCTTTTAGAGTAATAAGAAATTATAAAGCACCAGTGTTCCAGTTTGAGTTTGTTGCCCTAGTAGCATCAAAAAGACTATATATGGTTATATATATACATGTTGTACCCTCAACGGCAGAACTAGTGAAGCCTGATTTCCGATATATCTCAGTCCTTTTTCCCCTAAAATACACTTCTTTACCTATTATGGTAAGTACATCTTGCCACCCTATCACCTATGAAACTTTCACAGTGCAAGGAACAGCAGTATTGGTCTAGAACAATGTGCACGTTAACTGGCTGGCCACTATGAATATGCAGGCTAATTTGGGTATGTTTCCTTTACCCAGTTGAGGATATAAGATCCCATAGAGTGATTGAGTAATCACATCATCTGATATGCTTCCTAAGCTAAACATGCGCATATAGCAAAGCGACTGAAATATTGTTCCACTGTATTAGTGGTCTGACTTCTCTGTTTTAACTCAGATAACTCCATTGAAGCTGTATGTGTAATAACTGATGAACGATGATGAGAGAAGAAGGATAAAAACTGATGTCTAGGTTGGTGATTTACAGCACCTCTTCTAATTCATAAGGCAGTGAAAATGATGTAGACCTCTAATAGGTTTTCTAAGTATAGATTTTCCAAGTATAACTCAGACTTTTATCACAAGGCAAGCCAGAAGAACATACCAGGGATATAGAAGCAACAGAAATGCTGCTGATACGAAAAACAGCACAGAAGTGGTAAACCCTTTGTACATGTCAGATCTTCTTTAATCACAAGGAACTAGCTGAGACTAACTGCACCTGGTTTTAACCATGAAGTAAGTAAGTAATTCAACTGGTACAACTGCCCAATATACTTGTAGTGGTGTAGCTTGGTTTTAATGACAAAAGGTAAAACAATGTTCCTATCTTGAAACTGTTCCTCCGACACTGATAGCCTTTGTTTGCAGATGTTCCCATCTGCAGGTATCATGAAACGCTTCATTTGTTAGGACTCTGAAGCTTGTCTTTTCTTAGCAGGCTGACCACCTGAATTTTATGGGGTGTTAGGATTTAGATATTTTGGATTTTAAGGTTTGTNTGCCACTGATAGCCTTTGTTTGCAGATGTTCCTATCTGCAGGTATCATGAAATGCTTCATTTGTTAGGACTCTGAAGCTTGTCTTTTCTTAGCAGGCTGACCACCTGAATTTTATGGGGTGTTAGGATTTAGATATTTTGGATTTTAAGGTTTGTTTCTCCATGTTAAGTCAATTATTATTGTACTGCATGTATTCTTTAAATATTATTTGTATTTTATTGCTCCTTGTTCAGGATTTTACCAATTTTCTTTCAAGCTAACTAATTTTGAATAGATTGCTTTCTTTGGGCAGGTTCTTTAAACTTCCCTTGTCCACTGTAGGGTCAACAGAATCGGATTTCCCTCTCACAGTTCTCCAAAATTCTGTCAGGGTTTTATTTCTGTAATTCAGGTTTCTGACCATAATGGTCAAAAATGCCCTCCATGAAAAAGGTGATAGCAGGGCTGATTACTAGAGGCAAGATAGCTGCATAGCTGCAGGAAGCCACATAGGGACTTAAGGACATCTGAAATGATAAATCACAGCTAGTGCCCCATAGCTGCCATTCTAACTGCATTAGAGGAGCAGACAAGCACCTACTGTTCTGCCTGCTAGAGCTGAGCTGACATAACGCAGGTCTTACAACATACCCCCTGTAAATGACTATGGTACCTGACATTCCCTCACACTTGCTTTTAAAAAGAGTAACACAGAACCCTTCTTGAGAAGCTACTTCCCATTGCTTTTCTAACATTGCAAAGCTCAAAAATGTGCCCTGATTGTAGCTGTCTGGGACAAATTCTGCTCCTGGATACGTGTATCTGATTCAGACTGAGGTCAGCGTTTTTGAGTCTTAAAAGTAGATGGTGAGGAAATGTCTTAAGTACCCTGAACTGAATCGTCTCATAAAAAATAAATGAACAAAATCATCATCCAGGAACATTAAAATCTGCTTTTGAGTACTGGGACAAGCAGAAGTCCAGCTTGCCAGCAAGTAATTGATCAGGAAAGCTTTGTTGTTGAATTTTTTTTTTCATTTAGTATCAGCATATAACTATCAGATGAACATTTTCCAAACGTAAGTGCCAATTCATGGTACTAAAAACCATTGCATAAAATATATTATTTTGTATTTTAATAGATAGTTGGAACACACAATGCAGTGCTGCTCAGCCTTAAATAATCCAAGCATTAAAAATTAGTCTAAAATATGAAATCCTTATTCACTCCTCAGAAAAAACAAAAAAATCCTGCTCCTGTAAAATCTTATTCTTTAACTGCTTCACAGGAAGAATAATGGGATATTTTTCTAGCAAATCCATACAGGGCAGACAGAACTTCAGCTTTAAAGTATACTTGTGGTAATAAAAAATATTTTCCTTAAAAGCAAATAGGCAACACAAGTCATTAGGCATTTTTCTTATGCCTATGTCTCACACACATATAAAGCTGCATGTGCACGGGTTAATAAATTTTAGAATTTTTAACTTTTAACTTAGTGTTCTGTATGTCAAGGGATGTATATGGCAGAGAGGTATTACGTCTCTGATTCTTCACATACTGCAGGATGTTTCTCATATATCCAAATAAAAGTCTTTTATTAAATGAAGTATTACCTTTTTTTATAAACGTGGCAAGTGTTTTCATATCTAGGTAAGTTTATTTGTTTAAATAGCTCCCATATACAGATGAATGATTTGAACAGAAATAGTATTGCTTGCATGATGGGATATGGTTGCTGAGTGATGTCTGTGGGGACTGCTTACTGTGATAAATAACTAAAGAATTTGTCTATCAACATTTTGCATAAATGTCAGTCATAGAAGTTGTGGTTGGGTTGAGGCAGCCCTGAATGACAATGTATTTCTCATTTACGTAGAAGGTTTAAAGGGGGAGAATAGGAAAACAGAGAACTTATCTCAGAGCAGCATAAGTTTTTTGAATGTGTGTGTCCTCCAGCAGAGTCTTCTCCAATTGCTTCCTGTGAGACTTTGCAGAATTCAAACAAAATCCAGACCAAGTCATGCCTTTGGCAGGTTAGCGAAGTAATATGAATGTGTTCCATGCCTGAAATATTACATTTCAAAAAGCTCTTTACATCAAGTCCAGTATCAGATTTGTCAAGTCTATAGGCTCTTAATAATGAGACTGTCATTTCAGATGTGAGAGGAAGCTAGACAGAAAATGCACTAACAGCCTTTTTTAAGTTTTGCACTTACTCAGACAATTTACAAATTATATGTAAGAATGTGAAATTCCCAGATACCTGTACAGAGCTGGAATAGTAACAGGAAATAAATACTGTAGGGATGGAACAGATATTTTGACAGACTATGTTTCTCCTTGTATCTATATAAAAATAGATCTTTTCACATTAGAGGAACCCAAATCAGCTCACCCAAAAAGCACATAGTGTAGCTCTGTTATCCTCCCAGTACACCGAGCCCACTCTGGCTCAGCTCTGCGTCCAAAGCAGTTAGGAGTATGCATATAACGTTCACAAACAGACCCCAGTGAGCTGATAAAGCACAGCCTGCTGTTATTTCAGATTAGGAGGGTCTAGAGAATTTCTTTAGTATTCAACTTTCCCTAATTAGTCAACTTAAAAAAGCCTGAGATTGGTATGCATAACAGCTATCACAATATCTTCATAGCACCAAATAATCTCTTTGCTTTTAAGATCCCTGGTAAGTGATATATATGGGCTTATCTCTTCTCTCTTTGAAAATGCTGTAAAGTAAGGATAACTTGAGGTCACTCTTGGTTTACACAAATACAAATGAGAGCAGAACCAGGACCAAAGGTCTTACGAGTATTGTCTACTAAACTGCAAGGCTACAAAATACAACATCACAGGAACTGGCCACTGCTGGGCTAGAATTCCTTCTTTCATCATTTACAGAAAATATTTCAAACTCTAAAAGCCCCAAGACTCATCTTTTCTAGGTGAGCCTCAGCATTTGCAAATCTATCTGTGACAGTCTGAATCTAATATTCTTGCTACTATATAAAACTGCATAAACTGCAAAAATAGATGATAAAACCTTTTGTTAGCTTAGATGTTACTTTGGTTACATTTATATATCCTAAAATCCCAATACAAATAGAATAAGCTAAAGTTATCTTATGTGTTAAACAGGAATGGAGGATAATAGCAGAGAAGGTGGCTACAGGAAAACTAAATATTGCAAGAAATGATAGTGATCTTCTCTCACAGGGCATCTTTGCTGTTGAGACAACCACTAATTAGCACTCTTCTTGATGTAGAGTAGGATGACCTTTGCTTTACTGACTTCAGTAGAACTTCAGGGAACTCTGACACTGATGAAGTTAGGATATTTATGGGGAAAGATTCCTGAAAAATCACAATTAAAGAATTTCATATATTAATTTATTGTGGACATCTTAAAAAATACTGCTCTTTTTTATGTAAAATTTCAAACTGGAATGAAACCTTCAGAACCACAGTTTTTATTAAATGTAGAGCTACAGCGGGATTGATGGAGAGAATAGTACAATATAGACTCAGATGTACTAACTCAATATAGAGAACAAAACGATGCTTGGTTGCTTTTCCCTGAACTTTTACAAATGTTTTATTTTAATTTTTGATCCCAACTTCAGTAATTCTCAGCATCACTAAACCACTGTTGTTTCACTGATTGTGATGGAACAATTGAATTTAATAAAATGATGATATCTACTGAAAGCTTTTACTTTCATATGCATTAACTGAAGAAAGACCTTGCATAAGATTAACAGTGATCAGTAATAGTAATGACTCCTTGTGCTCTTATCAATTCTTAACCCAAAGTTAAACACCTAAAAAAGGTTAACATGCACAAACGTGCACTTCGGTTTGGTTGCACATTTTAGTCTCGGGAAATTTTTGCAGAGTAATCTGAAGCTTTAGGGAAAAAAGCAAAAATACAGAATTAGTCAATTACAATGGCAAGGAGAATAGTTCTTTAGGGTCAGATGGGGAAAAAAAAAGTTTAATCTGGTTTCAATACCACGGAAAACAAGACAACAGTTTTAGGAAGTGTGCATAGGACTAAGAATTTACTGAAACTGAGGAGTTTACTGATGTACCTTGTAAGAATAAATGGCAATGCTCTTCTTACTGTATATTTAATATCTCTAGTAATTTTAGTTGATTCAGGTAAGTCCTAAGCCTGAAAATACTGAAAACACTTTACTTACTCTGTTCTCTACTTAATACTGTTAACATATTCAGTACTTCTCTATACTCCTGTCTTCCTTGAAACTCAAACAAATATCAAAAATGAAACAGAAAACCTGTGGAGAAGAGACTTACACCTCTTCTTATAGAAATTTATTTTCAGGTTTGTTACTGGGTCCTTCAGTTGCAGCCAAAAAAACTCCTAAGGAAATGACAAATCACATCTCTACAGAATATAATTTATGATATTAGAATAATTCAAATTAAAAGCACCTCCTTGATATCTATGGCAGACTAATTATACCTATATACATTATACTATTTAATGTCATTGTATTGGGTTTGCATGACAAGGTTGGGGGGGTAGGGGGGGGCTGTAGGAATGGCTTCTGTGAGAAGCTGCTAGAAGCTTCCCCCATGTCCGACAGAGCCAATGTCAGCCGGCTCCAACATGGACCCGACGCTGGCCAAGGCTGAGCTCCTCAGTGATGGTGGTAGCACCTCTCGGATAATCCATGTAAGAAGGAAGAAAAAAACCTGTGTAACAGCAACTACAGCTGGAGAGAGGAGTGAGAACATGTGAGAGGAACAACTCTGCAGACACCCGCGTCAGAAAAGAAGGCGGGGGAGAAGTCACTCTGGGCACCAGAGCAGACATTCCGCTGCAGCCCGTGGTGCAGNTTGACCCATGAGCCTTTCATTATATTCTCTCCCCCCTGTCCAGTTGAGAAGGCGAGTGATAGAGCGGCTTGGGTGGGCACCTGGCATCCAGCCAGTGTCAACTTGCCACAGTCATATACTCTTTGTCTCTTTTCCATTCTCTATGTATATATATCTCTAAAAGTTTAACTCTAGATGCATTCTCCACTCTTACTGATTAACAATTCACATCATCTCAGTGGAAAATTGGTGAGGGAAGGAACTATAATTTTCTTTAAACATTTCATCAATGATTAAACATCAGCTAATTATAAATAGACTACTATTTTAATTTCATTTTCTTACCTTAAGCTATTAAAAAAAAGAATATTTTTCTTATTTTAAGATTCTTCCCTAAACAGTATGCATTGTACAAATTTGTATTACCTCTAGTTTGCATTCCTTTTTAGGTTTTTTGGAAAAAAGCTATTCTAAACTAGGAAAAAAACATATGTTCTGATCTGAAGCTACAAAATGTTGTTATTCCAGTTGGCATATTCAATATCAAGAATCAAAATGCAGATAGAATGTAACTGGTAACAGCTAGTTAACAAATATAACTCTGCTGAATTATTACATTTAGAGAGCTCTTATGGTATTACTTAAACTTGCAGTGAACTAGAAAATTAATGTGGTCATTCTAAACTGGTTAAAGCGGAAAATATGTTTTATACAGATGTGCCTAATGTAGTTTTCTGACAGGAATTGGCTAAAAATCTTAACAATTATACAAATGTAGTTTTAAACTAGAGTACCACCTTTAAATCTGTTCTTTCTTTCTTTCTGCCTTTTGTTTTTCATTTTCAGGTTATATTTATCATCCTTTATTCATCATTTTAAAAGCTTTTATTTAAGTGTTTCCTTTTTTCTCTCCAACGTCTTATCTCACTGTAGTATTTTAAAAAGAATTTTATTCAGAATTGGAGAATTTCTTTTTAATCTTCTCTGTACTGATTCATTCTGAACACTTTTTTTTTTTTCATAAAGCCCTGAGTGTTAACTAAGGATTTTGTCCTTTTCCCATTGAAATCAGCCAGAAAACGCCTTTGATTTCCACATGACAATACCCAGCACTCGAGCTGTGCCTACCTGCTCCCTCAGAAGTTGTCCCTGTGAAGTGTCCCAGGCTGAACTACCGCAGCTGCGTCCCCGCTTCAAAACCTCAGAGAACCACTGGAGCCCTTTGGTTGCAGTTGTCGTTCAGCAGAAATTAGGTTTCTCTGTGAAGACAGCTAGCCCATAAATTTCACATGAATTTTCACCTGATACAGCTTTTAACACTGGCACTGTGCGGGACTTGTCTGCCCCACACGCTACTCGTGACCCTGCGTAAGGACCAGTGAGGAGAGGCTGTCTCGTGAGGTGCAGGTGGGCCCCCCTGCAGGCCTACGCAGCACCACTACAGCAGTAGTTATTAATATTACTATACTGAGTAAAAATATGTGGACACTTACTTAAATTACTATTATTTTAAAATTTCAATTAAGACAAATTAGCATCCTCAAACATTCCTTTACTTGATCCTTTACGTCTGCCAATCCAGCGGTGCATCCCTGATCTACAGGTACTCTGTCACGCAGCATCCTCCGTGGCAGTCTGAACGGGGTGTCTGCGGCAGGGTGTTGGCAGCGGGGGGCTGCAGGGGTGCCCTCTGTGAGGAGAGGCCTGGGGCTGCCCTGCACCAGACACAGCCAGCTCTGCAATGGACCTACAACAGTGAATATTTTAAAAAGGACAAAAACACCAGACGGAGAGAGGAGGAGGGAATAAAGAATGAGAAAGAACAGCATGAACTCCCAAGATGACAGGAGGGAAGGAGGCACTCGAGGCGCTGGAGCGGATATTCCACAGAGAAGACCACTCCAGAGCAGATATTCACACTGTGGCCCATGGAGGACCCCACACCAGAGCAGGTGGATACTTCCTGAAGGGACTGCAGTCTGTGGAGAGACCACACTGGAGCGGGTTAAAAGTGAGGAAGAAGGAGCTGCAGGGAGGAACTGGTACACAGTGACCATAGCCCCCTGCTCTCCCTGCAGCTCTCGGGGCCAGGTAGAGAAAACTGGAGTGAAGCTGAATCTGGGAGAGAGAGGAGGAAAGTTCTTGTCTTAATGTTTGTCCTCATTTCTCACTACCCAAATCTATTTTAAGTGGCAATAAACTGAATTAATTTTCCCAAAGCCAAGACTCTTTCGCCCACAATAGTAACCAGTAAGCAATCTCCCTGTCTTTATCTCAACCCATGAGCTATCACCCTATTTTATAGCCCTCCCCGCTTAAAGGGAAGAGTGAGTGAGTGAGTGGCTCGGTGGGAATCTGGCTGTTTGCTAAAGCTAACCCACCACACAGTTCCAAGATTAAATGAGCTGTCCAGACTACTTGGGAACCTGGAACTGAGGTAATCTATATTTGCAAGGGTTTTTTGTTTGAACTTTTTGTTTGTTTCAGTATGGTTTTCAATTAGACTTTTGATGACTTTCTGAGAATTCCAATGCCAGCAGATGAGGCTGGTTGACGATCTTTATTGAACCCAGACCCAGGATGTCTATGAGGGCAATGCTAATGACTGCAGGTGAGCACAGGAGTTTGTCTAAGATTCAGGATGCTTCTAGGTATAGTCTGTAAGCACCAGCATAGACAGCGTGCCAGAATTTGCCTTGGAGATGGATCAAAGCAGACATGGAGAGATGCTAGCTCCAAGAAAGGAGTCTAAAACAAAGCACATCCCACAGTATTCTCTGGTTTTATGAAAGGCGGCTGAAGCAATGTTTTCCTTATTTCATTTTAGGTGCCAAGAACAAACTCACAATTTTTTTTGGCTCTTCTATATTAAGGACTATCTGACCATGATGACTGGCCAAATGTGGTAGGTAAAGGACTTTTGAGAGAGATAACAGCTGGCTTGTAGTCAGCAATATTCAATATGCATTTTTGCCAATAGCTCAAATTGTTCAGAACACCAAGATGCGAGAAAGAAATAAAAGTGAGAAGAGCTCAGTTGTGGATAGGTTAAATACGGACAGATTAAACCTGGAACTAACCCCAGCAAGCTCCTGAGGAATAAGCCAGTACTTTATGTAATGCTATTTCTGAGGGATTTTTTTCACCCATTTGGCTTGGAGATGTGTTACTGAGACAATGTGCTAATTTGAAAGCTGTCTAAGCTGAAACATGACCTAGCTCACCGTAAGAATGACACAGTGACAAATAAATTTGTGAAGCTTCTACTAGAGATGCTTTCCCTTCTACCTGACTAATCTCTGAAGGTATGACAGAGAGAGTCTGTGACAGAGGTAAACTTCTGGGTAGGCTTACCTGCTGTTTGAGGATATTATCAATAAACCAATACAGAGGTAAACAAAGGTTTGTTTCACTAGGCTCATTAGACACACTTCTGACAGAGATACAAAATGCTGTCATACAACACAGACTATGAGTAGAAATAGGCATTCTCAATGTAAAGACAGTACCAAGCTTATCAAACTGGAGCTTAGCCAGCTTCACAGATTTTCAACAGCTCAGACTGAGTCCTTGAGAAGCCCACTTTCTTAGGATCAGGAATGGAATATGAGTGGACTGACAAAAATGGATGAAATCAGGCTGGACCTGTAAAGAAACCAGGAACCAGAGAGATGTGATTCAGTCAGAAGCTTGTTAAGCCAACAAGATATAAAGGTCCTGGGCAACCTGCTCAAGCAAGGGGGTTGAACAAGTTGACCTCCAGGGGTGCTTTCCAACCTTGACCAGTCTGTGATTCAGGGATTCTGTGGGACAACAAGTTTTAGCTAACCTAGAAAAATTACCTTACCTGGTTAGTACGACTGAGATTTCTTCTACATTTCTAATCTAAGTCATAAACCAGGCCAGTTGGTAACTGGAAAGGTATCTAAATTGGATGGGAATGTGAACACCATCTTGCTTCTTTCCAGGTCACCCCATTTCAAACTAAATGAAAAAGTTTGAAGAAATAAAGCATTATAAAGCCCGTTGGAACAGACTGAAATCATGTGGCAACAGAGGGACCAACTAAATCAATGTCAACTTTTATTTGTTGTCTTCTCCCTTATCAGTGTTCCGCCATGCTTTTGCATGCTGGGTAAGGTAAAGGCGATACCTCTTTCAAAGTGATGTCAGTGACTGGGCTCATCCATGTCAGTAAGTGGGAGAGGAATAAACTGGGGTAGGTAACAACTGTTACCATTTATGGAAGAGGACAGGGTAAAAGACAACAAAAGGTAGTAGTAATATTGGACAGAAAGATTTACTGTGATTGATGAGTGTCATCTTAAGTTCACATGCAAGTAGTTGCTGGACAGCTCTTCTGGAGCTTTTTGTGGATTTGGAGTAGGGGTCCCAAAAGCTGAGCATGCTGTCAGATGCAGGCTAAGAGGAGGGCAGATGCTGTGGCTGTGTTCATCTTCCTAGATGATTCTTCACTTGTCATTGCAGTGGTAAATTGGGACTTGGCTACTGCCAGGGATGTGGCCCCTTGACTGTGTAGCCCAGGGCATTCCTTTGAATTATAGTGGTGAGGTATCTCCACCTGGGAGGGTTGCCAGCCAAGAATTAGTGTATTGATGGTATTACAGAGTTTCTGAAGAGGTCCCCTGGGAATGAAGGTAAGCTAGTGGCAGGGTATAGAGGTGCAGGCTGTGCAGGAGCCTCCGAGACAAGTGGTGGTAGATTCCAGGTGCATCAAACAGGAGACATCCTGAAATAGAGTGTTTGTGTCACTTGTGTCACCAAGGGCTCGTCAAGGATTGGGTGCATTCAGGGTTTCTTCCAATCCCAAGTAAAATCAGCCAGGGCTCTTTCCTGATGCCCTGGAAGAATGATACTATTGTACATCACTCCATTGATGATGTGGATGGGGCAACGATGGAAAAGAGGTGCTAAGAGCGATCTTACAGCACCTCCCTTTGATTCCAGGCCAGACTCTCCTGAAATTAGATGGAGCACTTCTAGATATTTCAGATGTAAAGCATCAAGCAGTAATTTATCTTTTGTTATTCAAGACAGCTAGGAAATATTAAATCAGAACAGTTCAAATAGACATTATGCTGTCCTGACAGTTTAGCTGTTGCTGACAGAGGACTACATAAAGTAATCATGGCGATTTGGGGATACTGTTTCTTGAAAAGGAATGAGTAATAGCCCCAATGGTTGCATTTAAATTACTTCAAGAGTGGGGGTGTTCGTTAGCTCAGCCATACACCTGATACTTGTCTGCCTACAGACTCCTGCCAAATCACATACTTTATGAAAATGAGGTGGAAAGAAGGACTTTATGACTTCCTTTTTCTATTTACTCTCCTGGCCTGTTGGAATCCAACCTACCCCACTGCTATCCTGCAGACAATTTTCCCATGCATTTATTACATTCGTTTCTTTTAAATATTTTAAATACCTTTATATTTCCTTTTTGAAAAACAGATCAAATTTTCTGATGCATTTCTGTTGGTGCTGCCTAGAATATTCACCCCTCGAATTCATACTGGACTCATATCAGTCCCCAAGACTCTCAGAATGATAGTGGATACACTTGTTAACTTTTTTTTTTCAATTGTCTTTTAGCTATATCAATTATCTTTTGGTGTATTTGCATTACTTTTCAGGTGCTATAGCATCAGTCTATCTATTTACACATGAAGAATATTCTGTACTGGCCAATAACAATGTGCTCTTAGGAAATATTTGAATATCAAAGTTAATACCAGAGGCATGCTCACTTGCATTTGGTGAGCACTGATTTTTAAATATTATGACATTATTTAATTTAATTACACTAATAGATGAGAGTGTCCTATGATCAATACAGGGATGCTTTGTTCTTAACCATTGGTCCATTTTTCGTAAATATGCAGATTTTTCAGCTGTCTAGTAGCAATGATAATGGGAAAGGGGATTTTTTTCTACGGTAAAAGAGGAATTGAATATTTTCACATGTGTTAAAAGCATGATAAAACTGGCAGAGGGGTTATAGTTACATCACAAAAGAAGTATTAATATATTCTTGAAAAACTAAGAAAATATATGGTTATAGCTACAATTTGCTATGAAGATGTCTGAGTCTGTTCAGCCTGGAGAAGAGAGACTGAGAGGGGATCTGATCAATGCTTGTAAATATCTAAAGGGCGGTTGTCAAGAGGATGGGGCCAGATTCTTCTCAGTGGTGCCCACTGACAGGACAGGGGCAACGGGCGCAAACTGGAACTCAGGCAGTTCCACCTGAACATGACGAAAAACTTCTTTACTTGTGAGGGTGACGGAGCCCTGGCACAGGCTGCCCAGGGAGGGTGTGGAGTCTCCTTCTCTGGAGATATTCAAAACCCGCCTGGACGCGTTCCTGTGCACCCTGCTCTGGGGGCACCTGCTTTAGCAGAGGGGCTGGACTGGATGATCTCCAGAGGGCCCTTCCAACCCCTACCACTCTGTGGTTCTGTGATTCTGTCTTGTAGTGCCCCAAATCCTACAGCAGTACATTAATAAGGAATTAGTTTGTTTCCATAACTAAGAAACCACATCAAAGGCTCTGATGACACTGTACGGGAGATAAGCTCCATTACAGGTAATACAGTTACAGTGAAATATTTAGGCACAACTGAATGTTTTTCATCGAAGGAATCAACCTACAGGTACAAAACAAGCAACTGAGGTTAGTTAGAAAACAAATTTGTATGAGGCCTAATGTTGGAGATGACTCGAGGAGATGTTTACTAGCAGATGTATGTGCTTGGAATTGCCTGCAGTGAGGGGACAGGATGAGAGCCTTGGTGTTAAAATGCCAGAGGAAATAACAAGGAATGGGCTTTGGGGTTTACTGACAGACGCTGTGTTCGGCTGTGACATAAAGTTAACAGAAAGGTTTACTCCAATGCTGATTAATATGTGAACTGAAATACTCTCATATGGCTTTAAAATGGGATGTATAACATGCAACCAGGTGGAAGAAATTTTTCTGAAAGAAAACTGATGCAGTATCAAATTCTGAAAACGGACCACGAGTGAAACTGCAGAAGTCTGATTGTGAAACACTCAAGCATGGAAACCACTTGCTCTTGCTTAATAACTGTGGCCACTAGCTTGATGTCCTGCCTCCATGCAGAGAAAAGCAGGAGCCAAGAAGCACCTGTAATCCCTTAATTTCATCTGTAGAATCTAGTGCTTGGATTTTTTCCCAACCACTTGACATTTTTTCCTAATCTGTTTCCACTGTTGACTAGCCCTCTGTTATCATCACAGGCTGCCTTCTCCTTCTTTTCTCAGTTTCTTATGCCTTCCCCAATCCCCTCCCCATCCTTTTAATCCTTCCCCCTCTCACTGTAATTCTGATCACTTCTTTAACATTCACCTTCTTTTCCCTCCTTGAAAACTATAATCAAAACATCCAATTTATAGAAAGAGTTTCATACTATCTGAGCCATTGGCTTGCCAAAATCCTAGCCATTTTGTTGGTTTTCAATTAGTTTTGTTGTTTTTAGCTCTTGTTCTGGTCCCATTCTTTGCACATATTTTCTTTTTTTCCAATATAATGTTTTTGGGATTTTTTAGGAATTCATACGATGTTTCATGTGAAAATAACACTTGAAGAATAGTGAATATGATGTGAAAATATAACTTCCAGACTATTTAGATAAAAAAAATCAACAGTAAATTTATTTTTTTTCTAAATTTTGTTATTTGGAAAGAGAGGAGTAGTGCAGTGTTTGTACAAATGAAAATCAGGGTTCAAATTTTGTCACAGATTCCAAGGCTTGAAGGAAAACTTTGTTATCATCCAGTCTGACATCATTTTTGATTGCTTGACAAGAGCTGGAAGATTTTTTTTTAATTAATAGATGTTTTAACTGTACATGTTTTAGAAGGAAAAGCTTCAATCTGTTTTTTAAAATGTGTGGCAGAGAGAGATGAACATACATAAGCTGTTCCAATTCTTAATTACTCTCAGTGCTATAAAAAATACAGTGTTTTTTTCTAGTCTAAACTTGTCTATTTTAAATATTAGGCATAGGAATTTTTTATGCATTTATCAGATAAAGAACACTCTAATCAAGTTCTCCTCCCTATCAAATATTTTTGCATTGCTATCAGCTCACCTTACAAACCTCTCTTAGATAAACTTCAGCTTCTAAACTATTCTTTTGTTAAGAAAGAGTTCTCGAGTCTCCTTTCCTCCTAATTTTTGCCTTGCAAACCTCCTCATTTTTCCATTAGTATTTTAGCCACCCATATTAATATTTAAGCTCTTAAATAAATTATATGATTTTTCCCTGTCTTTCAGAGGTCGATAGAAGGTATGGATACTTGGCTTCTTTCCAGATCAGGCCAGTCACTGTCACTAAATTTGGCCTTATGAAAGTAATCAGATTCACCCATTTTGGAGAGAAAAGTTCCAGCTATGTATTACACCTGCAGAGAGTGAATGTTCTCTTGTGATTTCACTTGATTTGCAAGGAGGTAATTAAGATTTTTTTTTTTAAAAAGCAAACTCTTGTCATTGATCTAATCTCATTATAATGTTAATATTTAATTCACAGACTCTTATCTCCTCTGTTTCAATGGTCTTTCTGCATTACTTTCAGTATTTCTAAATTATTTCCTAAATTACTTGCACGAAGTACAAGGTAAATGGATATTAAATGCTTTTCCCCCCCCCAAGATTGCTATTTCACATCTAACTCACATGAAATGCAACATTCCAGTTCTAACCCTAGCTGAGTCCTCCGGGTCTGCTTTGTTGATTCTGTTACTTCATCAACCAAAGATAAATACATAACTCTCAAACACTAAATGCATAGGATTAGGCTAAATTTATTTTCTTTTGTATCATTTTGTATTTAGAAGCCAATCCTTGCATCATCAGGTTATCTTGAAAAAGCAAAAAAATAACAAAAATTTCATAGCTGTTCTCAGTTAGCATGGACAGCTCCTAAACTTTGTGATAGATATGATAAATTTTAATTATTTCTATTCAGATCTATAATAGTAGATATTATCTATCTATTATGTATGCAATTCTTATAATCTTATATTAACTATCAGCATAATTGTTGGTATAAGTAAAGCCAGAGAGAGAGAAAAAAATGAGATACAGACATAGCAACAAAATCAAGAACTAATTAGAGCACAATTGCAACAGCTCACATAGATTATGCAGAAATGAATGTTAATGATCTCTTATACAGCATTACAGTTGTTTTTATGGAGTACTTCTCACTGAGCAGGTTATTAATGTATTCAGGGCTAATGGCCAAAATATAATTTCTCTTTACATATACATATCCAAAGGAGGAATGGCTGGATATAAGATGGTGTGGTTGGATTGCTATGTTACATTGACCCAAGATGACAAAGTAGTGCCTCAGAGAATATTAAAAGTTGACGTAACTTAAAGTAGCTTCCAGGCTGCTTTGGTTTAGACTGGGGAGATTAAACGGTTCCAGGGCCTCTTGAATCAGGAAGGCAAAAGTAATTTACAGCCATTTCCACCACGACTCTCAAGTTCTGCATCCAGGAGAGACTGATCTGACTCAGAGATGGTAACCTTGCCCTGAAGGCTCCAAGTTCATGGGATGGCTATTCATATGCAGCTGGAGATCTCAGACACTGAATGCTGTGTATGAGAACCAGCAGTTCAGAAATAACTTTGTATCTTATATTCCTCATGTGAGCTCTCATCTCACACTGATTGATATTCATAGATAACTTCATTTCTTTTAATGATCTCAGTTATAAAATCCTTTTTTAAAAATGCCATCAACATAAAATGAGAAAGAAAAATGTTCTGGAATGCAAGTCATCTTCACTAGCTTATTCACACCTCATGTAGCTGCTGCTGCTGTTTGTTTTTAAGGCCACTGGCTCAGTTCTACTGTAAATGTTCTTTTATCAAATACTTAGAAGAATAATCTGTAGATAGATATAAGGTTTCCCTGACATATTAGAGTGCCATCATAAGGACATTTTAGTAATGAACAGCATAAGCAATTTCTGGTTATTGTTGGGGTTGAAGTGTGGCAAAAATATCTTTCTTCTGTGTATTGTACATCATTAACAATTAACATTTCTTTATTTATGTATATTTCTGTGAAATTTTCTAGAAATAAGAGAGCTGACGAGAAATATGTACTCATGTTTTCTAGTCCTCCCAAATTTGATTAGCCCAACTGAATCACAGGAAAGGATCCTTGCTGTCTTTGAACTGACTCTTTGAAGCTTAAGCAAACTAAGTCATTAATGAACAGCATTTCTACTATATTATTCAAAGCATGATCCCACAATAGCTGGTCAAAAAACTCCAGAAAATTAGAATGAGTATAGGAGGGAACATTTGCTTAGCTGTTTCTACTTATCCCAAAGCAAAGCTTTTAAATACCAACTCTCTGTTCCTAAACCAAAATAAGCTGCAAGAGATCACAAATCATTTCACAAAATTAAGTGCAAGACACCATAAATGCGGAAACTAAGATAAAGCTAGGAAACATTTGCCATGTCCAACACTGTCCAGAGGAGATTACTTAATTCTGCACAGAAGTTCATACATCCTACATATATTTGAAACCAGCATACGCTTCATCTCAGCAATGAAGAATGGATTGTTGGAGAAATACTCTACTTCTGAAGAAGGTATTACTAGAAGCTGGCCATGGTAATATAAGACATGTTGAGATAATTCTAATTCAGAAGGGTGATTAAGACCAAATCTTTAATAAAGATTAAAATTAAATAAAGGTTTCCAAATTAATACCTCCCATTCATGTATCTTATATGAAATGCTATAGATAACAGAAATAATTCTTTCTGTTCAACAAATGCTAGTCCGCTTTCAGGGTAGGGCTACTTCATATTGTATGAATGTTGCCATATCATAACTTTCTGACACAGTTCATTGAGTCTACCATCTCTTGTTTTAGGCTTAAGCTGGTCAGTGAAGTGACTGTCTGGATGATACAATTATTTCATTCCTTGTACCATGGAACCATATCTGTAGCATATTGTCTACACAAGTAAGTACTAATAAACTATGAATCAGAAGATTATTTCACGAATTATCTCCAAACTGAGGCAAATATCAGGAGAATATCTGATAAACTGTTAAGGGTATGAGATTAATTTTATTGCTCTCTTACTAACATTTCTTTAAGTTTTTCTTTGTATTCAAACACAGTTTTATCACTTGGTTTTCTAACATTGTATATACAACATGACTCTTTCTTCCCAGACTTTCTTTAAATATTTATCCAGTATCTTTCTGATTAATTTAACATGGACTTGCCATTTTCTTTGTTTTATCCATGCTGTTAAAATTGTAAGCAAATTCCTGAAAGAAAGGTGGTAGGATAAAGAAAGTTACATCTCTTGAAATACACAAATGTGTTATACCAGAATAATCACAGATGCACTATTCTCTCCTAAACTTTAATTTCAAATGTAATCATGCATTTAAATAGTGAATTACAGATTAAATCTCATTTTTATTCTTTTGACTTTTTAGTTTCTTCTGTCTTTAACAGTAAAAATGTCAAAATACTTCTTTTAACAGATCAGAATCTTATTACAGTACATTGTTCAGATAATGGCACCTATCAAGAACATATTTTGGGGCACAAAGGTTATGTAGGTCTTATAATGCCAGTGAAATATATTGTTATATCACGTATGCTATACCAACTATACACCAAAAAGACTTTGGGAAACCAATTCTATAATTTAGGATTCTGAAGGAATTACTATTAGAAGTGGTTGTGATTATGGCACTGGCAATCTGGCCAGCACTGACCACATTCACTCCATGTTCTGCAGCCTTCTTTCTCCGTGTGCCAGAATTCCCAATTTCCCTTTTATGAAACCCTCAGCTCTTTTGCCTGCTCTTGCTAGAAGCTTGTTTCCCTCTGCTTCCCTCCGCCAGTTTCCATCTGTCACATTCTCCCTTACATCCCTGTTCCATCAATGCCTATGCCATTGTGCTTTACTTATGCACATATCTTATACATATCCAAATCTTAAAGATCTTATAGTTACCCACATCTGGATTCCCTACACTCCTTTTTCACCTGTATCTGCCTTTCTTGCTTTCCTTTGTCATCTTTGGCTCTCACTCTTTTCTCCTGGAAATAAATAATTCAGGGACTGAAGATCTGTAAAGCATTTGGGATAATGAATTGCAATAGCAGGTACAATGCTGTTAAGTAACTGGACATTTACAATTAACAATTGATTAGCTGACAATTATGCAGGTAAGTGAAACAGATTGCTCTGCTAATCATGTGCAAGAGCTGCATATATTCCTCTATTCTTTTCCATTTCTGTTTACACCAAAATTGACTAGATTCACCGCCGCACCCCCACACCCCGTCTAGAAGATGCCCTGCAGCTTTAAAAGTGATTAGATAGTTTAGAAAATGCACCACACTACTTCAGGACAAAAAAGACAAATAATACAGAGCTGAGCCTCACCCCAATTTGCTCTATCAGACTGTACAGGTAATAAAACCGAGGATGAAAAGCCATATGTAAATGTTTTGATAACATTCTGCCCTACAACTTGAGAAGAGTTAGACGGCTGCTTCAACTCAAATCAATAAGCATTTCATATGTCATCATGAAAGATGAAATTAATGTATGCAGCTACCCTAGCATCTGTCCCTGCTTCTGCTGAAGTCAGTGGAGAAACTTCTGCCAAGTTCTGGGCAAGCAGCTTCAAGTCCTTAATATTATCCATTATAGTCATTGTTATTCATGGTTCTGTATTGATTAACCTGTGTCTAAAATAAGGAAGGAGAGAACAAAGCACAGACAGAGTTGTTTTAAATGGAAATATTCTGAAATGTGCATACACTGTTGTCCAAATCCTGCCAGTAAGTTATGCTAGACTAGTTGCAATGAAGTAAAAATTGCAGCCTGAACTTTTTTTAAGAACACATAGTTCATTTAATTACACCTAAACTTTACAGGCACAATGCTTGAAAAAACAGCTGACCACTGTTGCTATACTGGCATTATTCAAATATTTGTTAATCTAAGAAAGTGGTTTAATAATGTCTGCTTTTGTCACAATGTTGCTGTGCTGGTTGACTGAGACTGTCAAGGAAACCTTTTCCCATTTAGGCAAGCCAGTAACTTTGTTACACTGTGTGATACCTCAGATCGGCTCCTTTAGTTCTTTCCTGTTGTGCAACTAGCAAGAGAGGCAGGTGATGAAAAAATTGTTTTGAAGAGTAACAGAAAAAGGAAATAACTATGTTAGATTACTCAGTTCCAGGACTTCTTTTTTTCCAAATAATTTATTGTAACAAAGGGTCCTAGCCCTGACTGTGAAACAGCAGCATGCAACATCCACTTTTCTTTTTAAACCAGCTTTTATAGACAAAAACGCAATAAAGCAAATGTTCGTTTCATCTGTTTAATGACCTATAACTCAAAAGGCTGATGAAACTATTATGCTCAAAACCTTTTTTCAGGAAAATTTCTTTCTAAACTTGCAAAACTACATTTAAAATCTGAATTTCTTCAGTACCTTAAAAACCTCAGTTTGGAAATGAAGTGATTACATAACTCCTTTTCTGGTGAATGAAATAGGTATGTGTTTTTCTGGAATGAAGAAAACAACACAGAAACTGCTTCAATAATGCCCTAACATTTAAATGTTATGATTTATATGAATAATCCAATTCAGATATTAGCCAAAAGTTTTAAACTTTTTTTTTTCTGCAATAAATAGTAGTTTTTCACGAGCTTCTTAAAATTGCTCTATAATGTTTATAACTCTGTTTTCTGTGCTTTACAGAGGAAAATCTTGGGTCAGATAACTAGGTACCTTATCTAGAAAGCCTGTATTCTAATATTCTCTTGCTCCTTAGGTAAGTGACCTTCACTTCCATACATGTTCTCTTCAACTAAATATAAACTTTCTTCTTGAATTCCATTTGTTGACATATCAGGTATTGCGAGGCCAGTTGTAATTCATGGATCTATGCAAGTTTATGCCAGCTGAGCAACTTGCCCTAATCCCCCATTCCTCAATTTATCTGAAAGTAAAAGACTTCTTTTCACATACCAGTTAAGTCTGCTAAGTGACAACAGTGTATTTATCCAGCACGTCATTTACAAAACCCAAGTGCTTAAAATTGAGGAAATGAAATGTTAAGGATGTCATAAATCTTAGTGTTCAAAAGGAGTCTGAACCAACTCTTACTGAAGTACACAGGAGCCTTTCCATTTATTTCAGTCAGAGCTGGACAGGGTCCATAATAAACAAGAATTTTGTCTTATGTATGGCTAGATATGCCACTAAAGGATGCTGATATGTGCATATGAATGGCCTAATATGGCAGAGGGAGTAGCAAGAGGGTGTTGTGTTCTAGATGCTTGGTGCAAATACTCAAAAAAAACCTCTATGGAGAGCTCAGGAAAAAGTAGTATAGTCAAAAAAACATTTCCCAAGTGTGGGTTTCAGCTATCTTTTTTTCCCTCCGATTTATAGTTTTGCACCACTTACTCAGATGAAAGAATCTGAAACACAAGGGGAAAAGGCTGTTTCTTCTCACTCAAATGGAGTCCTGTTTATCAAAGGTGAGAATGGTCTATCCCTTTTCACTACCTACGCAATCTACGTATTTCCTACTCCTTCAAGGAAATAAGGCTCTTTTTCAAACATTTGAATAAATGCACAACTACACAGTAAAAAATTGAAGCATAGATGAACTACTTTCATTCATACTTTCTCATTTATTGAGCATTTAATTCATGTATTAAAGCCACAGAACCATGGCATTCTTGCAATAGCTTTATGTGAAGCATTCTTATTCACAATTAGCGGTACTGAAGCACACGTACTCTCTACACAGCTTGCTAGCACACACTAACTTTGAGCATCTTATGGTAACTAACCTTAACATTTTAAGTGCCTTTCATCCTTACTCATTCTATTGCATGGCAGACTCCCACCAACAACATGATTAAGGAAAAAGGATCTGAAAGACTCCAAGCTCATCTCTTTTGTGGGAGAATAATTATG
Organism: Steatornis caripensis; assembly: GCA_013398225.1. NCBI lineage: Eukaryota > Metazoa > Chordata > Aves > Caprimulgiformes > Steatornithidae > Steatornis > Steatornis caripensis. The sequence goes on from VZSC01012502.1 coordinate 29,438, forward strand.
TTACATTTATTTTTTGCTTAAGGATTGTTTTTAAGATGTCATTGATCTTTCTAACTTCAAATAATAAAGATGTGATTAAAACAGAGTACAAATATGCAAGCAAGATCAATTTTATAGTTAGAGGTTTGCTCTGTACACGTAGACTGGATTGCTAGTGGCACGAAGCTCTTGAACAAAAAGAAGCAATGGGTGAAGCCCCCATAGAAACATCATTAAAAGGCAGCAGGTCCAAACCTGTGGACCTATCAAAAAGCAGATCAAAGAAAATTTTGTCAGACAATGACAAAATTAGTCCACCATAACTCAAATTACACAGACCTAAAGGCTCGATTTTTCTACTGTAATCTTGCAAAATACGATGGTCTATATCAAACTCATGTTCCTAAAATAGATGTTCTTTTTCTCCTTCTAGGTAAACTGCTAAATGGTTCAGCAGACTTTCAGTTTTCCTGATTTCTCTTGGAGGAAAAACTAATACTTAGGAAGGAAATTTACAGAATAAGATATTCTCCAGAAATGTTTGCAAAACAGTATCATCAAATGATAATAAACCTCGTATTTTACACTAGCACTCCAACTGGTTATATTTATCCAGACAACAGAGGTGATGAAAGGCTAAGATCTTCAACACAGAAACAGGTATAGCCAGGAGAATAACAAACTATCACAGTATGCTGAAGAATTTTTACTTTTCTCATGGAAATGATAAAAATAGTAGATACAGCTTATAACACAGGAAATCCAGTCATTTCCTTAAGAAATAAAATAAATTCAGTCACTAGAACTACTTATGATCTAGTTACAGGTTTGAGGTTGAGACAAGAAGAGAAGGTGATGCGACATCCATGTTCTTTATAGTCTCAATTATATTCCCCTGGTTTTATATATTCAACATATTAGCTCTGTCTCAGTACTAGACCTGTCAGATAACAGCTCGCTCCTTAAATCCTTACACAACATATACTATATTGTACATTAGCTTGATTCAGAGTATATTATGTTTTTACCTATTTGAGCCCAAACAATAATCTTGAAGCATTCATTGGACATAGAGCCAGACCTCGGTGTAGTGGGTTGGCTTGCTTTTATCATGAATTTTAATGATGAGAAAATTGTGTCTGTTCCTAAATGCCTTTCAGCTGTTTGTTGCTGCTGCATCGCTGATACCAGAAACAGATGGGGAAGAGGAGAGTTCCTCTTTCTGTAATCAGGTATTGAACTCAGCTGGGACACCAGTGAGTGGAATTAATGGCAATGCTTCAGTATTCTTGACCTCAATCCCAAACTCAACATCCAGTGAAGAGTATTTGAGATAGCTCTGGTTGTTTGCACAGTGCCATACTCAAGCTAATAAGCCTCAGTGGCGATGGCACGGTTTTGAATGGAGTTAGTCCTTTTGTAGCAATTTCTGTACATATGGAGCAATTAATCTGTGATTCAGATAAACTATCCATACTGACTTATGCATGTACATACCTGTGAGGGTCTAGACATGCTCATTTGCATGCTTACATATGCACAATAGGCAAAATTCTTAGGATTATTTATATTTAGGTTTTCTGAATTTTTATCAGGTCTGATTTAATTTCTGTGATACTGTGATGGATGATACTCATACTGCTTGTAAAGTCTGTTACGTTTAAAGAGAGCACCTGGGAAGCAGAGAGGAAAGTTGTCTGTTGAATTTTTTGGATGTTGTGCGCTATAGTACTCTGGAGGATAGAACCCCCCGAAAGGAAGAAAGGGATTAATCCTCTGCTGAGCGCAAATGAGCATAGAAAATTACTTTGGGTAAAGACATTTCCAAAGCTTGGTGTCATGCAAGCTGGCAAAATAAAAGATTGGGGATTCTATATTCACAGCCTGAATATAAAAACTTTTTCTAGGCGCCTAGAGAGGACTCCGGAATTTTTTATAACTTAGAAACCAATGAAAAGGTTTCTGGAATGATAGTTTATCTTCTGGAAAAGTCACGGTAAGTAAAAGGGAAATTTTGGTATGAATCCTTTTGTTTCTATTTTGTCTTACTCAAAATTCTCTCGATTCTATGTTAGTTGCACAAGCTGCGCTAATATTAAGCCTAGCTTTACAGTTTTTTGTATATTTTTTGTAAGAGAAAAGCTTAGGCAGCCTCTTCTGAAAGCTCTACTTGATTTGAAAACCTGCACAGCTGTGTCAAGCAAGGGGAATGTGTACTTGTAAGCAGCCTCAATCCTGAGATCAGAATCAAGTTTTACTACAGGCAAGTAAGTTTCCACTAGTCTAAATACTAGGGCTGAGATAAAAATAAAACCCAACCCCCCAAAAAAACCAAACTCATCAGAAAAGAACTTAAAACTTCTTATATAAACAGAATAGATCTAAGTCTTCCAGTTAAGTAACTACAGGATGGGAAGCACTAGGTTGTCACTTTCAAAATAAGCTCTGAAAGATTTCTCTAGGAGAAAACTTTTGTCATAGGGTTAAATATATTTAAATGATGTCTCAAAACACTACGTTATAGCTTGAAGAAAAGATTAGTTTCAGGTATAGTTTTCTTCAGCAATTCTTCATTTTCAAATCAAGAATTTAGCTCCATTGCTTTTCTGGTGATGTACTGCCCTTCTGAAGAAAAGTTTTTCCTAATATCTGATCTGAAATTCCAAGGTTCAATAAGTGAGTTTTACCCCTTGTTATATCAAAAGTTTCTTACATATAAATAAGTTAAGTATAAAAGTTAATATAAAGAGCTTAACTCCATCATGTTAGTAACAGCCCTTTAAGCAGTTCTAGGCAGCCACTAGGTTACCCTTACCCCTTTTCTAAGCAAGCCCAACTTCCACCACCTCTCCTTTTAGCCCATGTGGTCTAAGACCTAACCATTTTTATAGGCATTTACTGGACCCTTTCCAGTTTCCAGAAGCCCTCCAGAGCAGGGAACTGGGAGGAAACTAGGCACATTTCTCCTGATGGAGCTTCACCAGTGCCAAGTCAATGTGACCATAACTTCAACTGCTGGTCATGCGCCTCCTAACATAGCCCAGTATGTGATTTACAGCACTTGCAATGAGAGTGCATCCTTACCTTGTGATACTCAACCTGGAGGACACCTTATCCTCCGAGCCCTTTTCAGCAAGCTCCTTCTCAGCCAGCCACTTCTCAAACATGCACAGATGCATGGGATTTGTTCTGTGCTAGATGCAGGACTTTGAAAATCTTGTTAAATTTCAGGAGGTTTCCATAGGTGCAGACCTCAGATTTCTTAGAGTAACTCTGGACTGAGCCTCTCATAATTGTCATGTTAGCTGCTTCCTTAAGTTAAAATCATTCATGGAATGCATTCTGTGTGATCATCCAGGTAATTGATGATAAAATGTTGGAAAAAACGGGGTCCATTATCACTACTAAAGTACCCTGCTGATAGTCCATCTGTGTTCATATCATTTTACTCGACATACACATTACATTTGAAACATTATTAGTGGTTTGCCTTTGAGAATTTAATTTACATTTTTGTGGGCATGTGATCATTAGTTTGTGGATTTAGGATTTTTTTGTTTGTTTTGGGTTGTTTGGGTTTTTTTAATTAACTTATTTCTTATCTAGCCAAAGATGTTTTATTGCCAAAGACAATTTCTTGTCTTCTCTTTCAGCTGGGAAGTCATTTCCTCTACCATCACAACCTCTCCTTTGTACAAGCTTTCCTCACTCTCTGACTCGAGCAATCTCTTTAATTATCTCCGCAGTCTTTAGAGCTCAGCCAGCCTTGGGATGAACAGCTTCAGCTTCTGTGTTACTCACTATTGCTCTGTTCTGTCTAAACTTAAACTGCATCTTTGAGAAGAATGGTTGGCCATTTGGTCTGAGGGTTCCTTTCACAGGAGCACTTAATGGTGTATCATGAATTTAAAAATTATATTGTGTGTTTTAGTATTTATTGGAGCTTGCTGCTTCCTTGTAACATAACTTAAATTTTCATAAAACCCCCAGAAATTTCCCTAACTGGTACCTCAGGGCAAATCAAGGCAGGTTGGAAAAGTCAGACTGAATTCTTTGCTTTTCATCCAGCACTATTACCTGTGGAAGGCTTGACACTTAGACAAGACCTTCTTCAGTGTGTTTGCTCATTTGTAACTCAATGGGCTTAACAATTACATTATTAAGCTATTTATCCATTTCCTAGTAGTATTGGCTCTGCCGCCCTGAAAAGTGCTTAAACTAAAATTTGAACAATGTATGCACATATTAGGAATTGAAAACTGATTTCTTAAAATCTCTTTTCAAAGTACAGTAACATTTCAAAGTATGCCTGAATTTGTCCTGTGGCCTATTCCTAAAATTAAAACTTTGGGCTAAAGTCTCTATCTTCCAAATGGTGTGCTGTGTCGGCCTTTGTTCAAAGGGTTTGTATTTGAGTGGTATGTTATGGAAGTGATCATAAAGTAGTTTGGGAATTTTTAGATGGGAATTACTGTTTACTAGTTCTGCTTTTGGATAATTGATCATGTTACCTGTTCCTGGCCTTTGCTGCAAGTTCACAGTATATGTTCTGGTGCATTTGCCTAATTGTTTTATGCAAACTTTTTTAAGACTTAACTTAGACTAACAGTTTGTCTAAACATTTAACAGATTTTGGTGGCTTCAGCTGTATCACATTTATATATACATTATTTATATATACTATGAAAGCAGTGCAATTGCCTCAGATTGCCAACTTTTATGCTGATTCTTTCCATGCAGCAGAGTTCACTTTTGGTTTGGGTAAACTAATGTTACCTGGACCATTAGTGATATTCCCCATTTTGCTCAGTGATTTATCTATAATTTTTGTATAAGACGAGAAAGAGAGTACTTAATCTACAGTATGGTTCTTAGATGCAGTGAAATATAAAGTATTTTTTTGTAGGATTAGCAAGTTAGCCTCTTAACCTCAGGAAAACTCTTTTAAAAAATTATTTTCATTTGATTTCCTACTACTTACTATTTTTGATTCAGAGGTAACTTTTTATCTGAAGTCTTTAGAGTTTTGCAGGAGTAAACACTCTTTTACTATCTTACTTGGGAAATTTTCCCTCTGTGATAGGATTATTATGTTCTTTGATTGGTACACCACCTGCTTGCCTAAGCCAAATTCCCTTTCTTTTACCTGGCACCTGTTTACTGTGTGGCAAATTCTTTCTTTCTTTGGTAATAAGCTCAAATTTGTAATGAAGACCCCAGAATCAGAACTGTGTACAAGCACATGAGACTGTATACAATCCAAACTATACTTCTTTTTAAGACTATCATGGGCGTGCAGTTGTGCTGAAGAAACACGATGAGATGTTCTACTTTTGTAGTTGTTTCTCTGTCTGGTGATCACAAGAAGAAAATCTCCTGTTGTTTCACAAAGATCTTCCACTTTTGTCTATTGCCGTGAATAATATTAATCACCAAGGAAAAATTTCAACCATAAGGAATGATAATGGATTAGTACTGATTCTCATTTTATGTGTCCTCATAGTAGAAACCTTTGTTTGGTATGCAGTGTGGTATGAGAGTAGCAGACAGAAAGAGACCTGAGTTAAGCTTTGAAAGTAAAAATTCCTGAAAAATTAATATGGCTAGCTTCTATTTGCACTACATAGGAAACCAATGTATTTTGAAAAAATCCCATAGAATATGGCATCAATTTTTGAAGGAATGTTTACATCTGAGGGATATGACTTCTTTGTTGAGTGTTTGATTAAAATGTAGGTATGTGATTTTACATTTAATTGAAAAGTAATTCTTGTGAAGATACTTCCAGCACTTTTAGATCCTTTATGCCTGCGAGAAACTGGAGGAAGAAAAAACAAAACAAAATAAAAACTTGACATGCTATACCTGAGTGAGATTATGTGCTTTAGGCTTTTAGAACACAAAAGAAAATGAGGACTGTGGATCAAACAATAGCTCACTATCAGTGCATTGCAATGCATTGTAATTTCAAAGTCCTCTAAGGAATGGTAGTCCACCTTTAGGAGGATGTCAGAAGAGAATGGTAAATAGTGTCAAAATAAAACTTTACTCCATACAATGTTTATGCACTGTGCTTGGGTATACGTGGCTTCTGATTACATATTTTTAAAAAGGATTTATAGTTTGGATATTATCTAGGTTTTCCCCTTACCGTTCACATTTTTGTGGCTTGGGAGGGGCAAAATATATGCAATGGTGATAGAACTGCAGAGCTGTTTAAAATTATTACATACTTTGGGAAGAGAACCTACCTGTTACTAAGAACATAATTTACATTTTTAGTTCCACATGTGCAATCTCCTACTCATTTGCTTCAGTCTTCAAATGATTAAATGAACATAGTCTTGCAGCAGTGGTGTTAGAACAGCACATCGCCTTGACAGAGCTGAGAATCAATTGCACAGACAACAGAAGTTGTGCCTATTTCTTCCAGTGTGAGTTCTAGCCTGTAAGTTTATGTGGGAGGATGTTATTGGCTGGTTATTGTTTATTAGCCTGGCTGTTTGATTGACTGGATCTCCTCCGAGACTCCTGCTCCATCTGCAGATCCAAAGATGTCCTTGCTTATTGCAGCGAGTTGGACTAGATGAACCTTAGAGTTCTAGTTCTTAGACTAGAGAACCTTTCAACCTAACCATTCTATGATTCTACAATTTTATGATCTGTAACTTCACTATAGGTCAGTGCCCTGGTAGCAAATGTGACTGCAGAGCTTTGGGAGTGAGGGCCAACCATAAGAGGGCCCATGTGGTCTTCACCCCATTGCTGCCAGTGAAGGGAACGGCTTGAGGAAGAGTGGATGGATCTTGTGGATCAGTAACTGGTTATTGCTGTGTAATTCACGTCAACAGCAGGGATTTAGTTTTCACATCTCTGAGGATCAAGGACTGCTAGGAAGAGTAGGGATCTATCTGACCAAGTGAGGTGAAAGCATCTTTGCCAATAGGCTGGCCCACCCAGTGAGGAGAGCTTTAAATTAGGAGCGGAGGGAGAGAGAGATGATGATGCCTAGTGCAGTAAGGAAGTGGTGGACAAGGCTGGCAAGCCAAGGGTGCAAGGGTGGACAACAGAAACTTCACAATCAAGAAAACAGCACTGAAAAGGTGGTCCATCCCGAATGTTGCACACAAATAAGGAAATGCAGACAGGACAGCATGATGAGGAACATGCTTGCCCTTTTTCCAGGAAATCAGCATGAGTGGAGCCCATCTGAAGTGCAGTACACAAATGCACATTCATGGGAAACAAACAGAAAGAATCAGAGGTCTATGTGCAGTTGCAGGGCTATGATGTCATTGGCATCACAGAGACGTGGTGGGACAGCTCACGTGTGCTGCCATGGCTGGATGTAGGCTCTCTAGGAAGGGCAGGGCAGGATGGCATGAAGGAGGGACTCACACATCATGTGAGAGCAGCAGGGATGCATGGAGCTCTGCCTGGGGAAGGGCAATGAACCAGCTGAGATCTTATGGGTCAGGACCAGCAAGCAGAACAGTGTGAGCGGAGGGTGTCTACTACCAACTGCTTGATCAGGAAGAAGTAAGTGAGGCCTTCTTTAAACAACTGGAAGAAGCCTCACATTCACAGGCCCTGGTCCTCAGTGGAGCCTTTAAATACTCTGAGATCTGCTGGAGCAGCAACACAACAGAGCACAAGCAATCCAGGAGGTTCCGCACCAGTACATACTGTGGACCAATTGGCCAAAACAGCTTTGCAGAAAAGGATCTAGGGGTTCTCGAGAACAAGAAGTTGATCATGAGCCAGCAATGTGTCCTTGTGCCAAAGAAGCCTAACAAAATCCTGGGCTCCGCAAGGAAGAGAGTTGCCAGCAGGATGAGGGAGATGATCCTTCCCCTCTAATTGCATTTGTGTGCTGTGCCCAGTGCTGGGCTCCCCATAATGGGAGAGATACGGACATAATGGAGCGAGTCCAGGGAAGAGCCGTGGATATGATTAAGGGCTTGGAGCTTGGAGCACCTGCCATACAAGGAGAGGCTGAGAGGGCTGGGACTGTACAGCCTGGAGAAGAACAAGCTCAGGGGAATGTTTTCAGTGTGTATAAATACGTCATGGGGAGAAAAAAGAATATGGAGCCAGACGCTTCTCAGGGGTGGCCGGTGAATAGACAAAAGGCAATGGGCACAAACTGAAACACAAGAAATTCCATTTAAATGGAAGAAAATGCTTTTTTTCACTGTAAGAGTGATCAAACACTGGGGTAGGTTGCCCAGAGAGGTTATGGAGTTTCCATCCTTAGAGATGATCAAAACCTGACCAGGCACTTTCCCAGGCTAACTGCTCTAGGTGACCCTCCTTGACCAGAGGGGCTAGACAATGTCCAGAGGTTTCTAGCATCAGCAGCCATTTGATGCCTTTGTGAAACCAATCCTTTGCAGAAAATGGGAAAATACGTCTTGACATTCAATTTATTTTCCAAGCTCATGATCTAACATAAATTTGCTAAAAATTATATTTGATTTCCCAGAAAAAAAAAACCCTACTCGAAGTGAAAAGAATTAAATGGAATATAAAATCTTAATTGAAAAAGTTGTGAAACCATTAACTAAAATACAGTATGTCAATTGCAGCTATACAATAAATATTAGCAGGCTTTAGTGTATTTTCACCAAAGCGTTATGTGGGTTGCCACGAATGACTTGAGGCTGTATCTCAAGATATAAATAAAGAAAAGATCTAGCTTTGTTTCACAACCAAAACAGTTCTCATTCCTAGGAAACTGTCTGCAGAGATTAACTACCTGCATAATTTAAGGGAGGAAAAGTAGTTCTGTTGGCTCATATTGGTCTACTTAATTGAAGTCTCATCTAGGCATGTTTATAACTGAAACTTGTTCAAAATCACAAATACATCATCTTCAACTTCATGTCTTGCTGTATACAATTACTATTTCTTTTTCTCCTATTAAAGAAATATCTTGTTGCTAATAGTTCAAAAATTCAATTCTAGGTTTTTTAATAAATCATTTCAAACAGCTTTTCTTGAAATATACATGCCAATTTTAAATATAATAAACCTGATTTCAAAAAGGGAGGCTTTTAATAAAAATCCTGTCTCAATTATTTAAGATTTTGTTCTTGCAGCTGATTATTTGCCTTGCCACCTTGTTCTCCATATGTAATGTACTCCAAAATAAAATACTGTGTAGACCTTCTAGCTCTATAGAATAGTAAACCTCAAAATTACAGTAAGGACTGTTATTCTTTACGTGTAAAAGCAAATCACAGACTAATGGTGCAAACTTACACAATTTTAATACGCTCCATTACCAGCGAAATGTTTGTGCCCTATAAGCTAATTTACATTCCTACAAGCACCATATATAGTTTTACATCCTTTTTCAGTCAGGTATAGCAGCTAATTAAGCCTAGCAGCTAATTTTAACTTAAGTAGTAGATTGTGATCTATTACTTACACAGTAAACAGTATAACAAAAACAGATAAAGCATAGAAAAATATGAATAAAATATAGCTAGAGTAAGCCATCTTGGGTTGGATAAATAAAAACTAGAGGAAATAAAATAAATGGAAAATATTATGGGTGACAAATTTATGTAATGCTTTTTGTCACTAAACTAGTTCACTGAGAGAGATACATATATGTTTGTAATTGTATTTATTTGCTTTAAATCAGTCAAAACAACTTTGTCTGAAGAAAGCATGGGATAAAGGCTCCCCATTCTATGTTTTACTTGCACTGAAGTCACATTAATGCAGAATTTCTCTCCTGAAAACTACTCAGGACCAGCTTTGAAACTAAATCTCTGACCTGAACTAAGTATTACGTTCTAAGTACTTAGTACTAGAACTACTAAGTTCTTAGTACTAACTACTAAGTACTAAGAAACTACATTTCTTCTCTACTGGCCACCTGTTAGTGGCCTTCAAGGTAAAATTTAGCCATTCTGAATGCATATATGTAGATAATAAGTGGAAATAGATCTCATATTGTTGCCATGTATGAACTTTGTCATATCTGTATTTCACTGTTCCTTAGTTTAGATCTTAAAAAAATGTATATTAAGTGAGAAAAGCCTGTTTTGTTTACTGCTGGCTTTCCTTAGAGCCAGCAGTTGTGAAACTCTGCTCTGCTCTTTACAGTGACTCTTGCCAAAAATAGTCTGCGATAGTGCCAGGAGAGCGGGCTTTCAGAGCAGATGAACTGAAAATCTGTTTTTCTGTTAAAACAGAAATAATAATATATGCTGAATTCTGAGATTTTAAAACTGGTATCATGAGATTGTTACCAGGATCAAAGTAGGACTGGTTTTGTAAACATGATTAAGCTGCATTGCACAGGAAATATTTGTAAATAAAATATTTTTCAAGAAGAAAAATGTGGGTGGGACACTAATTTAAAGTCTTTTCTTCCAACTCCTCAGGCAGGAGGCCATTGGGATAAAGAGAAGGAAACGGAGTTCCCAACCATTTAAGCCCACTGCCCAACAAAATCTCTTGGGTGACAAGTTGTTCAATAAGAAAGGTATAAGGATAGTTTACTTTGCACCAGCTAAGTGTTGAACCAACAAACATTGAACCTCATGTGCTTCTAGCATCCTTACTGAATTAGACAAGATTCCTGGAAACTTTATATCTAGCAGTAGGTATTACCATATGGTTCAGAGTGAGGATCAAGAATTCAGTAATGCAATGATGGAATAATCTGCTTGTATGAGAAGCTTCCTCTGAGCATTTATAAGAGGATGTTCTTGGTACCAGTTCCTAAGGATTCTGTTAAATAATTTATTTTAGTGACATCATCTGGGAAAGGCTTCACAAATTCCATGAATTGGAAAAAACATAAGAACAAAAATCCTTTACAGAAAGCTATTACATCAGTAAAAGCCTGTAAAAACATATAAGGCTTCCTGAAGGGACAAACGATGCTTTTATATGTAACAGATGAAATGTAAAAAGAGGTGTTGTGTAAAAGCGATAAACTATAAATTAGGAAAGTATTGTTTTGCCTATTGTAGGTCTGAAAGAGGAAAAACTCCTACACGATTATACTATAGTGACCATGTCATTATTCTATGTGTGACTATTAAAATATTTATATAAACTACAATTACATATGAACATATTTCTAAAGAAATGCATATTGACTTGGAGCATCTGAATAAAGCCAAATAGTTAGTTTGTTCTAATAAACATTCATGTAGGAAGACTGCAAAAGACCTTAAGAAGACAGTTACTTGATGATTTCACTCATTGCTCTCTTAAATACCTCTTACTTCACTTGTCTGTTCTGATACAATTCTCTGAATTTTAAGAGACCTGTTATTTCTAAAATTCTGGAAACAGAAGATGAAAGCATTTTTGAATAATTACATTTTCTGCATGGAATTTTAAAACAACCTTTCACAAGAAACCTTTTTAATCCAACAGTGCTCCAGCTCTTCAATTGGCAAATTACTATAACCATGAGGACAATGCGGGAAAACAAATTATCTGATTTTCTGGATCAACAGGAGAATTTGGAAATGGCTTGTTTCACTATTGCACCCTGAGATATTGTAACATTGTGATTTTTAGCTACCCAGCCCCAATTCAAATAGAAAGTAGTAGGATTAATTTGTTACAGTTATAAGCTACCTTAATTACATCAATGGGGAATATTAAACAAGAGAAATTAATTCTGTCATATAATCTTATTCTCTTCGTGAGCAAAAAGTCAGATAGGATCACAATGTGGAAGATACTGTAACACGGAGGAGAAAGAGGTACTCCAGCAAAGTACTCAGGATGCTGTCAAACGTCACATAAACCTTAATTAATCTCACGTAACCTAAGCATTTAAATGAAATACCTGAGGTAAGAGATGATTCCAGCGTAGGAGTACTCCTACACTTCCTCTGTAGTCAATGAAGAGAGAAAGTCACCGCTGAAGCATGACTCAGGTTTCAGATAGGATGACTCACTCTGAAGAGATGTCTTTGACTTTTTATTAACTATTTAGCAACACTAGGCTTGTAAATTGGCTGTCTAAATTTAGATGAGAGAAATCCCTTACTTAAGTATCTAGTCAGTCAGTGAAAAGAGCTGAGTATCTCTACCGGGTGATTCCTTCTATCCTAAGGGAGATCTCTAAGACATGTAGGATGTTTCATGTTCTAGAGATGCTTATGTCTCTGCAGCAGTGCAGTGAAAGCCTAGATGACTAGCTCAGACTCTAGTAATACCATATTTTAAATAGCTAAAGTTAGGCAAGACTAATCTTTTCCTTAGACTAGTTCCTTAGCTAAGTATTTCATTGAGAAGCCTAAAGCTAAGGGGGATGAACCTTGAATACAATACGAATGCTAGAGTGCAATTATTTTGTTGGAATAGGTTTGCGTTAGACTAAGACGGTCACCCAGAACAACTGTTGAGTTTCTGAGGGTTGTGCATATTCTTGCATTTTCCTGAATACTCAAATATGTCCATAATACCAAAAAACTAAAAGGCCAAAAGCCAGACTATTTAAAGTGTTAAGGCCTCTAAAGATAGATACTTTAAAAAGATATCCTTAGTCACTTCTCTGCTGCCTTAAAAACTTCATTACACTTTAAAATCTGGTTCCATGTGGCCAGTTAATGTCCTTATACTTTTTCCTCTACTAACTTCTTTAGCTTTATAACCTTTGAATCTACATCGAACTATAGCTTAGTCACAGTGACATGAATAAAACAGACAGCTGAGAAAGAAAATCTCTCCTGTACAAAATTATTAAAAATCTTTTAATTGTTTCTTCTCTGAAGGCAATCTTCTCTCCACTTCTCAGCAAAACAGTGTATGTATCCTCCTAACACAGCAACGTGACAGGTGTAGGGCTTCACTGTTGTCAGTTATAATCCTTTATATGTCACACCTTCAATCGTGCAACGGGCCATGCATTTTAAACAGAAGTCTGTTTTCTAGTCTGTGGCAATAGAGTGCCAGGACATACACTGTACAACCATATGGGTGTCTCTTTGCAGGACATATGTTGTACATCCTTAGGCACTAAAGCAATTAACAAGCAACTGTAAAGTAAATGTGATCTCCTCTGAAAAGCTCCAGAGCAGCTTTCAGTTTTTAAAATTATATTGCTAATTTATGCCATGAAGAGATTCAGAACATCAGAGGCAGGTACAGCAATCATAAATAACAACAGCATTAAGAGGTAAATACAGGTTTCTTTTCAGAAACAACACAGTAATTTTTCATGTTAGTAGAGCATTATGAAAATAAAGATGTTATAAAAAGTAGAAACATCCAAAGGCTAATTCAGCATAAGAATACACACCTGAGAGACAGGATGTCATCCAGAGGGACCTGTACAAGCTCAAGAAGTGCGCCCGTGTGAAGGCTTTAACCACCATGAGGTTTAACAAGGCCAAGTGAAAGGACGTCCACATGTGTCGGCACAACCCCTGGTATCAATACAGTATGGAAGATGAAGGGATTGAGAGTGGCCCCGTGGAGAAGGACTTGGAGGTACTGGTGGATGAAAAGCTCAACGTGACCCGGCAACGTGTGCTTGCAGCCCAGAAGGCCAACCGTATCCTGGGCTGCATCAAAAGAAGCGTGACTAGCAGGACAAGGGAGGTGATTCGGCCCCTCTACACCACTCTCATGAGACCCCACCTGCAGTGCTGCATTCAGCTCTGGAGTCCTCAGCACAGGAAAGACATGGACCTGTTGGAGCGGGTCCAGAAGAGGGCCGTGAAGATGACCATGGGGTCGGAGTATCCCCCCTATGAAGAAAGGCTGAGCAAGTCGGGGTTGTTCAGCCTGGAGAAGAGAAGGCTCCCAGGGAGACCCTAACGCAGCCTTTCAGCACTTAAAGGGGACCTATAAGAAAGATGGCAACAGACTTTTGTAGGCCCTGTAGCAACAGGACAAGGGGTAATGGTTTTAACCTAAAAGAGTGTAGATTCAGACCAGACATAAGGAAGAAGTTTTCTATGATGAGGGTGGTGGTTCCCACTGGAACAGGTTGCCCAGAGAGGTGGTAGATGCCCCATCCCTGGAAACATTCAAGGTCAGGTTGGACACAGCTCTGAGCAAACTGACCTAGTTGAAGATGTCCCTGCTCACTGTAAGGGGGGTTGGATTAGATGACCTTTAAAGATTCCTTCCAACCCAAGCTATTCTATGATTCTATGTGTATCAGGATACAGCAGCCCAAAAAGACAGTAAAAGCAGAATAGAATCATTATGATGAACAGCATGCTTTACTTGTTGGTCAGTGCTTATAACTCTGTCCAGAACACCGTGGGAGAAAACTATCTTTATTTTGGATTTTCTACTGTCTTTGTGAAATCTACTGTTGAACCTGCTAGCGGTCACTAGATCCCACAGCTCAGCAGAGGCAAGGCTGCCACAGCTGTGTGTGCCAGTTCCAGTCAGTAGTGAGCTGCTTCGCAGCTGCCTCACCAGCACACAGATGCAAATGGGTCTTCCTGGTAGCTGGTCTAGACCTAAGACCTCACTGGTAGCTGACCCCAAGCCAGTTTCTAAAGAAACTGGCTTGGACCTTCTAGTCCCTCCAGCAGACAACTCTCAGACGCTCCTCTTTCTCCAGTATCCAGCTCAGACTTGTGGTCACTCCAATATCAGGCTCCCAAACCTGTTATTCTATTCAGTGCTGAGTCCAGCTTGATATTATTGACTAGCAATCACACACTGAGATATGCACCCAGGCAAAGCACATGCACTCCAGCCTCTCCAGTTGTGCAAGGACACTGTGACCCATAGTCCCCAGTCCAGATGCTGGCACTTAGACCTCCTCAGACACACTTGCACACAGTATAAGCAGCTCCTCACTCAGGAAAATGGAATTTAATGAGAAGACAGGACAGACTGCAGTGATCAGGCACAGGGCATGGCTGCACAAATGTACTGACTAGCAACTTGTTTGCACATAGCTTTTATCCTCTTTACCCTCTCTTTTTCCATGTCTTTTCCTTCCCCAAACCACCATGATCCCTCCCTTTTCCCACCTTTGATCCTTCTCCTAGACAACCCATTGAACCCATTCCTCTAAATGACCCATTGTACATTGTCTGGTACAATCCTCAAATACCCCTCCCTGCATCCCATAATGAGTCCCATAGACAGTAACCCCTCCTCAGTTCAAAAGAGCTCTGGAGACCCTTTCCACTGACTCATCCTGGTGGGTGTCACCACCACCAAAGGGCTGACACTTCCCTGGGACAGCCCTGGGGAGGCTGGGGCTTGCTTCTCTGGTTAAAGTTATTGAGGCTCCCCCCAACCCTGCTGTGGTGCCTCTGCTCTACTGCTTTCTATCACATAACCTACCATGCTGGCACCATATCTATGGGCAGCTGGGAAGAGCTTAGCTGGTTTAGACAACTCGAGAGAGTTTAGACCAGTATTTTGTCTTCATCGCTGCCCCATTTTATTTACTATCAAAAATGTTCAGAAAAATTTTGGTGGACGCAAAGGTAAGCAAACTTTCCTTATGACATAGATGTGATAATGTGTACTGTCAATAGTTAGAGATATTAAGCCAGTAATTTGAAATGTCTTCCAAAATGATTATGTTAAATTTTATTCTGGACAATCTTGAAACATATACATGTAAATATGTGAAGAGTTTTCAATCTTGCACATCCTTAGAACTTTCTGTGACTAAGAGTGCTGGTGAATAATTATGTACTATACAGAAACACTTCTCATCATTGATTTTTAAACTGACAGCTTTAACTTCAGTTGAATATGCTATTTTCTTATACTAGAATAGAAGCTCCCAGTGTGCCTTTTTTCATACTACTCATTATTTTTTCTACTTTATTATAGCCTTGTAATACACTATTTTCTATGCAGGCAATATTTTCAACCATTCCTCATGTACATTTTTTCGTACTCTTAGTCACTGCTAGCTTTCTCTGAACCTTTTCTTGCATATAGTTGTGAAACTTGTGAACAAACATTCTTATCACATAAACCAACATAGCCGCCCACATGGAAATGAGCAGAGAAAACATACAACAAATGCGTCATTTTGCCTGTAGGAAAAGCATGGTATAGAAATCATCTGACTTCATTTGGAAGATGAAAAATAAGATTCAGCAATTGACATTACCGCTTGGTGATAAAATTGATATTACTAATTGATTCGCTCTACTTGTTGCATGGATAGAAAACACCAGTTTTCACGGCTGTGAGAAGACAGAGAGATGCCTTTCATACCCAAGATGTGCAGAGTACAAAAGGTTAATGACAGGAAGGATGTGTGAAATAGGTGCTGTTCTTTTCTGTGTTTGAAGCCAAAAAGATGAGAAGAGACTATTAATCACTAACTTTTCCTTGTTCTGATGCTGAATTTCATTTCTTGAAACTAACTTTGTTCTTCAGGACTTCTAATTTGTCCTCCTCAACCACAGAGTACAGACAGAGTGCTGAAAGCCAATCCTAACGTTTGCTAAATCTGCAGCAGGACAATATAGATTAGGAACAGCTTTTAACTTCCAGTTAAAATAACTGTTCTTCTAAAGAAACTCTTGTAGTTTGAGAGACCTCCTTTGCCACGCTCTGAGGTTTTGCTCCCAGTGACATCCCTGATGACACAGAACACTGGTAAGTCTCCACATTTTATTGTCTGTGAGTTTGTAATCATGGAATCTGAAGGCCCACAGTCGGTAGGTTCACACCTCAGGTGCCCAAACATACAATGATCAGATGAATGGTACTTGGAAAACTAAACCCCCTACGTTAAGAGATTTCCGAGGTCTCACTTTATAAGCTTCACTTTCTGAAATGTTTATTTTTCTAAGCTTTTCAGATGTAGCATAGAAATAACTTTGATTCTAGCTATGTATAACTCATTTTTAATTACACAACAAAAATGCTTAACTTCCTCCCTATTTTGGACTGTCTTGCACTATTTAAGGAAAAGACTTCTGTGTATGGGGAAAAAATATTTACTCCAAAATTAAAAACATGTTTCCACATGGGTGTTCCAGGGTTCTTGTGGGCTGTCAGTTTTAGAAATATTTTGGCTGAAAATTATGCTGTGACCTTCACGAGGTTTTGAAATTATTAAAATGTTTTAGCATTTTTCCATGTTTTAGTATTTCTTTTTACACATATTTTTTTCGTTTAATTTTATTTTACTTTATGGCATTAGTGTAGTTGCTTATAAAGTTTCCATTTAAAATAAAGATGGAGAGTGTGAAAAATTTACTACTACTTAATTGTTTTATAGGAGATTTCTATACTAGTGAAATGTCTCAAATGCATATGGATGTAAACATCAGCCAGAAATTAAGCTAAGGACTCTGATGAAATACTCTTCCTGTGAAAGACGAGAGTTTTACCACTGGCTTCAGTGAGGCCAAGAATTGACTCTGTCATGAGTTTACATCCATCTGTGTTACAACCCTGAAACACTCCTGTTAAGCCAAGCAGATAAGAACTACTTTTAAGTAAGAGAAATAGAAGTATGTTGCATAATATTTATTCAATGTTGTGTAATTTTTATTAAATGAAGAATAAAAATGAACTTAAGCACTTGCTGACATGGCTTGCTGACTTTGGTTTGTTTGAAATCGGTAGTATGAAGTGTAACTGGAACAGGCCAAAAGAGGGCTAACGGACAACAGCATTCTATTCACTGCGCCTCCTACAGCCACATAACGCTCGCCTCAGCTCTTCCCTCATGCTAGTGAGTTCCTCAGCTCAGCAATCAGTTCCTATGTCTTTTTTTTTCTGCTGGAAAGCCTGATTAAAAAAAAAAAAAAGGTCCATCTCCTCTTCCAGCTACCTCTTTTGTCTCTCTTCCTTATCTCTTTTCAGTTATTTAGTTCTATCCTTCTAATGCCACTCTTTGCTTATCAGTTATGACAGCTGAGGAGTTAATTATTTTTTAAGCCACAGGGAAAATGGGTAATTTATGTTTATAAGCAAAAGCAATGATCTGTTTTATACTATATATCCTCTTCCACCTGAAGTCTAATTACATACTTCTGTTCAGAAATCTGATGCCCTTTTGCCTCTCAGCTGTATCCACACTCCTCTGCCAGGACAGCCTGTAAAAGGAAACCAAAGGAGTGGATGAAGAGAGAATGAGTAGGCCACTTCTCCATACGAATGAGATTTAGATGAGTACCATGATTAGTTGAGGAATAGCATGCTGAAGTTTCTGGAAAAGGAAAACAGCTGCCTATATAAGGAGAAGTGAACACTGACTGTACTTTTGACCCGCAGGGATGGTGGTACCATCCATCATTACAAGGTCTTCTTCACACAGCCTTACAAACTTTGCCAGACTCCAGCCGTCAAATAGAAACTCTATGGAAATATTTCACACTTCACTTTTAGGAGCAGTTTCAAAGTGGCTCAGGGTTTTGGATTGTGGCATTTTTATTTCTTTTTTTTAATTTATTTTCTCCCCCTGTTCTTTTGTTATGGGGCGGGAGCAGTAAAGTTTGATCTGTTTTTAAAAACTTTGTCATCCATGGTTTGAAAATTCATCTTGAATCTCAGTCTTGGTGGGAGTAGTCCTTGTCAAGAGGCAAGCCAATAATATGTATCTTCTATCTGAATCTGGATGGGAATCAGACATGATAAATCATTGAAAAATTGTTTTTTTATCCCTGAGGCAGCACTGAATTGCTGCAAACCTTGTCCACTGAGATTCTGAACCTCTAAAAGTCAAGAGGAGCTGATGTCTTGTGTGGGACTGCAACAAAGTACAGATAATGTGGAGCAGAAACTGTATAATACTGATGACTAAAACTTTCGGTCATAGGCATCTAAATTTGGGTGTCTAAGAATTTGTGAAAACTTCAGACCTTATTTTCTTTGTACATATAGAATAGTGATTAAATAACAGCTTCTCATGTAGTTGTTGTAAATATTTACGAAGATGCCAGAGCAATAAGCAACATGCAAAAACTCAGTACAATAATCACCATTTTGTTTTCAGTGTAGGACATGATTAGCACATAGAAAAACAACATGGGAGCTGAGAAATACCACTGACCACACAACGAACAACATGGGAAAAGCAAAATACTGTTTATCAACTAAATTCCATTTATTTTGTGTACTGAAAAAAGTGGAGCCCTGTGGAGAATGCCTTTGCTTTTATTACCACAATACATATACCCCAAGAACTGAAGGAACAGAAGCACTGCAGATTTTGCCTATGCTTCGAACAAAAAAATATATGTGGTGATTCAGATACTACTGATTGCAAGTATGTATTTTTTCCAGCTGTTAACCTCTGTACTGGTGATCTATAATTCATGGGTCCCACTGAGGTTTTCTGGGCTAGGCAGAACATCAGAGCATTGCATTCAAATTGACTACAAAGTGTCGAATATTTTGTTCTGCCTTTGGCTGACTACTGACAGTGAATTTGTGTGTTCAGAAAGGCTTCTCTTTAAATCAACACTCCTGTACAATAATATTGCCCCAATGAGAGACTTTAATAATACAAGAAACCAGCATGTTTAAATACATAAAACCCACAGTAGGATAGAGAAACCACAACAACCCAGCAGGCCCCTGCAAGAGCAGCAGTTACCGTACTGAGAGGAGGATCAAGGTGAAGACTTCCATATAAATTCAGCATTTATGAGCTTGAGGAAACTATTTAGTACTCCTAAGGTTGCAAAATGAGAGTGAGAGAGGTAGTAAAATGGAGTTTCCAGGCTGAAATAATCTGTGACTCTTAGCAGTTTGAAAATAATTTCTCAAGTCTGTCTCACTCTTGTTCTAATAGGCTAAGTACTGATCAAAGGACTTACTTGTTTTGTAGATGTTGAAAGACTGGTTCTGGGGAAGTCAGCATGCACAGAAATGGTTAAAATGGTATTAAGGGGGTAAATATGTTGCATTGTTTAATTCTCTCTTTATACACAGTAAAAAATGTCTTGTATTTCATACAACTTTCGTCCTGTTTCAAATGTAGGTGTGAAGTTCTTTTCATTCCTTGTCACTGTGTTAAATAGAGAGCTAAACATTTCTCTGATGTGGCAAAGAAGTTTTGTAAACAAACGGCATGGTTAAGCTGTACTTGCTTTTGGTTGTACAATCTTTATGTACTTATCAAGAGAAACCTGGAGTATTTTTTCCAAGTTGTTAAACTCCTCGTTTGTACTTTATATGAGTTTTGCTCATATTTGTTAGAAAGACAATTACAGAATATTTATGATTCTGTGGATGTCAGCAGGAGAGCCAGCAGAGGAGCCTCTTTCTTACTCAGAACCGAATTAATATTCTACCTTAATATCAGGCCCACTGGGCTGATGGAAGTGATATATTTCAAATGAGACATATTGTTTTGCGTAACTGAATTCTGGTGAATAGTACCCATGTTACCAGGACACTGGAGTATTTCAAATGATGAGTGAAATTATTCCATGATCTCTAATCCTACATGAGAGGAACGAGATTTGTCTATATTTTCAGCAAAATAGTACAATCTCTGTAGATTCCAACAAAATTATTCCTATTTTTAGAGCTATACAAGTACCTTAGTCTGTGAAAAACAGACAAAAGTCTGTTTAAACCCTCCATTCTCACCTAAAAATTATAAATAAAAAGTTGTAATTTCATATTCTTATACCAAATTGCCAAAACTACTTGTAATCCACTTTGGAAAAAATTAAGTTTTCTTTAAGTACACCTGCAAGTTATCCTTAGAAGTAAGTCAACATACAAAAATAGTGATAATCTTGTTCAGCCAAGGAATATAAGAATTTTTTCAAATGGCCTTTTCCAATGCATATTTGAATCTTCCCTGCTTTTTTCTTCACAGTGAATTGTGGTTCCATAATAATTCTGGTTCTTTTCCTTATATCCTAAATTCTTATGTGTACCAAAAGGTCTAGTTTCATACCTGTGTTAACCTTTTCTCTATGATCAAGCTTGTACAACCATAGAAAATGTTGTCTTTTTTCAAGTATATCTAGAATACATTGTTTCACGTCACTCTCAGTGGAACCCCACTCCTTTCTCTGTTCTTTATTTTCATTGATATAAACATTTTGCTCTTAGTTGAGAATAACAAAACACATTAAACATTGACATCTGTGCTTTCACCTTACGTTTTTTCGGGTGCTTATTCTTAAGTTTGGATCCGAAACCATTGTCCTCACTCATTCTTACATCTTTGGAATACAGATCAAAATTAAGCTGTTCCCTTAGAGCATTTTCAAGTGTTCTTCTCTTTAAGGAATCAGAGCTCTCAGATCAGCTGGGTTCATAAACTAGTTCCCTGAATATATCAAATGATCTTATAGAGTTGTATTTGTTTCTCTTCATCTAAGTTTAAAAGAATCAACCATTCAAGCTGCTGTTATTTTTCGTGACCATTTTTTCTATAAATATTTCATGAAATAGCAAACAAATCTAAACCAGTAGAATCACCTCTTGGTGGTTCAGGAACAGTTTGACGATGAAATCTGCTGCCTATTGCGTTCAGGAATATGTGGTTCTTCCGATTACTCGTGGAAATCTATACTAGAATCACACAATTCTCAGTAGCAATCTTTCTCTTAATGCTGAACATCTTTATCCATTTCTGACTTCCACCCTAGGTGACTGCAACAAGCTCCCACCATTAACAAGTAAAAACTTCCTTCTTTACATACTTGTCCCAGGTATTATCCAAAGGTTATGCTTATAGATGCTGCAGGAAACTGGAGACTGGATTTATGTGAGTAATTAATTTTAAGTTCAGTGACTACACCAGAACTGGGGAAGATATTTCACATGAAAATTTGGGTCAGCATCAGGATTTTGCTTTCTGATTCTTTTTATATTAAAAAAAAAAAAAAGAAATCAGGCAGCCAATCACCATTTCAAATGAAAAATCAAAATATTTAGGTTTGAGCATGTCAAAAAAAATTTTCAACTAAAATAAACTATCACTGGTTATTTCAGTCAACACTGTTTATAAAATAATCTTGAATTCCCAAATAACATTTGTTGATCAGAAACTGCATTTTTCACTGCTTAGCTGAAAAAAATTTCCTTGTCTCTTTTCATCTTCACACTACTCTTAGAATTAGCATCACAAGTCTTGCTAGAGCTGTGGAAAAACGTTAATTTGCAATATAGACAAACTGAAGTTCTTTCATTATGTATTATTCGAAAGGTCTGCAGTGAAACTCGTACTCCATACCCTTAACGTGTACTGTTAGCAATGGACATTTGGGTAGTGAAAAATTCTACAATTCAGAAGTACAAATCACAATTTCTACCCTTTCCGTTGGGAAATGAAGGTATATATTTCTGTCTTTCTTCTACCCTGTACCCTTTGTTTTCTAGTGTCTTCACTTCTATCCAGCAGGTATAATGGAGAAGAAATGGGAGAGAAAAAAAAAGACCAAGGCCTTGGTCCTTTCTCTTGCACTCACAGCATTTTTTCAGAAGAGCTGAATGCTGAACTGGCAGTTCCTCTTTTCAAGCATCTTACTGTCCTTTGCAGGACATTTGAGTCTGCTGCACCCCTCTCAAATCCAAGCTATTCAATAATCCAAGATGCAAGTGTTAAAGGACATGCACTCTTAGCGTTACTTGTTTTAAAATAAATATTTGCAGATCACCCTCTTGTTCTGTTTAGAGAATCTTCTCCTTTCTAGAATGTTTTCCTAGTGGAATTGCTTCCACATTAAAGTCTTCTCTGTTGCTTTGTCTGTTGTGTTTTCAGACAATAGAGCAAAGCGCCAGGTACACAAAAACAACAGGAGGGTGAGAGGCAAAAATATTTTGGTGAAAACACTGAGTCACCAACATGACTAGCAGGAATGTATTTCATGTTCCTATTAAACCACTGTTCTTCAAATGTTGCGGCTAATGAGTCAAAATTGTTTATGAATAGAATATACCTGGCTGAAAATACCTACCAGCTTTTATAGTTAAATATTATTTCTCTATAAAATGTCTTTTAAGTTATTTACAGAGAGAAACCACTTCCTTTCAGGAAAAATATGCTCTCGCATACTCATTTTTAAGCAATAAGTGGAAAACAAAGATTCAGCAATGTTCTCTCTAGGACCAATATAGTTTCAGTCCTAATCAGATACAATTGAAATACATTATCCCATCCTATGAGGTGATAAAGAAACAAAAATAAAGAACACATACATAATAAAAATAATATGTGCTAGAAAGTTTTTGTATGCTTAGACAGAAGCAGATTAGAACAATTTTTTCTTCCAGGAAAACTGCCAGAAAAGTTTGAGAGATCTCAGCGCTCAAAGTATCCCTGTCAACTCAGACATTTTACAAGCAGCCTCTCCTTCCTTTCTCTAAAAAAAACCCTCCTTAAACCTAACCTGCTTCTCTCCTCTCACAATATAAATACTCGACAAACCCCAAGCAAATACAGAAATGTCCAGTGCATGTTAGGTTATGGGAAGGCCAGGAGGTAGAGTTATTTCAACTGAAATATGTACTGGAAGATTTCAAAACAGAATTTTGGTTTTGTTTTTGTAGAATAGGGAATTCAGAGAGAGGACAGAAAGGACTGCAGCTCTGGTTTCCTTAGTATGGCCAATGGAAGAGTTAACAGTGAACTGACTCCATTTTCCTTCACAGAGAGGCAAAGGGGAATGACACAAAGACTGCCCATGCTTGTTCACGGTATTTTCCACCTTTCTTTTTTTTTTTTTTTAAGAGAACCATCCATCTCAATTTAAAATTGCAGAAAAAGTACTCTTTGTACTGTCATCAGATTCATCCATTTGATATGGACCCTCAAAGGGAAGGAAAAAAATATATAAAATCTAAAATTAATTGTTTTCTGTCTTCAGTGATACTAACAACCACAAGGTGAACCTGGAGAAATCCCTTCCAAAAAGCTGAAGAGAAGCAGAGAAAGACTTGGAAAGGTCATTAAAAAAATCAGTTGTAGCTTATTCCCTTGCGCCAAGAACAAGTGTTCTACCTCTGCTGCTAGATGACAGTGAAAGCCAGTTGCAAGTTGCATTGATGGAATAGGTAATAGTTAATCTCAAGAAGTAATGCCATTTTATCCTCAGATTCAGTTACAACAGAGGAAGCCTGACAAAATGAAAGTTGCGAGAAAGGACATGTTCTCTGTTTATAACTACATCAGGGTGGCAATCCCTAGGGAAGGAAAATAACAATTTAACTTAAAGGCCAGGCATTAACACTGAAACAAATGAGTACAAAGTAGCATGACTACGCTTGCTGTGAAAAATAGGTTTTTGTTCCCAAATGGCGAAAGTGAAGCCAAAACCAAATTGTCTAAGATTGAGTTTTTCTGGTTACTTTTGACAGTAAAAGACTAGATCCTCCATCCTGCAAGGATATGATTAGCTTAGCACAATTATCAGCCTTCATGCAAAAATATCAGCTTCAGTGTTCTGTCTCATGCAAAATGTCGGACTCAGTAATTTGAATAATCCCTTTTACACTAAAGTGTAATGAATTCCTAAGAATACAGACACACTGAATTGGGAGGAGTTAGAATTCTCAAATACAAATTCCTCATAAATTGCAAAAGCATTTTTTTTAGTTGAAATTATAAAGTTCTTAAGCTGCATGAGGTGGATGAGGTCTCTTGTGCCATCCCATGCAAGACAAGTAATACAGTGTGTTCATTAATCTATGTCACAGGAGTATTGAACATACAACAGCTATCAGATTTTCTACATTTGATAGCACTGAGAGGTCACTGGTAAGGGTTAAATACTTTGCCAGCACAAATTATGAGACTTTCACTGATAGGCGAAGATACACCATAATAAATACTGACTATAAAACACTTAAATCTGGGTTTCAGGTAAATAATGAAATGAATTGATTTGTCTTTTGCTTAAGAACTTGGGGAAAAGATTGGCAATGTTAAACCAGTTTATCTTCTGTTGCTTTTCTCTGCCGAAGCACTTCTTGCATTCTCCTTTTAAGTTTCAGTATCCCAATTGTTTATTATTTGGAAATTCATCTTCTTAATGCAGATTAGGTAGATTTATCAACACATGTAGTGTCACATGGCTATTGCTGGCTATTGGGCAGCCTTTCATACAGCTCCTTAATTTACTCGGAAGCATAAACAAAATTTAGCCTTGCTATCTTGAAGTAATCCCATGTTGCCATGTGAAATCTAAGCATAACTGAAGCAAACGGAACCCGAATAAAGTAATGTGCGTAGTCTGGGTCATGCAACACAACTGTGTTCACCCAGCACCGACACCTCAATTTCCTCCCTCCTCAGATTTTTCTAGACCCAGCCATGAGGTTTTGTAAACATTTTTCATAAAGGGGAAAATTCTAATGAGAATCTCGCTATACAACAGATCTGCACGGAGTACTTGAAGTTATACTGATTTGAGTAACTGGAATAAATCCACTCTATTCCATTACAATGATAATGGAGTCAATGATTCAAGGTTTTCACTTTCAGGTCCTAAACCCCAGGAAATTATTTGAATAAATTTCCAATCATACTTTATGGTAAAGCATTGTGAGACTCTACATAGCTTCACGGGAGCCTAAAGGTTTTACATGTGTGAAATCTATGACCTTAAAAATTTGATAGTATCCCTTTGATATTGGATAAACCTCAGGTCACTCAGCTTCAGATTAAGGATACATTTCTGAAATATTTACTACCAGCTGTAAACTGGGTGTTGTTTCAGAGAAGTAAAGAAGTTTGATCCTTAGCTCCCTTGAAGAAGTTGTACAAACACAGACTTGGTCCTATACCCCCTTTCTGCCAGCTAGAGTTTGCTTTAATCTTGTATTTAATTTGGAGGCATTTCAGACCTGGCTAGCTAACAATCAGAGAAGATAGCTAGCAAGTAAATAAAATCTTCTTTGAGCTAAAATACTGTGTGGATACACTTACGATTTCCAGAAAAGACAGGCTAGGATTAGTCCAATGAGACTGTCACAAGTAGGAAACCTTTGAAAGCATTGAAAGCAGAATGTTATTTAAATAACATTTAACCATAGTTTCCAGTGGTTTGCACCTATCCCTTTGTGTCTGTGTTGGAACAGATTCTTACAGAAAAGTTCCTTTCTTTCACATTTATGCAGCAATGCACTGCAATGTTTCCCTATTTTGCCGTTTCAAGTTTGTGCTTTTTGTGATGTTTCATGCTGTATGTGACGTCAGCTTGTTGCTCAGGTTCTCCTCATGACTTCTTTTGCACTGATCATGGCACAACCTTCCTCCTCTGTTCTGATCTGAATGCTACCATCATCTCTGCATTGCTTGTTCCACAAGATCTATGCTTGCTTACAGGTAAATAGCCAACGAACTTCACGCTAGCTTGATAGACAAAACGACTTAGTTGTCAGGTTAAAAGAATTGTATTACTTTCCCTCTGCCTTTCATACATCACGTATACTTAAAAACGAAAGGCCAGGGATTTCGATCACACTTTTGTTGTACTACTCCACTTCCTAGCAGAATCCTGACTGAAAGTGCCGGATGATTCTGAATTATAAATACGTGATAACAAATAATAAGCAACTTGTACACACAGCCAGGTGTCCCCTTTGACAATGAATATTACTGCTAGAAGGCTACTTATTTAACAGCCCATGGAAAATCATAGCTAAAAAGAATCTGAAAGGTTAATTAGCTAATATCCCTACTCAGACACTGTATGTAGCACATCTGGATAATTCTTATCTAGCACATGTTCAACCTGTTTTAAAATTTGCAGTAAAAATTTGACTTGGGGGGGATGAAGTGAAGTCCAGTATCGTCTTTTGGGCTTCACAGCCTTCTTTACTACCAGCTTTTCCGATTCATAAACCTTTCTTCTTGAAAAGGAAGCTCTTTACTGATTGTCAATATTAACTGACCACTGTGCTGCTTACAAACACATTTTAATTTTTGGAATTTGGGAATATTATTATGTCTCTCCTTTTCCTGGGTTGTTCTTGGCAGTGGGTGCGTGTGCTTGTTTTTAAAACAGGTAAATGCACTTTTTTAAAACTTTTTTCATAGTTCATGTTCATTAAAACTTTTTTCTTAGTTTTGTCCTCTGGAGTATCTCTGTTTTATTTACAGCACGTTTTAGGAATGGTGTCCAAAACTGAACAATTTATCCTACCCACAGAAGCTAACAAAAGCTTTTATGAAGCTTTAGGAATTGGTAAGTGTTTAAGAATGCTTACCTCCCTATGTAATATATACCTCATTAGAATGATGTTTGCCTTTTGTAATGGAATCTCCTTTATCATAAATTTAAGATGATACGTTTTCATCTCCACATCCTTCTCTGGAGTGCTGCTGCCCATCTAGTCATTTTGTATTTATGGATTTGAATTTTTTTTTAATGCAAAATGTTATTTTCTTGTCTTTCTTCAGATTTACTAATTTAATGTCTTTTCTCCAGTTTATCAAATTCTGAAGCGTAGTTCTGCCTTGCAAACTCCTTACATCCCTTTCCATTCTGGTATCCTCTGTTAACAGTTACACATAATTTTCAATCACTAATGGAATCATTCAGTGTTGTAATAGTCTTAACAGCTTTTTAAGAGAGTCTACTTTCTATATACTCGCAGACTGACCATCAACAATAGTCTGAATACAGGGCTTGGGCTTTTTTTATTCATTTAAGTGTCCACCTTCCAGCAACTAGGTTTTGACTTTATTTAAGCAGATTGCTTAGAAGAATGTTAATACCCATGGTGACAAATGACCTGCTAATACCACCATCTATCATGCTTTCCCCTTACCCACAAAGCTAGTTACCTTGTCAAAGAAGGAAACTAGATTAGTTTATACTATTTATTTTTGATATACCTCTATTGGCCATTTTTCTGTCACCTTAGTGACCTTCAGTTCTTTACACATTGATGAGTCATTTGGTTCCGTATCTTTCAAGCACGCTGTCCTTGCGAAGCTACGGTGATAAGCTCATGGAGCTGACGTTCACCAAGTTCACTCAAGCGTGTCTCCACAGCACGTAGTTCTGTGCTCAGCCATAGTCACTATTACCAACCTCAATTGTGAGTAGCAGCGTTTTCTATTTTGATGTTCTGGATCTTGTTCTGAAGATGTTACTTATTATTATCAACTTTGATCTCCTTATGCTAATAGTTCTGATCTTCTTATCTTTTTGAGTATCCCTTTAGATTATCCTCCAAAGGGTAGAATGTTGTGCAACAAAAGCTGGAGAACAGAAAACTGCTTCTAGCTGCTGTCACTATTTTCTGAAACAGCTGTAAGAAATTTTTTGCTCTTTCAGCAATGAATGCTTCTAAATGCTTTTCTTTTAACAAATATTGTTGTTATAATTTTTCCCCAGCTTCTTCCTCTGTGGCAATATTTTCCCTTATGACTTTGGAAGTGGCTTAGAATTCATTTTGCAGGCAACTGAGGCAGCCACAGGGCACTCTCTGGGGCAAGGTTCACACTCCAGTGGCGATACTATACCGTGTCTGACAGAAGGCCCCGTCCTCAGACAATTTCAGACATTGGGAGTTCTCCCATTAAAGAGTTTGGATCACAAAGAGAGGGTTTCAATGTGCTGGCAGGCAAGACGCTCAGGAAAATCAATCTGAATGAATGAAAGGTATGCTTCAAAGGTGGGTATGTTAAAAATCGATGAACCCCCTAAAAAGAAATAAAAATTGGCCTTGCTTGTACTTAGCATACTTCTCTTTGAAAACAAAGTGTATTAAATTAAGACTGGTTTAGATTTTGAATCAGCTCTGCATAAGAGTCATTCAGCAATGTTTAACACTTTAAGAACTTACTCAGGTTTTCTGAGAATTACTATATAAAAAAGATTTATTCTTTCTTCTTTTTGTGTCTTCTGCAGCACTAGGCACATTGCTGGTGCTTGAAACAAATAATGAAAAATACTGAAACGGTAACATTTGTATTTTCTGTTTTTTCTCTGCCTGGGGTTATAAGATAAAGGATTTTTGTAGAGGCATGAAAGCAATATGTTAGATTACGTTCTTTTTTGCTTTACTTTTGCTTGCTAGAAAGTTGCAAAACCCTTTCTAAATCCTTTGTAAAGACCTAAAACAATCAAATGGGAGAAGAGAGTGAGAATCATTCATAAATAGAAGCTGGTGTATTCCCCCTTTAGTCACTGAATTCTCCTTCCCACATCAATCTAAACCTGGAGTCTCGCTGTGCCTCTGTAAGACCCAAGATGCCATAATCAGCATCTGAAAACAGTGTGACAATCATATTTATTGAACGTTGTCTAAAAAAATGTATCAAAAACCAAAACAGGTATTTGTAGATACACACATTTTCAGGAATGTTCACTTTGTCTCACATTCTGCAGTAAGAGAAGTCAGGAGTAACTTTGCTGTCTTCCACCTCAGCAGATTAACTCGGGTCTAGAATAGCGTTTCAGAGAACGGGATTTGTCCTCTTGGTAACAGGCAAAAAGAGACAGTAAGCCTCTTGAGGGGATTGTGCATCGGAGACCCCAGGGATGAAGAGACTCAGCTGGACCCAGCCATATGGAAGAAACTACGGACTCCCTTGAGCATTTCCAAACTACACCTTGCTGAAGGCTTAGTCATCCCTGTTGGGGGTTGCCGTCTATGAAAGACAAATCACTTTCACCTATTACTGCGTTCTCAAGAGCTGTTATAATCACACAGAACTGAATTTACAAGCAAGGAAAACTAAACCCAGTCAAAATTTAGTTTAGACCCTGATGCATTTAGTGTTTTCCTAAGAATGCTGGAGACGTGCTAACAATAAACAACACTTCAGGAAAATTTATCAGAAACATCGTGCATATTTCGAATACAATTTTTGAAACGGAAGGTGTTTTTTGAACGAGCACAGCAGTGTTAATGTTGCTAGTCGGTGCATTTTAACGTATGGAATAACACTTGCCCATTTTATTTTATTTTCGAAAATAATTTATGAGAGATTGTGGTGTTTTTCACACTAAAACTGCAAACGAAGAAAACGCCAAGAAAATCCTCTTTCTCCCTCCGCAGCGACTGCCGCACAAAACAGGAAAGCAGACCCCGGGTGAGACGCCCGCGGTGTTTACAAGTGCAGCGGGCGACGTTTCAGCCCCCGTCCCTCCCCAGGCAAAACACACACGGGCATCGCGGCGAAGCCCGGCCCCGCTCCCACCTCTCCGTTCTCCCTCGCGGGGCGCTTGACGCCCGCAGGCCAGGGATGCGTGAGAAAGTCCGCGCAACAACTCCACGCTCCGTGAGCTTGGGGGGGGAGGGGGGTGTGGTGTGGCGAGGGGAGCTCCGCCGCGCTCCCCGGACCC
>VZSC01012502.1:63190-116174 GCA_013398225.1 Steatornis caripensis
CTATTTCTTACTTGAAGTCGTTTAAATGTTGGCATATGAACACGCGTCTCAAGTGATGAATTTCACTCAGAGTATCAGGGACACGCTTCTAGTGAGACTTGCGCGATTTCTTTTTGGTGGTGGTGGTTGTTTGGCCGCATGTGGTGTAAACACCAAATAGAGATGGTTTTGCTTGTTTTTTCCTAACTACGTTAGGAGTGAGCTGTAATTGTTAGGGTCGTTTCCATGCAATACCACTTCCTAATGGCTTACTGCAGGAATTGCGAAGTCTATCTTTACTTGTAGCGATTGGAATGGGGGGAAGTTTATATCTTGATCCCAAAATGTTACGAAAAAGGGGTATATAACTCCAGAAGAGAAAGTAGTGCTGAAGTACGAACAGAAATGCCGGGGCCTAAATACAGTTTTCTGTTGCTTCTGAACGCTCTTTGCGTTCTGCAGTCAGTATAGTTTCCTGTGCAGCAAATGAAGAGTTTAGTTTTCATAAAATCATGTTCCCTGTCGCATACCCTCCGGCAACCTTGTGCTTGTTTGAAAGCTGATGTTTCCTATAGGAAGTTAAAGCCTTTGTAGCAATACTATGAAAGCTGAAAGTTGCTTAAAACTGGTGGAAATTGTCTTGATTTCAGTCACTTAGTTTTTGTAACAAACAAATACTGTAGCGCATATATATATAGCAGCTTTAGTGGTTTTCTAAATGCGGTTATAGCCACGTTGAGACAAATTTTGACTCTTCTATGTCGTTAAAGGTAATTGTTAGCTTTATAATGGCAGGCAGAACTGACTAAGGGTCTCTTATTACAAAGTTTGAAACTACTGCTTTCAAGATAAACTTTTGTTAAATCACTTGGAAGTCAGGAACTCACACAGTGTTAGTTGTAGGAATGGTTCACTAGGTTCATTTACGTCTCCTAATTTCTGACAACATACCCTTGAAAACAAACAAAACAATTGAAAAGTAATTTTTGAATGTTTTAATTTTGCTGCTTGTAAATTATTCTTCTTAGGGATCTTAATGGAAATAACATCACAAGAATCACCAAGACTGACTTTGCTGGTCTAAGGCACCTTCGAGTTCTGTAAGTTTTCTCTTTCCATCACTGATATCTTTTAGGACTGATGCTGCAGTTTGTTACAAAAACCATTGAACTAGTTATCTTTAATTTTATAAGCGGGATGGGTTATCACTTCCTAACTATAGTGTTACTGCATCTGAACTCACAGCCCCTCCCCCATGCATTATACACTGATACGAGTAAGTTAGCAGTTGCCTTAAATATATTTGTTTAAAAATTTTTAATCTTATAACCTTAAGGTTATAAGATAACTTCAGGATTTAATTTGACATGTAGCTTACACGTAAGAGTTGCTAAAATTCGTTGAATAACTGTTGGAGTGACTTCAGTTTTAAGATTAGGAGATTTATAGTTCACACTGAAAATGGGTACTCTCAACCTGAACTATAGGGGAATTCATTAAGAAAAAAAAAAATTATTCCTTTGCTGAATTCAAAAGCAAGTCCCAGGTGCTGGTTATTGCTCTTCTACAGTTTCTGGGCAAAAAGGAAACACTTTAACAGTGAATTTGAGGAAAGAATGCTCTGATTTGGATTTTTTTGTGAAAGCTTTTGTTTCAACCATTATGAAGCTTTTAAAATTCTGTAGAGTTTTTTGGGGTTTTTTTGGGGGAAAAAAAATCTAACTAATACCAGGTTTAAAATACTGCAGAATTTACTTAGCTTATTTGTTAAGGCTGTTTAAATTTGAGCAAGTATTCATATAAAAACCTTTTCCGTTTCTCTCCGAAAGAGAATGTCATGTTGTAGTAATTTTTTTTTACAAGACAAAACTACTGTTGTGATTACAATCTCTGTGCAATCTTTCACTGACTTTTTTCCCAATACCACAGTTCAGTATTTTTGTTCTGTTATTTTCATGTGAGACTAATCGTGCCTTCAGTATTCATTGTTCAACTGGGATGTGTAACTTGCCGAAGAGCAATGATGTATGTGTGTGTGTGCACAGAGCATGTATGCATATGTGTAACTTTTAAACTTGGGACTCTGGAAGTAAATGAGCAAACGTAATATCTATTCCTGTTTCTTTTACCAAGAATTCTTTTTCCCCTTTTGGGTATGTGAGCCTGTGTAAAGTGTTGATGACAGGGGTCTGGAAGGTTAAAGTGGATGTCACTCGAGAATAAGCGATGTACTGTTTTAATTAATGTGTGATTGCCTTTGAACGACTACTGTTAAAGCAACAAGTTATCTTGGAGCTATTAAAACTTATACATAAAAATTTCTGTATTTCAGTCAGCTCATGGAGAACAAGATTAGTACTATTGAGAGAGGAGCATTCCAGGATTTAAAAGAACTGGAGAGGCTGTAAGTATTTTTAATTCTAAATGTATGAACTTTTTTTTTTATCCTATCAGTTGTGTGTTAAGGTACTCAGGCCTCTGATACTTCTTTTATTCTTTTATTTTAACTTGGGACATCTAACCTTATCGAGACACAAGAGAAGTAAGAAATTCTCAAGCAGCATGTTTGGGATTTAGGTGACGTGGAGGAGGGGGGAGCTTTCATGAGTAGTCCAGATTTGAAGTGTAAACTGCAATTGTCTTGTAGGAAATAGCTTGAATACTATCAAATATTTTCACTTGCATACACAAGGACTTTTTCAAACATGAGTATGCCTAAAAAAGCCTCTTCTCTGAGGTACAGTGTTAGATGTTAGTCTTGGAGATGTTGAAATAGTGTGAAAACGGTAATTGAATTCTACTCCAGTTTTTGTATAATTAAAGCTGTTACAAAGGTTTAAAAAATATGAACTGTTAGCTTTCAAAAATTAATTTGATTTGGACTTTGGAAAAAAAAAAGNAATGTCATGTTGTAGTAATTTTTTTTTACAAGACAAAACTACTGTTGTGATTACAATCTCTGTGCAATCTTTCACTGACTTTTTTCCCAATACCACAGTTCAGTATTTTTGTTCTGTTATTTTCATGTGAGACTAATCGTGCCTTCAGTATTCATTGTTCAACTGGGATGTGTAACTTGCCGAAGAGCAATGATGTATGTGTGTGTGTGCACAGAGCATGTATGCATATGTGTAACTTTTAAACTTGGGACTCTGGAAGTAAATGAGCAAACGTAATATCTATTCCTGTTTCTTTTACCAAGAATTCTTTTTCCCCTTTTGGGTATGTGAGCCTGTGTAAAGTGTTGATGACAGGGGTCTGGAAGGTTAAAGTGGATGTCACTCGAGAATAAGCGATGTACTGTTTTAATTAATGTGTGATTGCCTTTGAACGACTACTGTTAAAGCAACAAGTTATCTTGGAGCTATTAAAACTTATACATAAAAATTTCTGTATTTCAGTCAGCTCATGGAGAACAAGATTAGTACTATTGAGAGAGGAGCATTCCAGGATTTAAAAGAACTGGAGAGGCTGTAAGTATTTTTAATTCTAAATGTATGAACTTTTTTTTTTATCCTATCAGTTGTGTGTTAAGGTACTCAGGCCTCTGATACTTCTTTTATTCTTTTATTTTAACTTGGGACATCTAACCTTATCGAGACACAAGAGAAGTAAGAAATTCTCAAGCAGCATGTTTGGGATTTAGGTGACGTGGAGGAGGGGGGAGCTTTCATGAGTAGTCCAGATTTGAAGTGTAAACTGCAATTGTCTTGTAGGAAATAGCTTGAATACTATCAAATATTTTCACTTGCATACACAAGGACTTTTTCAAACATGAGTATGCCTAAAAAAGCCTCTTCTCTGAGGTACAGTGTTAGATGTTAGTCTTGGAGATGTTGAAATAGTGTGAAAACGGTAATTGAATTCTACTCCAGTTTTTGTATAATTAAAGCTGTTACAAAGGTTTAAAAAATATGAACTGTTAGCTTTCAAAAATTAATTTGATTTGGACTTTGGAAAAAAAAAAGAGTGAGTGCTATGGGGATGAGAGGGTCTTGTCTGGTGAGGTTAAAGTGCAAACACCTGCTTCGTTGCAGTAGGACATAGAAAATGAGTAATTCCCAAACTGGTTTAGCTTTTTATAACAGCTCCTTAATTTTCATATGTGCTTTCTTATTTTGCTGCATTTCTTGAAAAGAAAATATTTTTTTAAATGTAGTGTTCAACTTACAACATCTGACTCATTAAAGGCAAGATGCTGATTGCTGGATATAGTTTCAGTTTGGAGCTAGGAAAGTATGAATGCTACTGTATTAATGAATGTTCATGTAGAACTTTAGAGTAATGTCTTTGTTATCAGGCATCTTAATTGCTGCATTTTAATTATATCACCTTTTCTTTACTCATGCCTCTGAGGTCTTGCTTAGTTTTTCATTTGCTGCTGCTTTAGCTTCATAAAGATATTTCTACTTTACTCTATTGAAATCAGCATTGACCTAAACCTTCTGTTTGTCTTAGTATAGTTCTGGTCTGTATCCCCAGCTGCTGTGTGTTTAAAACAAAAAAAACCCACAAACCATTATGGTTTAGTTGGTCATATAGACAAAGCTATTCAAGAAACTTAGTAACCACCAGTTGCAATTATGATATTTTTGTAATAGTTGAAATATTATGTACTTGACATAATTACCTTGTTTTTCAAATAAACCAAAGTAACTTTTTGACCTAAAAATTGAAAGTGTCCTTGTATAGTGCAACCTTTTTAAAATGAATTTTAATGATTGGCTGCTGCTA
Source organism: Steatornis caripensis (assembly GCA_013398225.1). Classification (NCBI taxonomy): domain Eukaryota; kingdom Metazoa; phylum Chordata; class Aves; order Caprimulgiformes; family Steatornithidae; genus Steatornis; species Steatornis caripensis. Next base: position 67,904 of record VZSC01012502.1, read on the forward strand.
GAAATGCATAGTCAGATTTTTTTTCAGTGTTGTATTAAAACAGACTTAATGCAATGATTTTTTACAATGCGTTTTAAACTTTGTACAAAGTATAGGGGTTTAGTACAGTTTCTGCTGCTGAGGGGTATATTGGAATAATATATACACATTCCAAAATTGATTTATAGAGTCTAGCTCAAAAGAATTAAATAGCAGTGTAGTTCATATTGCAAAAGTAAGTACACATACATGAAACATTAATAAACATTAAAAGATTCATGCTTTCACTATGACTGGGGTTTGACACTGAGATACCAAATACTTGCTAAGTTTTAAAACAGTATATAGTCAACTATATTTATTAATTATCTTGAAGCAAGATCCTGCGATGTGATTTGTTAATGTTCCAAAAATTATTTTAACTTATGTCACAGTTTCAAGGCATTTAATCGTAGGATTTCTGAAGTACAGGATTGTAATACAAAAAAAGAAGTTTTTTAGTTCAAACTTGCTTGTCTATAGTATTCACATATTGCCATTTCATTTTTTGGGTTTTTTTTGTTTCTCTCTTGATAAATGTTTAAAATCTTTGGAAAACAGGAGATATTTTCCAGTTACATAAGATACTAGTTCTGAAGAGAAATTCTGATAATTGTGGCTACTTTTGTGGGTTATTTTTTGTTGCATCTTCAGCATGCAAATTGTGACACTTGACTGTTTAGTCATTTAGACCTACAAAGTTAGATTCTGTTTTGTCTTCAGAATTATTTTACATTTGCTCCATTACTTGTCAGAGTTTCTTTAATTTGCTGGAATTCAGTCAGTGTTAGGTGTGTGGGTGACTTGTAATTTGAATATATATGCAGGATGTCTTTAAACCACCCCAGCTGTTGGCTAAGAGCAAATATTTCATATTTGTGAGGAAAAGCTGAGAAAATTCCTCTTGTTTACAACTGCCAAGTCCATCTGATGAAGGCGCATTGTTATCTGACAGCCAATTCATCTCCTTGGGATTCTGAAATTCAAAACGATTTCTTAGGGTACTAGTGGATACTTCCTTCAAGTATTTTCTTTTATACATTAAATAGCAAGTACTTTAAAGTTTTTTTTTTCAATGTGTAAGGGTAGGATGTTACATTTCCACTGTAAGTGTAATGTGGCAAACTACTGTCAAGGAATACCTGATGGAAGAGTCCTTTTAGCACGCCAATGGATGTTGTAACTGAACCTTACTGCACCTTAAAGGTGCACGTTTTGGTTTATAAGATTGTTTACATGTAATATTTCTTATGTTGGAACATCTCGTGCTAGCACATACAGGCTGAATTTTAAAATGTGTTTCCTGTAGTTTAGTACTCTCTAATGTGAAGAATAGACTTTCAAAGTAGTTTCCCTTTGGGGGAAAAAAATAAATCCATCTTTCTAGGTTAAGTGTTCCTTTTGCGATTTTTGAACTGGAATTTCAGTTACAAAATAATTTATTTTTAGACCAGTTACACTGATTTCCAAGGAACTGTTTGGTTGATCAGTGATTTACTCATCATGAATACTCATTTGTAGATCTGATCATGCAAAATGCTGAGTAACCTGAACTCCCTCTAAGGGAAGTGTGAATTAAAGACTTGAAGCACTTGGCAAAATTAATCTACGAGAAACTCTCAACCTTCTCTTCAGAAGAAAACTACTTAAGATATGATTTGATTAAATCTATGTATACCCCTCTCAGGTAGATAGAAATGTTTATCCTATAGTTTACTTAAGCAGCAACAAATCTCTAGTACACTAGATGTATGCAGTAGTATGTACACAAAGCTATTTAGACCTAGTATACTCCACAACAGGAATTTGTGTCACACCAGTGTAATTGTAGAAGTGCAATGGAAACCAAAACCACAAGAAATACTGCTGTAACAAGTGATTATTACTACAGCAGCCCTACTGTAATTTTAAAGTAAAAATACTCTTAGTGATAAATGATGGTATAGTAGTCTCTACTGCATGAGAACAGGGAGGGAATACAAGATGGAAACTAGCAACTTGATCAGCTAGATTTTAGGTTTGTGAAACTTTAGTTGCTGGAGAGACCCTGGGGAAGCTGAAGGTGATTTTGCTGTAAGCCCTTTAGTTGGGTACCTTTCTGAGAAGTCTTTGGTCACATAAACGGGTATACACTGCAGTGTTCACTTAGTTATAATCTCCAGCATTCTTGGCTGAAGGTTCAGCTCTTAAGTGGGTACTAGCTGCGTTCTGAACCGATTTGGTACAACATTGCCTGAGCTTGTAAGTCAGCCACGCATACGTCTTTCTTTGCATCCTGTATCTTGAATGGTTGAATCATGTGGTCTGTGTTGTGTAGGTGCTCTGTCTGCTGAAACAATGTGTTCTGAACTGTGATATGTACAGCCTGTTTTTCCGTCAGTGGGACAGCTTGTATCTTTGCATACATCCCTGAAACAGTGTCAAAACCCATTGGATTAATTACAATTTTGTCTGTCTTTCATTAAACATCTGCAAGACTTTCTGTATCAACTAGTAACCTGTATTATAAGCCCATGTTCCTACAAGTAGGACCTCTAAGGAGTATATGGCTATTCAGTACATGTCAGGTTCCATAAAGAAAGGATCAGGATGTGACCTGTTAAGTTGTGTGAACTTCTGGTGCATAGACCACAGTAATGTATCAGTGGTAGTTTTTGGTATGCTTCATGACAGGGAGGCACAAAGGGTCAAGGTGTGGAGAATTTCCACAACATTTAAGAATTTCCAGAGACTGCTATTTATTATGAGAGAGAAAACCTTCTGAAACGATTCGTTATGAGAATGTGAAATTAAACACTTGCTTCTTCTTTCCAAAGCTGAGATCTTGGCTGTTATGTTTATAATAGTTTGAAATAGTCTCTTAAGAAAACAAGATGAAGATGAACTTAGTCTCCACTTTCCGAAAAACAACACTGTTATTAGACACAGCTTTAAAAATGTCTTTTTAAAAGTGTGGTCAATTGTTATCCTGAAGACCACCTTTTACTGTGGTGTTGCAGCTACTGCTCAAAGTATCCCAGTGTTTTTACAAGCTATTGTCATCTGGAGGGAAGTATAAAATTTGGTTGAAGACAGTTGCTATAGGCTGTTGAACTAGTTCTATTATAAGCTACTTAAGTCTGAAATTTCCTTACAGCATTTTGTACTCCAGGAGTACAATATTTTTGAGGGCTAAATATACTCTTCTCTTGTTTATGCAGCAAAACAGTTACCTTTTAATTTAGGAAAATTTTTTGTTAGCTGATAGGAACATTGTTTTTAATCGTGATTTTTCTATGTCTAGTAGTTGAGATGCCAGCTATGATCATTCTAAGACTATGCTAAACATTCAGATGGCGTCAAGATAGGAAGAGTTTACAGCAATCATTTGAAAACTACCCACATTTTTCTTCCTGTATTTGTGAATAATCCATTGAGGCAGCAGTATGCCCCTAAAATGCTAATTTGGAGTCTGATTCTGAAGACATTTACCACGTGAATAACTTGGTTTGCATGAGTAGTCCCACTGATTACTCTTGTGAGAAAGGTTACTTGTGTGGCCTAAAAAGTTTCCAGGCCAAGCCCCTACACTTCTGATACTTGAATTAATAGAATTTATTTCTAAAATTCCATTTGTTATCTATTAGTTCTGAAGAGTTATCTGTGTAGACTGAAAAAACCAAACTAACAAAAAAACCCACAAACAAAAAAACCCCCAAACCTCACAAAATCTCTTTCTGCTGAAAACTAGTGTGGAGGTGAAATCTTACTATCACAAGCTCTAGAACAACTGCAACTTCTGAGTTAGTATCTGAGCTAAATATTTGCCACCCCCACCCTGAAAAAAAAAACCCCAAACAAACAAAAAACCCCCCAAACAAACAAACCAAAAACCCAACACAAAACCCTCAAACCAGCCCCAGTCCCCCTGAGCTACATGGTGTGGTAAGCTGAAATCCTGAGTTCACGAAAAGAATGCTGTAAGGGTTGAACTTCAAGTTGGTACTTGAATTAGCTTTTAAACTGAAAGCTACCTATGTTGTATTTTCACGCTTCTTCCAATGTATTACTGAAGGATGGAGAAAGAAATATTTCAAGAATTAAATGTTTTGTTACAGTTCGTGCATTTTTCTGAATTTTTACAATACAGTTCTAAAATAACAAACAGAGGAATTGTCTGCACTTGCTATTTATTGAGTCTCCATCTCCACAAGTACATTTAAACAAGTTACTAAAACTTGAAGAGAGCATTTAGGAGTGTACTTGTGAGTGTTTTGAGTAGTGCTGAAAATTATATTAAAGTTTTATTCATGCTGTGGATGAACAATTTGAAACTTACAGATGTGTCACAGCACAGGAGGCTAAGTCTATTTCTACTGAATAGTTTCAAGGAAAATTTGTTTCTACTTAGTAAACTGAAGTACTACTTGGATTTCTTTTCTGGATGTAAATCTGTATCACTGAAACTGCTATGGTTGCAGCTTCTGCAGCAGGGGCTTAATTATAGCCTCAATACATGGAGTCAATCTTGTGAACGATATAAAATGGGATTCAGTGTAATAAAGTGGGGTTTTTTAGCTGTATTTTCCATATTACATGGTTAAGAGTTAGTGGGTTGGGCTCTAAACTAGTCTGATAAACATGGTAAACTATTAAGCTGTATTAGCAGGTTTTGAAATTATGAAACCAAAACTGGCTTATGAGTTACCATGATCTCTGAATGTATGACGCGTTACAGATCATCTCATCTTACAAAGGCATGCATAGCAGGATGGACTACAAATAAAATGTTCCATCTAGGCTAAAAACAAATACAGCTTGTCTCAGGCAGTACTGCCCACCAGGCTTGGGCAATTATCAAGAGAATTAGCAGCTGTTTCAAAATAGACTAGATAAACCAGTACTGCTCTTTTTGTCTAGTCTAGGAAAGGGCCACACTATATTATGTGTATGTTGTTTCTTAGGGTGCAGGGTTACTGTGTCACTGGTGAAATAAAACATGCTTTCCAGAGATTAAAACAAACCCATGTGCTAACTTTTTATTATGTATTGAGATGTGACATGAGATTGCAGTTTTATTCCAATTATTTGACTAGCTCTATCTAGAAAATGTCAATTCCAAGTAGGAAAACAGTAACTTTAAAAAGAGGAATAGCAGCATTTTCTATGATTCTTTAAATGTGAGCTACATCAATAAATTAATCCAAGAATAATTAGTTTTGGTCTGAACTTTTTCTTTCTGGGTTTCGAATCTCTGATAGGATATAGCCCTTTCAGTTGCAGAAAAGAAGTGTTTAAACCCCCAGATATCACTTCTACAGAGGTACATGCACAAAATTCAGGAGCAGGAGCTTCTGGAAAAAATGCCAAATGTTATCTATCCTTATGATGCAATTTTGCAGTTTTAACTGAAGTAAAATCTGTTGGTTTTTTTTTTCAATTTGTAGATGCTTAGATGTGAAGTTTAAAGGCTAATGTGGAATTTTAGGACCCCTGGTGAAAAATGCTATGTTAACAGTTGAGTCACTGCTACTATTCCAGGATCACTATCAAACCTAGAAGAACAGCCAATAAATGAACGGTATTTCATCTTGTTGTGCTTGACTATATGTAGTCTGAACGAAAGCAGCTTTTTTGGTGATAAGACCTTGTGGATATAGTATGGAAGCTGTACTGAGCTCTTAGAATGAGTTCTTAGCTCTTTAGCTAGAAGTTAGTCTCCAATTTCTTTTTCTCAATGAATCCTGGTCTTTATTTTGGTGTGCAAGTTGATTACTGAAGCCTGAGAATGTATTTTTCAGTTGGGATACATTCTGAACAGTTTCTGACTACCAGACAGGAAGGTCTTGTTTTAACTGCCTGCAACTTGAGGTGCTAATGCATGTGCTTGTTCAATGCTGCTTGATGTTTTGATTTTCTCCCCCTTAAAGCATTGATACTTAATCACCTGTCTGGCTTCAGTTTGAATATATGACCGTTTGAAGGGTTAATACCTTCATGCATGTGTGATAGGTCGCAGCAGAATAAGTTCAGGTAGAGAATATGTTTTTGAACAGCCCTGAAGGGGGTGAACAGTTATTTCTTGTTACTCACGGATGTGAAAAATCCTTCTCTTTGCTAATCCTACATGGTTTAAGGGCAATGCACAGCACATTCCTCATCTTAGAACAAGGAGGAGACCACGAAGCCTGCGGTGCTAATCACTTACCAAAGGAATGTGAGACCATCTTACACGAGTTGTACTGGGGCACATGTATTTATAGCTTAAAAAAAAAACCAAACAAGCTACAGTAATCATTCTGTATTAGCAGACTTTTGTCAAAGCAACTTGAAATATCTTATCTAAAAATGTCTGTTAAATCAGAAATAAACAAAGACTGTCTTTGAAGACAGTATTTGAAAAGATGGTGTTCCAACGGAGTTTAAAAAATCTGATTATAGCTACATTTTGATTGCAGAATATTACAGAATGTTTGATAAAACTTTAAGTTCAAGAATGATGTTGTTCATTTAAAAACCTTGTAAATGTTTACTATTATTTTTAGTATATTTTATTCATCTGAGTGTCTTTTCTCATGGAACTTCTTTTATAGGTTTAGAAGTCAAATTGCAGTGAGAAGTCCTGTTTGCTCTTTGCAGACCTTTTTACAAATTCCAGGGCAAGAAGGCTGTTTATTTTTCCCACATCTGTTTTGTGCTCATCCTTTGTGACATTGTTTGCTGGATGCTCTTCTTTCTTCCTTCTTCTGAAATGCGTAATTTGCACTGTTGCAAAATGTTGAAACCAAACCTGATTCTACAGAACTGTTGTGTCAATGTTTTTGTGTTTGGAAGCTATTTTAAATTGATTTTGTAGAGCACTGATATTAAACATAAAGCTATACATTTTAGTTTTACTCTGTAGAAATAATATTTTTCTGTTGCAGAGCCAGTTCAATATTTTTTTAAAAGAACAGATTTAACAGTTAGATGGCCACAGGTGAAAACTCAAATGTCATTACATTCTAATATAGCGTATTTAAAAGACCATCTAAAATGCTCCTTATTCTAACTGCAGAAGCCACAGTTCTATTTGGATTTTTACAGTTAAACTCCAAAAGGTATGAGAGATTGGCTGTGTGACTGCCACTTCAGTGACAAATATTGTTATATCGCCTTGCTTATTCTGAAGAGTCTGGTTGAAACTTCATCAGAAGAAATGTTTTATTTTCTTTCATAGTATGTGGTGCAGTGTGCTGGCTTGTCTTTAATAATAGTTTAGACAGATAATCAAATACTATGTGGCAAAGTCTCCCTTAGCTGTTTTTAACACACACCAGCCTTTCTTTTTAGTTTGGCAGGATGCCTGTACAGGTGCTACAGAAAAATACTCGAGTGAAGACTTACTGTGGTAACTTAGGCTTGTAACTGTCTTTCTGGCCTCATCTAGACTATCTGCAGGCCCTTCTTGTCTTTCTGAACAATCTGTCCAAACTCTAGCTAAATTCCATCTAATAGTTCAACTTCCCCTCCCTTTTTTTATTTGCCCTTTTTTTTTTTTGCTTGGAAGTAATTCCAGGTGTTGTCAAAGATCATCCTTGCTTCATCTGATACTTGATCCTATATTACTTTATAACTTCTGTTTCCTTCTTTGTGGTATACTTTGTAGAATAAAATATGATAAATTAGCCTCACAGAATTGTGGAGGTTTGAAGGACCCTCTGTAGATTGTCTGGTGCCACGCTACTGATTAACACAAAGTCAATCAGAGCAGGTGGCTGAGGGCTGTTTTCGGTTGGATTTTGAATGTCTGCAATGATGGAGAATCTACAGCCTCTCTGGGCAACCTGTTGCAGTATTTAACCACCCTCACAGTCAAGGACTTTTCTCACATTTGAATGTAATTTCCTGTATTTTGCTTTGTTCTTTTTGCCTCTTGTCCTTTTACTGTGTACCCCTAAGAAGGGTCTGGCTCATTCTTCCTTACTTGGGAAGGAAGTGCATGACTTGTACACATGATGTGTTTCTACACATTGAGGTCCCCCTGAGCCTTCTCTTCCCCAGGCTAAACAGGCCCAGCTCTCTCAACCTCTCCTGCTGTGACAGGCGCTTCAATCTGTCTGCTTAATCATCTTCATGGCCCTTCTCTGGACTTGCTCGAGTATGTCCAAGTCCCTGGTGTGGTGGGGCATCCAGCACTGGGCACAGCTCTCCATATGTCTCTCTAGTGCTAAGTAGAAGGGAAGGATCACCTACCTTGACCTGCTGGCAACACTCTTTTTAATACAGCCAGGGTGCTGCTGGCCTTTGCAAGGGCACATTGCTGGCTCAAGTTTAATTTCTTAATCACAAGGATCCTAGGCCTGTAAAGCTGATTTCTAACTGGTTGTTTTCCAGTGTGTGCTGGTGCTTGGTTTTATTCCTCCCCAGCTGCAGGACTTTGCATTTTCATTTTGTTGAACTTCTTGAGGTTCCTTTTTGACCAATTCTCCAGGCTGTCTAGGTTCCTCTGATTGGCCGTGCGCACAGCTGGCACATCATTTATTCCTTCCAGTTTTGTATCCTCTGCAAACATGCTGAGGGTGCACTCTGTCCCATTTTACAGGTTTTGGATGAAGATGTTGAACAGTACTGGCTCCCATACTGACCCCTGGGGTGTGCCACTAGTGACTGTCCTCCAGCTGGAGTTCGTGCCTCTGATCACAGCCCTTTGATCTTGGCACTTCAGACAATTTTCAGTCCACTTCACCATCTGCTTTTGTAGCCTGTACCTCATCAGCTTTCTATGAGGACAAGTGTTATGAGAGACAGTGTCAGAAGCTTTGCTGAAGCCAATATAAACAACATGCACTGCCTTCCTCTCATCTGCCAAGTTCGTTATTCATTGTAGGAGGCTATCAGACTGGTCAGGCATGATTTTCCCAGTTGTGAATCCATGCTGACTACTCTCAGTCATCATCTTGTCCTTACTGTGTCTAGAAATAGCTTCTGTTTTGCTCTATCACCTTCCCAGGCATCACGGTGAGGCTACCCAGCCTGTGGTTTCCTGGCTTTTGCTTTGTTTTTCACACTTTTTTTAATGCCATAGGCAGAATTTAATAAGACTAATGACCAGCTATTTATAGAAATATCCTTTCTGTTGAAACAGTGAGGAATACAGAAGCTTTCAGAAAACAGCCTTAGTTTCTCTTTTCTTCTTAGCAAAAAAAAAGGCAGCCAAAAGTCAACTAAACAAAGAGCTTGTTCTAGCTCTGCTTATATTGAAAACATCTCAAAATAAGCAAATTGAGTATAGACTCTTGATTCTCTGCAAAATAGTGTTCTGCACAATGTGTGAATAATTGATTGGGGTAGGGGAAGAGTATGGTAATTTTTGGACTTGACATCAACCCTGTGTGAGAAGAAAATGAAGGACAGAAAATATGTTAGGGTTCAAGTAGTGCACACTAGTACAATGTTGTACTATAGTTTTCAGGTAACTTTTACCACTTCCTACACAAGTAAGAAACTGAGTTTGCGGTAGTGTCTGTGTCCTGCTTCCTTTCAGAAAAAGTTTTTGCTAAAACAAATATCTAATTGGTATTTGATACTAAATTGAAACTAACTTAGATATCTGAGCTAGTCACTATTTAGCATGGAAAATTGAGCCCTGATTAAGTGGTTCTTGAGTTGGGGAAAATTTTGACTTAGGCCTCCAAATGCTGTAAGATCAGCTCTGAACTTCTCAGATTCCAATTTTTATTCACGTGGTCAGTAAACTTGATATTGCTAGGTTTAATGAGATTATGAGTAGTTTGACTAGAGATGAGAAGATCTTTGCGGAGAATTCTTAATGCAAAAACTGGCACAGTCTTCTTAGCTCTTAGTTCTTGGACCTTCTCACTTGATGGCATGTTCATGCAAGTTGCATTCACAGACAGCAGCTGCCAGATGTGAAGTTCAGTAGATTGTGGCTTTGGACAGAGATGCACAGATGTTCTCTGCCTCCGGCAGATACAGCAACGCTTTTTTTGTAGGAAAGTATTAAGTCTTACCTTCATTGCAGACATAAGCCTAAGCCAAGCTCTGTATAAGATTTTCTAGTGAGGAAACAGGCATCACTTATTCTGATGTCTGTTATTCTGACCCTATATATCTAGGGTCATTTATAGGACTGAATGGTTAAATCAGTCCATGGAGATGATTTGGGTACTGTGCACTAGCTTTCTGTTTTAAGGTAGTTGATGAATTTTGTAGGTTGATTCTGTATTTCCTGAGCTCATAAAGCCTGAACTTATAGTAGACCTTTCCACAGATGCGTATCCCTGTAACCTGTTGGAACTAGTTGAGGAGCCTGGTGGGCTCAGTTGTTTTGAGTAAAAGTGCTGTTGCATGGACTTTGTTTATTGACATGTCCTTTCATTTAAAATTGAAATTTAATGAAAAAATGCTTGTATGCTTTTCAGGTTTGTGCCTATTTTGCAAATGAACTTCAGTGAAAAGATGTTACATGGTATTTTTAAACGGGTGTGGTAGTAATATCTTCTGCTGACAAACAGTAGGTGTGGACGTGCTTCTTTGAGGAGTAGAATTTCTAAGCTATACAGTACTGTGTGTTACTACATGCAGACAGTGTATTTACTTCTCGCAGCTAACTTGAAAGGAGGAATGAAAAATAATAACTTTTGCTGTCGTTAACTTTATGTGAGTTGGAAGCCTTCTATTCTTCTTCCAGAAGCGATGGTGGTAGAATAGAATGCATCTGTGCCTTGTATTTCGAGTTTCGGAAGACTCTCAGTCTCTATGCACCTGATGGGATAGGCTGTTTCTAATTCAAAAGTACAGCTGATTTATAATTTACTTGGAACAGCTCTTAACTTCGGTCAGTTCTTAAGTTATCTTTGAGGGCTGTTATTTTAGGGGACCTATGGCTAGAATTGCATCTGCTTGAACTAAAACCCCCTGGAAGGTGACTTGCAAGGTACAAAATAGCAGCCTTTTGGTAGCTGTCAAGCGGTTATCAAAAAGCTCCAGTTAGGCTCATTTCTGTGGTGAGACAACAAGCATAAATTGAAATTAGAGGTTATGACTGGGTATAAGGGCAAAACTTCTTCACCGTGAGAATAGTCAAGCACTGGAACAACTCAGTTACCCAGAGAGGCTGTACAGTCTCATACAGCTTCACTGGCTGTATGTAGTTGATTACAGTGGTATCAGAAGCAAGTTACAGTGAAGGCTGTAACAAGTCTGGGGAACAAATATGGACCTGCTCATCAATTATAGCAATTGCAGATGATTACATTGCAGACAAGATTTTTTTCTCCCTTCCTCCCCCATGCATTGTTGATACAGGATCACAGTTATTGTGGCATAGAGAGAGAGAGAGATCAGAATGGATTGGAGGCATGGCCAGACTTCAGTGGGTTAGGATATGTGTCACTGGCAGCATAATGTGCTCTCCCTTTAGTTCACCTCTGTCATCCTCTGCATATCCTCTGGCTGCATGCGAAAGACAAGTAAAATCCAGATATGCACCCATTTCTGCAAAGCTAGCTTGTTCTCTAGAACCAGTAACTCAAATCAAGCCTTTTTTTTTACTTACTTGACTGTTGTTTGCTTCAACCTATTGCTTGTCTGTACCTACTTTTTATCTGCTTATTGGTATAAAGCTTCCTTTAAAGAGTATTTTCACCTGCCAGTCTGTCAAAGATTTTCCTTCTTTATCCTTAAATTGATCCTTCCATATACTACTTCCATCACTTGGCTTTGAAGATGCTCTTCTAGTCTTTTCTAATTTAGAAGACTGAGCTATGGGAGATTTAAGCTAAAGTATTTAAAATACTTTGTGTACTTTAGGTAGTATGTGGTCTTTGCTTGAATTCATCATGAAGAGCTCAAAAATTTACCTGTGCCAGTCAGTCAATTTGCCCAGCCTCTTCCTAAGGATGCATTCAGTAACATAAGTAGTTATATATATTTTAATTGCAACTGTGCCTCAGTTTTGTTAAATTGAGGGAGTTATATGATGTTGGACCCTCTTCCATTTATTTCTGGCTACTACCAAGGGACTTTACAGACCAAGGTGTTGCAATATTAGAAGAGATTCTCCAGTACATATTCTTGTGCTTACACCACTAACACTTCATCTTTTCTGAGCTCTCTGCCTTTGCTTGAGAAACACAAATTTTTCTAGCTCCATGGAGAAAATGAACGGTAGCAGTATGGAATATCTCATCACCTTTCAGTGCTTCACCTTGAAGTGAAGTTCTGGGAGAGCAGTTTTGTTGAAACAACTGAAATTTCTCTTCTCACCTTGTCCCAGGGGAGATCCTGCCTACTAGCTAGCTGTGGCGGGGTCTCTGCCAACACACATTGAAAAAAAGTGGTGAAGTTTTTCTGGTTGTTTTTACTCTGCAGTGGCTGTAGTTCTTTGCAATCTGTAGTCATGGATTCTGTGATCCATCTGTGCTTACCTCACGTTTCAGCTCCAGGGAGAAAGTGGATCATGCCTGTCTCTCTTCCATTATGTCTGCGTATTCCGGATAGGTATGGCTATTTCAGACAATTAAGCATGAGTTCACCAGAAAAAGTGGAACTGTTGGAGAACCGTGTATATTAGTGAATTGTTTTAAGAGGAATGTGTTTTCTGAACTGCTTGTGTGGTTCTGTCTCAAAGATTGAAAACTCTTCATAGTAACCATTGAACTGGAAGCTGTTGTGTACTGTGATACTAGTCTGTGTATTCCAGATTTGCACTGCATCCTTTTCACATTCACTTACCTGTGGATTCATAGCATTTTTTTTAAACAGAACTATCTATTATAGTCTTGAAAAATTATTTTCAGTGAAGTCCAGTTCATAAAATCTCCTTGTACGAAAATTAAGAACAGCAAATTGACCTCTTTGAAAGCATCTGTTGTAACTTGCTAGATGTAAATAGTAGCTGAAACCACTTTCTGAAGTATGATTAAAGGACATATTTCCTATTATTGTCTTCGTGAAAATTAGTGATGTTTGGTATTCTTAGGCACAGGTGATAAGGAATTGTCAGATTTTTTGGAAGAGAAAGCTTAGTTCTGAAAGAAACTCCCATGAGTGGGATGAAATTATTCAAAGTAGTAGCTACAATATACAGGATTCATTAAAGATCAGTAGTTTTTTAAACTTGTCTATTCCCTCAATTCATTTAGTGCTCAAATAACAAATGTTTTAATTTTGTGAAAGGCAAGGTGAAAATGTAGGTTGAAACACTAGGTGCCAAGCTCACCTATTACTACCTGGAGGAAACATACAGACGGAAAATTGGGTTAGAATTGATTTAGAATTATTTACACAGGGACTGGAAGTGGAAAAAGGTAAAGGAGACCCTCCTGTTGTCACGAGATTCGGAATGGACCCCTTCGCTTTCTAAACTCAGTGAGGAGTCTCAGTGCAGCTGGATGTACTCCTAGTCCTAGACTTGGTCAATTGTTTATGGCTAAGGGATTATATGTGTTTATAGCTAAACGATTATACATGCACACCTGATTATCTGTATCACTTAGCTAAGATTACGAGGTTTTGTCATGCTTAGTCCCACTTCACTTACCTTCCATCTGGCCATCCAGTGTTAGTTCAATCCTTTGAACACGAGGTTTCCTGAAGCAGACTCTCAGGCATCGGATTTCATAAAAATAAATAATTTAATAGTGATACAGCAGCATGGTCAGCTTGTGTCTCTGGAGAGGGGCCAACCCAAACAAAGAAGTCCCTGGGCAATTATACCCTTACAGACTATTCACCTGCCCCTCGTGTGATGACTCAGTCCAGTATGTTTGAGTCTGGGGCTGCCTTGTTCCTCACTGGATTCCTTCTTTGCCTTCAGACAGGCTGTTGTCTTGTCTAGTTGTGGCTGCTGTGGTGGCAGTAGCCTTGAAGCCTCTGTATCTTCTGATTTACGGTGGCTCTGGAGGCCCTGTTCTAAGCATGTACACGTTCAGTAAATCTAAGTAGAAGTTTACAGCTTGCGGCGTAAGGCTTCAGCAAATCTAGCTACTCATGCGAAGTAAGTAACGCTAAGCAAACACCATACTTAATCACACAACACTGTAACTAAGTGATTCATTCTATTAAAACTTACTTATTTAAGCTAAACAACTAATATCTCTTAACACTGAGAGGCATCCTTGCTAAAGGGAAGAGTTGCCTGGTGTGCAGTCCGGTTGCTGTCCAGGGAGAATTCAAACTTGGCTCATCCAGCGATCTGTCCTTGGTAAAGAGTCTCTCTGCCTCGAGGAACACTCTTGAGAGGCATTCCAGATCAAGGGGAGACCCTGGTCATGCAGGGTCTTGACCCATACTGAGCAGGGAGAGCTCAGAGGCAGCCCTCAAGTTGTCATATTTATGGGATAAAGTGGTTGGCTCATAGTCGAATTGCATACAAAGTAAGGGGTGTGTGTGAGACTCCTTGTACCCACAGCTTTTTGGTGTTCACTGTCACTCTGCTCCTTTGTGGATTTCCTAGAGGAGTTCTTGGCCCGGCTATGGCTCAGGATTTTGCCTCCTTTGGAGCCTGTGCTAAAGTGCTGCTGGCTTGGTTAAACTGGGGTCGAGTGCATCCGTCACACTAGTATCTGAACCTAATAGATTCCTTAAATACCAACAGAAATTTTTGTCCTGAATAGCTTCTGATTAGAGACTGACCTTCCAAAATCTTTATCCTGCACGTTTTCCCATGTACTTTTAGATCTGTAATCATAGACTTAGAGGTTTGTCTGACCTGTCTATTTAGCAAAGAGGAGGGATGAATGAATTTTATTTCTCCTTTTATTTAACTGTTTGTTCAGGTTCAATGTCTAAGAATTCAATTTTCACATTCTTTTCTGATCACAAATGTAACTGTTACTTTGAAACAATTTTCTTCCTACTCCTTCAGTTTTGTGGTCTTAGTATATACTTTTATACATAAATTTAATAACGGTAAGAAAATGTCTGTTTTTAAAACACCTTATTTTGAAAATGCAGTAGATCCACAAACACTAAAATATATCACTTTCTTGGTTTTATGTAGGTAAGGCTTTCTTTTTAAGCAATGTTAAAATTAGATGTTTTCCACTAGTCATTGACTTCTTTGTAGCTATGTCTTTCTTTTGTATTGAAAACTTTCATTCCACTGATTTGGAAATATGACTTGCAAGATCACAATTTAGATTTATTTTTTTGGTTGTTGATAGATTAAGAATTTTTTTCTATTTCTTAAACTGCATCTTTACTCATCTCACTTACCCAAGTACTGTAGTCGTTCCTTTTCAGGATCTCTTTTCCCCTCTAAATTATCTTTTAAATCTTTTAAATGTGTGATTTAGATTTCTTCTGCCTAAGGAAATTAGAATTTCTGGTGCTTAACTAACAAAAAGGAACATGAAATTAAAACTGAAGAATTATGGATATCTAGATCTCAAAGCTGACTGGTTGTTTATGGTTTGAAATGTGGGAGCAAAGCTGTGGATGTGTAAGAATATTTCTCAGATGATTTTGCTCTCATCACCTTGGACTTTAAGGGAGGAATCAATAAGTGAACTAAACTATGGAGCTATGTAAAACTGGATCTTGACTGTGTAAGTGTGTGTATCTATATGGGAATTTATGGAAAACCTTTAAATTGGAAAGACCTTTAGATGGAACAACATTTATGAAAAATGAGCCCTGAAAGGCTAAACAGGCTTAGTTGTTTGAATTCAGCCCTAAGACTAACAAACAAGAAATTCTGAGACTTTATGAAATTCTCAAATTTAATTTTGCAAAACTGCTGTCCAGTATCTTTTTTTCACCTTGTGGAATGTCTTGGTAGCTGTCTATTGACATAAGTAATGTATCCACTGTAAGGATAAAAATAAATATCAGAGAATACCATGCAGTCTGGTGTCCAAGAATGTCTTGAATTATTGTATTGAGAGGCACTGTGCATTGCAATCAGGACTTGTGATGAGGTAGATGGGACAAACCAGTTTTCGGTATGTTGCTTTTCTTGAATGGCAGGTGGCATTTGTGGTGCATTGCTTAAAAACAACCAAAAACCTATTTTGAGCTTCAATTCTTGACTGGTACAACTGTATGCTCCAGGGTTGTCACTTAAATACATTAGAAAGAATAATCTGCATTGTGTGTTTAAAAAAAGGTGGAATATATTTGCCCCGCCTAGTTGCCGTTCTGTTGCTTATGGCTATAATAGTGGGCTTTGAACTTGTCACTTCAAACTAAGCAGTTGTGACCCCGATCAGCATGTTCAGTGAGAAACTTCATAGATAAATGTGTGCCTTCCAGATTCCAGTTGCAGTTTTTCTTTTGTACTGTCTTATGTACAACCGATTGTGTTTTTATTTTTTAATTTAACTTCCTTTTGGTGTATCTTTACAGCTATAGATAAAAATATGCATGCAAAAAAAAACCCCCTGTAATGCCAAATATGAACTAGGACTCTGATTTTTCTGACTTTTATTTGATCAGGGTTTCTGTAACAGCTTCCTTTTGCTTTTTTATTTAAATAGGTTATATGGATCTTTGGATACATTATCTCATTACTTAACTAAGTGAATGCATTTGGTACGTGTTCCCTTGAACCTTTTCATGGTCACAAAATGTCTATCTGCTTCATTATCTGAAGAGGAACACAGAGTTGGTAGGGAACTGTAGTTACACTGCTGTTTTTGTGTTTTTAGTTTTCTGGTTGTTTATGCAGCATAGAGTCCTGACTTAGTGATTGATTCACACTACAGAGATTCAAAATCTTTCATAAAATAGGTAATACGGTCTGTTGGGGAAACCAGAAAATGTAATTAGTCCATGGTAAATTTACTGCTGGACCATGTCTCCGCTAATGGACCAGCATTGCATAGCCTTTCTGGGCTTTAAAATCAGCTTGTTACAGCACTGGGATGCGTGCTCAAAGTGGTTGCATTGCATTTCTGTAGCACTTGTAATTTAACACAACTTTTTTCTTTTTCTTTCTAAAGGCGCCTAAACAGAAATAACCTTCAGTTGCTTTCTGAACTGCTCTTTCTGGGAACACCGAAGTTATACAGGCTGTAAGTAGGCATGACCCAGTAACTATTATTCTGGAAAATCTGGAATTGGTCTGTTATTCTGTCTTGCATTAGATTTTTTTTTTTGTTTTTTACCTCAAACAGGGCTGAAATGCATCTAGGAACATTGATGTTTTGTTTAAGCTGAGTACTTTGACTGCCTTGGAAATGTTTGGGTTTTTTTTTTTTAAATCTGGGCTAGATGCTGATAGTTGTATTAGGCAAAATATTCTTACATCCATTCCCACTTCTGTAATGCAGTTTTGCTGAAAGAATACTTTGGCTTTCCTTTTCTTCTGGGTGGTTTTTTTTTTGTTTCTGTGTTAAAAGAAATAAAAAAATGCCTGTGGAGTTTCTGACCCAGAGATGTAGCCGTGTATAAGCACTCTGTTTTTGTGATGTTCTGTTTTTGTGGCTGTACACAGTTGACCAGAAAAATCATAGTGCTAGCAAATGGTAGGTCTGTGGAGAAGTCTCTCCTGTGCCCCCTCACAAAGAAAACAAAGGTAGTAACTTAAACTCTGTGAAGAAAAAAGTATGAAATGTTTTACCATAAATAAAAACCTATATCAAAATGGGTAACGAGTTTTCGTTTTGATTGTATTCTTTGGTTTGATAATGTTCTACTTTTGGCAATGTTTTTAAATTAATGCTTTGACACATTGGCCTTCTTAAGAATCGGCTTGTTTCTATTGCAGTAAAAACAGGGAATGAATTTTAGATACTGATTACTGTATTTATCTATATGATCAGTTCTTGTAACAAATTTGAAGTTATCCCTAAGTTACAGTATGTGGTATGGAAGGGATACAACATGACATGCTTAAGTAATTTTGAAAAGGTTGTACAAATTTGGCTCTGTTTTAATTAGATACGTATTCGACACATTTCTATAGACCTTGGGTGAGATTTCTGCTGTTGAAATTGCTGATTTTACTGAGTTTCACCCCTTGTGCTTGGAAAAAAAACTGAGTGAAGGTGGAGGAAGTTGTGGGATGAGTCTGATCTGTTTCCACTTTAGTATATGGAAATGTTCTTGAGAACAAAGGTATAACAAAGCTTTTATTTTTAGGAGTTTTGGATTTTTTTTTACATTTCTGTTTCAATACTGCGAAATAATAGTTCATTTCTCCCCTCTCATAGTAATCTGAAATGGTAAATGGAAAATAACTCTATTATTAGTGTAAACATTTTAGTTCTGTGTATTTTGTTTCTTTCCTTTGCTTTGGATGTATATTTTGTTTCCAGAACTTCCCTGTAGATGCAATGAGTTGTTAAATTACTAGGCTGGAAAGCTCCTGAAGGGTTTTGTTCTGACAAACAAAAACATTTCTCTGGTATAATATTATAATATATTCATATGTCATTTTATATATGAACAATTGAGTCTCTTTCATAATTTCCATCAGCCGTGATAAAGATAATACTTCCATCAGGAAGGAAAATGAAAGGGATTTATGATCATTTTATTATTCCACCTATAATGTAAGGATTGTTATCTAAATTCATATAAAATAGAAATGAGCCGTAATTCACAGGCAAAAAATAGATGCACGCTTCAGGCAAAACCATATTTGAATATATTTAATTCAGAACTGTATATTTGATAGATGCTAGTCTGAAATCTATAATGTCTTTTGACATAAAGCACACAACTGCTCATAGCGTATATGGTGGAAAGTAAGAGATCACTGGCTTCACAGTATTAGATTTCCTCTGCCTAAGGGTTATTGTTGATCAGACCATGAAAGTGAATGTCTGGTTATAATGTATTCATGTTTAAAAGAAAATGAGTGATAGTGAAAATCTACAGTTGCTTAATGCTAAATTTCTAAGTAAAAAAAATTAGGCCAACAAAGGTATTGATGCTAGTTAAACATTCTTGGTCAGTTTTCAGATAATATATGGCTTGATCACTATGAAGGACACAATGATTTGTTTTTTACATGTATCATTGTATATCCTTATGTATTTACATTGAAATAAATATATTTCTGAGGAGAATTAAAGCTCTCTAAACATGATCAATAAAATGTATAATTATACTTTGGTTTTAGTATTTATTTTTGGCATTTAACAGCTAATCAAACAGTGTGTGTATTGTGAGTTTTCACCATACTATTGAGAGTCTGTGAATAATAATTACCATTTGACCCTTGGCTGTAAATGAGATGCCAGGTGAAGAAGCACATATGCTTGTTGCATAGCCTAAATGCAATATGAAAGAAAGAGGGTACACTGTATATGAATTATGATTAGCCACAGTTGGCTGCCGCCAGCGGACGGCTATGCTTTCCCTTTGCTGTCTGCTCCGATTTCTCTTCGGACGGGTTGAGAGAGTACTGTATGTTCAGGTCAAGATGTTTGCCTAGAAATAGTAGTACAGTTGCAGCTGTGTTTGCTGGAGCAGGAGACTAGTTTAAATAGCATTACCATTTATCCAGTCCATTAACAGAACTCTGTAAAATAATACCAACTCTGCATAAACTACAGGACAGTGTAATAAAATTACAAGCACTTGTTGACAGATGGGAAGTGTAAGTAAAGGAAAGCTATAGGTTGAAATTTAAAAAGAGACACTGTGTTATTTTCTGTCTCTAAAGACACTTGATTTTCAAAGCTAATTAAATTATTTTTAAGGCTACTTTCTTTCAGATCTACCAACCTTCCAAGAAATCTCCTGCAACTAGTTAAAATGGATTATTTTAGTCAAAGCAGAAACTGATTTTCTCACAGAGTTACCTGCAAAAGTGTTTTTACATAAATATTTCAATAGAAGTAGTTAGTGCTAAAAATAGTATGACTAGTGCTGTAGGGTATATCAATCTTGCCTTGCAAGGTATCTTTCAAAGCAAAATGTACATGAACCTCTGTTTTGATCCAATACTGTTAAAATAAAGGTGCTGTTAAAAATACCCTGGGGTAATATAAGTCCCTGTTCAGCAAGTGTTTTTCCTGTGAGAAGGGGGGGATGTGTTTTCAGTGACCCATATACCCAGTCACACTAACTTACCTGGCACTGGTGATAGTACCTTAGTACGGAGAACTTGTACAACCTAGTGAGTGCTTATCTGAGGCAAATAGATTTTGACTGGTTACTTTGGCTAGTTAGATCACAGTTCATTGATTGCCATTTGCTGCAGGATACCAAGTGCTGGACCCAAAGCTGTTTGAAAATTCAGTTTTAAAAGATACCTTTATTAATCAGAGGCATGTAAAGGTTATTGAATTCCATGCACAAAGCTTGTCCCTTTTGATTTACATTTCTTGTGCTTAGAATGAGGTTAAGTTTCCTTACTGCCCAGTATTTGCTGTATAAGTTAGGCAATATTGGCTTTGAAAAAACAGTCTTTCTAGTGGATGTGGTCCAATATTAGATACATTTTTCTTCTAATATATGTACTTGAGAAGATAAACATTGTGAATAAGATGTTTCTCTTCTAAAGGAAAAAAAATCTTAGTATAGTCTGATTAATAAACAGTTTTGAGATATCTGTTAGCTGCTTAAGAAAAATTACAAACAGCTAATGATTAAAGGAAAAAATACTAAACATCAAAAAAAACCTTCAAAAAACCCCAAATCAGGCTTAGACCAGAACACCAGCAGCAGCAACAACAACAAAACATGCTGCATGGGGGGCCCTTGCAGAAATTCCTCCTGAATTAATTTCTGCCAGCTATGATTAAAGTGTGTGGTACTAGATGTGTCAGACACCATAGTTCTCTGCTTCATTTTACTCTTGGCCTCTTTGGCCCCTGCCACAATAAATCCCACAATGGTTAGGCAGGAATTGCAGGTTACAGTTGCCAGGGTTACCGTTGTCCGGTCGGACGGACATCATTACTCATCCAGCCCGATACCCCGAGTGAGCTGCATGGGGAAGGCTGTGGGCGGCTGATGCAGAGAGGAGGAAAGTTCTCCAGGCGGCTCTCGGGTCTGGTTTTTGAGCTGCTGCAGGAGAACCTGTGATTTTCATCATTTGCATTTATACCCTTTTGCTGAGCGTTGTTTTGTTTTTACCTTTTCCAAGAGGAAAAAAAAATCATCAGATAGGAATGAAAGAAAAGAAGATTGTGTATGTAAGATGCTGAAACAGTGACTTTTAAAATATCCTTTAAGTGCTGGTGTCCTTATTGTTAAGGTAGCTGCATTTAAGGCTTAATTTATGGTTTTGTCATATCTCTTTTAACAGTAGTCATGGCAAGTGAGACTATAGTAATAATTTTATAGACAAGAAATTTATCTTTGGTCTGCATCTGTTTAAACAGCTCTGGAGAAATCGCTCATTAGCAAAATGCTCATTATCCCAAAGCTTCTGAAATATTACTGCAACTGCAAACAGGTGGCTGTGGATGTTAAAAATCCAATGAGGAGCAAGAATGAGTATCCCCTTTTCAAAAGGCAGTATCAGTGAACCTCTCTCCTTTTGCAAGTAGATCTTCTATTGGATAAAAGTAATGGGTAGGTTTCCACTGTTGTACGTGCTGTAATAATATTACAGCGTGCTCCACCTTGTTGCAGGAGTGTGCTGGATGTGCAGCAATTAAGGATTTACTGGAATGTGAATTGTGATGCCACCTTGTTGCTATATCCTTCCCAAGAAAGTGTGTTGGGGTTCTTTAGTAATTCATTTCAGTTTTTATGATCTGTTGTGGGGCGTTCTAGCAGTCTGCGTACAAGGAAACTTGATTATTTTTTTGTATGATGGATTGGAGTCTTAGCCTTTTAGAGGTAAACAGAAGCAAATTAGTCTTCCCCACGTTGTGTCCATCCTACCACTGTTGTGACTTGTGTTTTTCTACTGCAGTGTTTGAGTTCAAACACAATGTTTAAATTGTTTTATCTAAACAAATAATTGGCTCAAGAACAGAGAAGTTGGTAAGAAGATACCAATCCTAATACTAGTTAGTTTTTGATTACTACAGTTATTTTATTAGCATCACTTTTGAACAGTGGCTATAGTTCTTAGAGAATAAGTATATTTCAAAATGATTATTAATGAAGAGCTACTGCATATAGTATATGTATAAAATTAATGTAGAAATTTGGCATTGAGGTATTGTAAGCCAGTAACTAAAAATAAATTAGTAATTTAATACGTAAGAGTAATTACTATTCTTTCTTGCAGTGTTGGAAACACCATTGCGGTAGCTTTGCTATGTCAGTGCATTGTTACTAATACAAAGTCTTATTACCTCAATCTGGGATGTTTTTGGAGTCAATTTGGTCTATATGCTGCAAGTCCACTGTCAGCTAGTTCTGTGAATTTTATTTTTGCTGTAATTACAATCCATAGATAAAGGTAGGGCTATCTAAAAATAGGTGGTAAAAACGTTTGTTGAGGTTCATTACCTGTAAGAAGAAACTAAAGTCACTAAAAAAAATGTTGCCTCTGTGCTGGGTTTGTAGTACGTCATCTCTGGCATTCATTTCTTGTATGGAAGATCTAGGAGATAAATTTTTTAAGACATGAAGACTGATTGTTGCTTCTCTGTCACCTGCTTGTTTTTTAATCTAGAGAGAGAAGTGGATTAGGAACTTCAATATTTTACGCAGCTTGGCTTGGATGTGCATTTTTTCTCTTGCGGTACCATCACTTGCTTCTACCTTGAGTTCTCATTCTCTGCTATAATGTTTTGAAATTGAAAACTCTCTCATCCTTTACAAAGTAGTGAGCAAAACAAAAAATGCCACTGCAGCTTTGCTGCAGATTTAAGCCCTACTTATGTAGGGTTAGAGATGGCAAGATGACTTTTTAGAGATTTTGGAAGTGCTGCAAAAACTTGTACAATTAATCAAGTGATTTATTTTTTGAGTACAGAAACAAGAATTATATATATGCATTTGGTGTGCAATTTGCAGTAGTTATATCCTAGCAACAGCAAACATTCAGCCTTAGATTTAGTGGAGTGAAAGTATTGGTGGAACCAGAATGAACTTTTGAAATGTAGTCAGAAAAAAAAAGTAAAATGTATTATCACTGAGTGCAATTATTGGACTTCAAACTTCACTACATTACCCTTCCTGCCCTTTGTTTTAGAATCTCTTAATCTGTAGGCTTCTTCTGAGCTATGCTTTCTTTTGTATTTTCTCAGCACCTGCCATGATGCTGTGCAGAAAAAAAATGGTATACCAAATATGCAGAAGTCAGATTAAATGTTGTTGGGATTTTTAGATTTGGAAACAAACCTTTTTCTTGTGAAATGGATCTCTCAAGATGGATGTTTGTATTTTTAATTTTGAGATAATTGGGAGGTGTCTTTAAGTTGCAGTTAAATGTGCCTGTATTTCTTTAATTATAAAAAATTTCATGTCTTTTTTTTTTACGAGCAATATTTCCTTTGCTATGGTACAAAATGGCAAATTGGATGAACTTCTGGGGCTGTAAGCTAATTCTGCTACTGGGCAGATCACTAAATCTTTGCGTAATCTGCATTACCAAGTGATATAGTTGACTAATTTCAGTGAAAGGCATTTGTAGGGATACTTACAGCTATTGATTTTTCATTAGAACAAACACTCCAAAACCATTTATAGTCGCTTTTAACCTTAATTTGAAAATCATGTTAAACAAGCAAACAGAAGTATGGCTTAAGACGATTCTTCTGGACCAACGTAAGTATCTGTGGCATTCAAAATCTTTTATGCTATTAGGTGTTGATACTTAAATATGTCTCATGAGAAAACATGAATCATATAAATAATTACTTAGCTTACTCAAGCCATAGCATTTTTAAAATAATGTGGTGGTTTTCAGAGTAACTGAGAGATCTACTTCAGCTGGTACGGCTTTCTTTCCTTGACCTTTTTGGTCCCGAGCATAAATAATTATTATCCATAATTTTGTTAGCGTGATAGTGGTCAAAGCAGAGAACTGAGATAATTGCTTTTTAGTATGAAAATGGAAGTAACTGGTTTGGGGTCAACTGTAACCATATTCATGTCCAGTCTGAATCAGTCCCTGGGTTGTTCTTGGAGGGTTAACCTTGAAAGCTTTGGTTATTCGTGATATAGGAAACCTTTTAGGCAGGAGTTAAGTAGGAAACTGAATCTCAGTGAAGGAAGTAATGAAAAGTAAAAAGGCATGTCAGAGGAAATGCCATTATTATGTGGCGCAGAAACATGGTGTGAAATGTTATAAAGAGGACATCTGTAAGTCTCGGCTTGCTCAGAGTAGACATTTAAGTGCAACCGTGTCATCTTGATTAAAAAAAGAATAGAAAAGAGGAATAAATCAGGCCAAGAGAAAATGTGAAAGTATAGAGGCTTGTCCCTATGATGGTAGGTTTCTTCTGCAAGTGGAAGATTAAAGCCTAAAGTAACTGAATAGCTGAGAAAAGTCCAAAGAATTGTTGATTGCTTCCCCTCCAACAGTTCCAATTGATTGAAAAAAGCCTAATTTAAAGTTCTGTTTGTTCTGTGTCTTAAACCATCAGAATTTTCTTTTAGAACTGGGAATGCTCTGGAAGAGAAAGAATCCAAGGATAAAAAGTCATTGCAGGCCAACAATTGTTCCTAATCCTCACAAAATGCTGGAGAAATTAAATTTATTCTTTATTGCTCAAAGTGTTACCTAGGTCACTGGGCGATGGGAAAATTGAACTGGAAGTCGAGTAGGCACAATCTTTGTTTTGTGTCTAGATGCTTAACCTTAGACACGACAAGGCATTTTAGTGTGTTGTGGGAACTTGGTTCAGAGTATTAACACCAGGACGTTTATTACCCTGGGTTTATAATAGGCGATGCTGTCAGTAGATGAAAATGTTGTGTTTACATTTCAGTGTTAAATGATCATTTAATTAACACCTAAGGAAAAAAAACCCTCTTGTGAAATTCTTAGCAGCTTTTATTGTTGGTTTCCTTGGAGGTTTTAATATCCAAGTTACGCTGCAGTTGCTTCTATAAGTACAGCTAGAAAAGACATTTATGAATGTAGTCAAGAAGGACAGACAGTTTAACCCCTGTTGACCCTTCATCCTGAATGTTGATTTATATAGCATTTTAAATGCATTGAATTTGTTTTAAAGCTTCTCTAAAGTTACTCACACAGCATTCAAACAACACATGTATTTTTTCCTTTTAAAAATATTCCCAAAGTTTACTTTCTTGTGAAGAGCATAGTTTTTTCATAGAAAATTACTGATGTATGTAAAATGTATGAACAAATATTTTACAGGAGTAAAAAAATAAAACTAAAGGTTGTTGTTTTGTTAGATTTGCCTGTATGTTCTTGATAAGAATATACGAGCTTTTATGAGAGTAAAAGGTTTGAAACAGACAACATATCGTGCACTGGTTGTAGTAGTCACCGAATTCTTCAAAAGGACTAGGAAATTGGCAGGGGAAACAACATTACTACAAAAATGCATATCCACTTCAGCCACCACAGATCTACTTTCATTTGTTCCATTGTATCAAAGAAAGTCAAGGCTATCTAAAGCTTTAATTTGCTCTTGATCCTTAATAATGCTTTTTGTTGTGATGTTGATCTACAAATGCTTTTTGCAATGATGTTGCCCTGCAAAGCATGTTTGAATAGTTTTTTTGCATTGTAGAACTAAAGCCAGATTAAATGTTCTTTCTTAAAAGAGCAGCTGCTCTTCAACTGATGTGTTTTTATAAACACCCTGTAGTAAAAACTGAAATTACAGATAGGTTTTGAGATTGTTGGGGTTTTTGGATATTTTCTTAGGGATGTGTTTTTAATCAGTCTCTGCTTAGGGGATAAAAACCTCAATGTTAAAGCATGTTAATAGATTAATAATAAAAGACTCAGCATAGCTTAACTCAATTATTGATGACCTACAAATTTTTTTGCATACTTTTTGTTTTTACTGATGATCATATCCTTTACACATGTCAATAACTGAGCTGGAAAACTTAGGAATCTGCTGATATAGGATATGTTTCTTTTCTCCACACAAATGACATAAACCATCCAACACTTGATGAAATATTACAGCTGCAGTGTGAGTTCTATCTGCCAGTGGGATCTCAATGGTTTTCAAACTTGTCTGAATATATTTATTAAGTTGAAATTTAATATTTAGATAGACTTGTCAGAGGTGCTTGCATTTACTTTTGTCTGAAATACCCTACCATTTACAATTAAAGCAGTGTACCACCATTTGAGTACATTTTTTAGTGTTTTTAATTGAAAAAAAATCTGCAATATCCATTTCTTGAACTGACATGTCAGATGGAGTACTTAGGATACACTTAGGATAGATAAGAGTGGCTTACCCAGCACCACACTTAGATTACCTTCTTCACTTCTCAGTCCTGGTAGATTTTAGGTTTGAACTGGTGAGTGGTTAAGATGAGTAGTGCATGCAGGAAGCCATAGGCTAAACTTTCCACATGCAGACTGATAGACTTCAGCTGAAACTATGTTGAACTGTGTGGGACTGAGTCCTGGTGGGCAGGTCACATCAATTAACTAAGTACCAATTAAAGAGACTCTAATTTCAATCAGTAAAAGTGCCATTAAACGAAGTACAGCATTTGGTCTCGGAGGAGAGCTGAAGGGAGTACTGCAGCGGTGAACAACCCAGACTGTTGTCCTGATCCTTGTAGCTGTTGTAAGGATACCGAAGTTAGGGCTGGTGATTTTATTTGGGAAAGGCTGCTTATGAATGTTGAGCAGAGTTTATTCTCTCCCTCAGACACTTGAGGGGCCTGCTCTGCTAATGGCTGTTCAGGCCCACCTCGTGGGGAATAAAGCTAGGACTTGCTGAACTCTTTTCATCTTTACAGCCAAGCCCAGGTGCAGGCCCTTCCTGGCTCAAGGGTGTTTAAAGGACCATGCTCTGAAGGCTTCTTTCCGTGGCCCTTAATCTGTAGGGAGAAGAAAAAAGGGGCTGAAATGGTGGGGGAGGAAATCTTTTGGTTAAGTACTCCTTGAGGGTTTGCAGGGTAATACATAAAAGAGACAAAGTCTTGCCTCATTCTTTTCATTTCCCCTTCTGTCCAGACAGTTCAATGACATTTCTATTTTTACTGTGAATGTGTAATCCATACAGTCATAAGCTCGTACTTTATAAGGTAGCGTGTATGTGGAGAGGTTTGACGGCTGTTCAGCACATTTACTTCTTTAATACAGGGGAGACAGAAGAAATATCAACTCTCTTTTTTTTCCCCTTCTGTGGATTTTTGTAGGAGTGGTGGATAGCTGGAAGGGATTTAGATAGTTGATTGACCTCAAAACGGAAAAGCTTGCATCTCAAGTTTGATAAGGCCCACAGGGAAGGGTTGCAAAGATAGGATAACAGCTAATGTAATGAAGAGGTATTTGTAGTAGCTGCTTCTCAGAGTATAAAGATACGAAAGGCTAAATGGAGAGAAAAGAATGTAAATGTGCATCTTAAAGTGGGAGAAAAAAAATACGAGAAGCTTCTTAGAACTGAAGAAAGTTAGTTATGGGAACGAAGAAAATGACACGCTCAAACATACTTGTGTGTTGCAAGAAAGCAGTGATCATTTCTGAGACTGGAGAAAATTCCTGTCTGATCCTTACTACTTACACGTTACTGTTAAGTCTAGTCCACGATTAATTGGTTCTGTCATTCTGTTTTTTTATGAATTATGCATTCTTTGTAAAAGATGAGAGACTGACTTCCCCCCTTGATTTTAGTTGTGTCTGTAAATTCAACAGAACAAATACTTTTGTGTAACTCCTCTGTGCTATAACTTGTTGGAGCAATGGTATTCCCCTCATTGTTTATGCCCCTAAGAACACAAGAACAATCTAAAAACACCACTCAAAACCCCCCATGTTCTTAGGTCAGAGTGATTTTTAAAAATGAAAAACCAGAACACTTACAAAGTGGAGAGCCTACCAAATCTGTGTAGGAGGATTTTACTTACTGCCAGCACAGTGTTCATGTTAGAGGTACAGAAGCCAAAACTTCTCGTCTGACACAGAATGCGGAGATGTTATCTCATAGCTAAATTTTAGTTTTGTATGTAGGTTTGGCAGATGTCAAATTTTAATTTTTTTCTAGAGAAAAGAATCATAACCATAGTGTTGCTCTTCCTTTGGCTCACCAATAAACGTAGCCAGACATGTTCAGATTTCAGATTCTAACTGCCGAAGTAGGTCATCTTCTCCATTCTGGCTGATAACAGTGGTTTTTATCTGTGCAAAAGAAGAGAATCTTTCACCATGTTGTAAGAATTCTTGGGCTAGGAAATAATCAAAAAATTGTACAACTGTTTTAGGATATAAAATAAAGATTACTGTTGCTTAAACTTGTTCAGCTAGCATGCCTTATTAAGATGAAAGAATTTTACATCATGCAGTGTACTGTCGCCTTTTCTTTGAAGTCTCACATGCAAAATTAGGTTCAAAGCTGCTGGGGTATGGCCAGTTGTGCCACATACTGTTAAAGTTTTAGATAAGGCACTGGGGTGAAATATTTATTACTGGGCCCATTGTTTTGTAGTCTGTTGATTACTCATCTAAACTGTGTAAACAGCACACCAGTAAAATAGAGGAGATAATACGAAGGGATTTAAATAATAGATAAAGTATGCCGGAACTGTTTGTCCTGTGGATATGGACTGGAGAATGTGGGAAATGTAAAATACTTACGGCAAAAGCAAGATTGTTGTCACTGGGGAGAAAACTATTGCAAGAGACTTAATGATAATAGCTGGAAATGTGCAGTGCAGCATGGAACAACAAGATCATGCAATTTTGTGCACATGTATCAAAGACACTGCAGGAAATGGACAAGAAAATATTTTTAACTAAGCTATGTAGTTTTGCAAAATCAATGGCAAGGTGAGTTGCTTTTCTAGCTAATATTGTGGGAAGTTTGCTTCAAATGCATTTTTTCTATTTTGTTGCGACACTAAAAACATTTCACTAGTATTTTGGCTAAACTGAGTTTCTGTCTGTTCTTGTAATCAGGTTGCAAAACCTATTGTGTTTAGTTTTGGGTTTTTTTCCCCTGTCAGCTGAATGAAATTGAATTGGATTCAAGTTGTGGGGAAAGCTTTAAAATGAGTATGTGCTGCTGCCTTAGTTATGTAAGAGTGGTATAGCTGAAGAATGGCAGTATTGTGTCTGCACATATATGGGGGGAACAAAGAGCAAAACTGGGAGAAATGTGATTGAATTAAGAGGTTGATCAAGAAAAGATTTCTGCAGCAAGTTACAAGTCTTTGAGAGAAGTGACATAAGAATGATCATTCAGCATATATTAAGTACTCTAGTTAAAATACTAGTAATGCTCCCAGATACATGAATTCTTAGTAAAGAAATGGAACTTGACAGTCTGCTGGAATTATAAATTCACAAGATTTGACATTTAGATGTAAGAGTGAATGTTGGATTTTCATTGTAGTAGCAGAAAATCAAAGCTTTTTCTGCCATTAATTTTATTGACTGCTGATCTCCTAACCACTCTGTTACAAGCTGTGTTCATAGTGATTTTGTCCACAAAGGTGCCAAGTGGGAAAAATGGCCTAATTCTGTTTTGCGATATGACAGTTTGCACTCTTGTGTTTCATGTAATGTATTTGACTACAATGGTGAAATAGTCAGATGGAGCTGACAAGCAGTAGTTCTCTTACCTAGATAGACTCTAAACAGTGAGTTGGTAATAGGGAGAAAATTCTGAAACATGGAAAAGCTAACGTTTACCTGAAAGTGGCAAATACTGTATTATTTGCTGCTGATTGCTGATTTATCTTTTTGTCCGGGGAGGACTATTTGGCTTACAAGAGCTGCAGATCACCATGATAGTTTGTAATGTAGGATTCAGCCTCGAGAGCCTTTAAGTGCTGGCAGAAAAGTGTTGAACTGGTGTCAGCATATTATTTCACATGTTTACTTTAAAGAAATTTGATTAATGCACACAAGAATCGTTGCACATTTTAATGAAAGCAAAAAGCATTTTGTATTGAAAAAAATCATATGGTTATGTTACTGTTGCTGTAAAAGACTTCAAACTTTGTTTCCTGAAGTAAAGCACTGTTAGCATAATGACTCCGTTTTGTGTATTCCCTGGAATAGGAATTTGAGTGTACATAACTCTGCCTTTCCAGCATACAGCAAGGCCTTAGCGTGTGATGTGTAGATACGCAAATGCATTAGCGCTGGTCATTCTTTGGGCCTTCGTTATTGATGTTTAAGATGTATACATATTAAACAACAAAGCCACCCCCCAACCTAAAACAAAACAAAAAATCAAAAAGAAAACCAGTCTTTGAGAGGTAATCAAAGGGAAAATGCAATAAAGCTGGAGATGCCCGATTTGAAAAGATTTCTTTGAGTTTGTCAAAAAGAAAGTAGTTAGGAAAAATATTATCTGTATCCATTAAATGTTGCATTATTATTTGATGGATTAGAGGTATGCTTTTGCAACTTAATATCTTCATATACAGAATAAGAATGTGATGCTGTATTTCTAGTTTATGGTTCCTTAGAAATGTAAAGCTATCCGACTGCGTACTTTGAAAATGGCACTTAAACTAGATTCCTGTAACAGTATTCAGTGCCTCTTTTTTGCATGATCTAGCTGTGGGTGGGATTGTTTTGTAAGAAAGTCTGCTGTTTTTAATCTTTTTTGTTCACTTTACTTGCATTTTTTAATTATGGTTGTATGGCTGTGTTTGTCCATTGTGTTTTATTTTGGCTTCTGAACTCAGAATGACTTTCCAGTTAGCTTGCTAAATGTGAATGTTGCAGAAAAGTCTTTTTAGTGGTGTAGCATTCTGCACGGTAATAATGGAGGTCCCATGTGAATTTGGCAAGCATTTAAACAAGGGAGGGTAGTTTTGGTGTGCCTGAAGGAAGACACAGACAGAAGACAACCGATGTATCCATAGTGCTCAAGTGTTTGCTCATCATCATTTTGTTACGCCATGGTTAATGAATTTGCCTGGATCTGCTAGGAATCTCTTTTCTTCTAAATCAAGATGTGGAAAACCCTGGGTCTGTTTTCTCAATATAGATAGGAGAAGAATCAGTGTACACAGACAGTTATGACCACTAAAAAAAAAAAACCAAACAAAACAAAACAAAAAAAACCCCCAAAAAACCCAGAAAACCAAACCAAAACCAAACCCCCAATAAACTAAAAAAAAAAAGTTTCGGTTTAAGTTGGGTGGTCCAGAAGATTGAAAGGATGTTCTGAATTTAGTTTCAGTTCCTTACCAGAGGAAAATGTTGTATAACCAGAAATCACATTTTAATTGATGCTTTGTTTTGATTTATCCTTAATTACAATATCCTGCTGGGTGTAGTTTTATCAGCAGTGCTTTTGAGATTGTGTAATGTTTAGAGAGGATTACACTACGTAAAACTTTCCAAATGTGAGACTTTTTTTAAAAAAAGGAAATGTGGTGTGAATTAACTGTAGTTTTGAAAAGGAGCATGGTAAGCTTTTTGGGGGGGATTTAAAGCATGTATGATAAATATGGTTTTTGGTCTATTTTATGCATTTTGTTTTGTTCTTGAGTGTTAAGTTGGAGATGTGAATCTGTAGAAACTGCTTCAGAAGGTATGAACTATAAAGGGAAAGTAAGAAAATACCTATTTGTGCTGAAGTTTTATATATAGAATTGATACTCTGAAATAAGCCTAGGTAGTGTTTGAACACATGGGAATTTCTTAAAATAAACACAGCCATGAAGGGAAAATGTGATAATGACTTGATGATGATGAGTGTCTGCTGTTACGTGTCCAGTGAGATGCAAGTGCCAACACCCCAGCCTCTACACCATGATCCAAACTGTAACGAAGGAATTTGGCAGCTCTGATGCCTTTATGTGAATGTATTACCATGGCTATGAAGAATAGTTCCAAAGTGGAAATACTAACAAATATTTAGTCGTTTCCAAGCAGATTAGAAGTGAAAATAGGCATACTGTAGGAAATATATCTTCTGAGTATGTGTGTTCCATTCCTGTTTCCCTGGGCTGGGTCTTCCTTTTAGAAATCAGTGAATTTAGACAAATTATATGTATTCCGTCTGTAAAGGTCACATCCCAATTCTTCCAACTTCCTTCCTGCTCTTCCTTTTCTGTGACTCTCCTCTTAGGCAAACATCAGCCATGATTAAAGTCTAAAGCTTGCTGAAAATGTTCTGTATTGAATTTTAGACTGGTGGGGTGTCCAATAACCATAAAGTGTCTAAAGAAGTGCAGGACTTCAGAGTTGTTCTCCAGGGCAGGCTCCCTCTTGTGGGTGCTGAGCCGGTTACTTCACAGCCTTCCATGAGCTTTCTAGCACTGCATTAACTTAACCTATAATTCTACCCTATTTTTTTAAGTAATAATTGTGTGTAATTCCAAAGTAATTTTTTGTGTCCTCCAGTAATTTTCAAGCCAGACTGGCCTGGAAACTCTTAACTCAAAGCAGGTTTGTAGAGTGGGAAAAATATTGCCAGAATGCGAGGATCTTAACATTTTTGCTGTTTCTGTTTTTGATGCAACCCTGCCTGCTGCTTTTGGGTGCAAACAATTCCCATATAAACTCCATAGATTAGCTTTTTCTAAATGTACTACTTAGGTTCTCTGCTAAATAGGTTCATGTCCTGTAGTAGATGTCTACCTTAAGGTACTGATACCTGTGGTGGGTATCAGCACTGGCGGCTAGCAGATTATTTTCCATCAGGTTTTCCAGGTTCCTCTGCCAAAGATTAGGGAGAGCTGTATTGTGTGGGTGGAATGAGGCCTCTTTTGAATGATGATGAAGGATTTTGTGATGGAATCTGGGCTGTGGCAGAATTTGGAATTTCAGAATTTCAAGCTTAGAATTTCAAACCGTGGTGAACGCAATTTTTCTGCTCTCTCCGCTTGGCTGACTGTTTCTTGCAAGGTGTTTAATGCAGCTCACTGAGTTGACTTATTTACAAGGGCTTAAGAGGCTTTTCTCCTTGCTTGCTAGTCCAAGCTGAATGAGTCATCTGAGATCAAGCTGTTGACAGACGAGCTTTTGGAGCTGCAGATGGCACTGCCAGCATCTCAATGAAATCTGGTGCCAAGCAAAGCGGATGAAAAATGTAGGAAACAATACTGTAAATCGCATGTGAATCTTAAAAAATAGTGATGTGTCTATAGATGAAAGATGTTGTGCGTTTTTCATAATGATAATGAAATGAATCTTCCCCACTTTTCCACTTCCATCAGTGCCAGCTCTCGCCCTGAAGACTTCTTTGTGGCCTACAGTTAATTGGACTGATGAATCGATCAATGCAATGTGCTAGTGCTCGGATGTTGTCTCTGAAGTGAATGACAGTCTGGTGG
This sequence comes from Steatornis caripensis, assembly GCA_013398225.1. Classification (NCBI taxonomy): domain Eukaryota; kingdom Metazoa; phylum Chordata; class Aves; order Caprimulgiformes; family Steatornithidae; genus Steatornis; species Steatornis caripensis. The sequence goes on from VZSC01012502.1 coordinate 101,177, forward strand.
TAATATGCTTACCTTTTGAAATTCAGAATCCTTCTGGTTGTTCAGTTTTTTTTTTTCTGTCACAGTACGAGCCAGTACAATGTACATATATGGGATCCTGGCTGAGGGAGCTAAACTCTATAATGGTCCTTTGTCCTCAGATTGTTCTCGTTACCTGAGTTGTTTGCTGCTTTCATGCATTTTTCAGTGTGAAATTTGTAAGATTGCTGCTTCCTTCTTACAGAGTAGGTAACACCAACAAATAGCGCAGCCTGCATAGCAAACCAGAACCAAGAAATTTGGGAAGTTTGTTGTAGATGCTTACTTGAAAATGCAGGTTATAATTCCCAGAGAAATTGTTTAGGTATAAAATATTTGCAAAACTTTCTAGAGATGAAGAATTCACCTTACATGTCTGAATTATGGCAGGCCTTACTTACAAAGTCATCACTGGATTTATATTTGGAGAAAAATCCTATGGTTTCTCCTGGTTTTGTGGACACATATTTTGTTTGGCCAGCTGTTAGAGTTGCAGGGGTTTTTGTTTCTTCAGGAAGTGCAAGCTTGCCAAACCAGAACCCAGAGTCACAGGACAGGGACTTTTTCAGCCCAGAAATTTGTGTTTCCTCACCAATACAAACTGACTGTGTATTGTAATCAAACCCATAATTCGACAGTGTTTGAGATAAAGCTCGTCCTGATTGCCCAGGAAACTTAATGCTAGTCAAATCCACTTTTTCAATGTCATGGATCAATGAAAGAAAAAATTGTGTGCAAAGAAATAGAGGATCATTTAATGGGTAAGATACCAGCAATAATTTCTGATGACACTTGTTCTTCTTGTATAACTTGTCAGAGCTCAGGGGATATCATGTTTAGTCATGCTTCTTTCACTCTTCAGTTATCAACTTCATCAAATTCTTGGGTGCAGTGAAAGCTTTTTGTCTTCTCAGTTTCTTCGGCATAGCATTTCTTGTCACTGTCCTGAACCTTGGTGTGACCTTACTTGTTGGTGACTGCCACTGTGATGTCAGCTAATAGATACTGTGATGCCTAGATTTCTGATTTTCTGGAGAAGATGACTTTTTCTCCTGAACAATTTTCTCTTCTGTGTTCTTAACAGAAAAGTCTGGTTAGTCTAGCTTTCTTTACTGTAAATGATTCCAGGATGCTTTGTGTAAAAGAAAGTATTTTCTTACATTGTAAGAAGCATGCGGTGGAGGAGAAAACCAGAAATTACTTGCTGACTTTGAAGATGCACACATACATGCTTATTAATACGGAATTTTTTTAAACAAATGGAAATAATACCTGAAAAATGAACATGTATTTTAAATAATTGTAGGCGATGTTTACATGTAAGTTCCTTAATTGCAGAAAGGTAACCATGACATTACTTTTTGTTCCTTGTGCATGTTAGTGGCTTTAATTTAGTAGATTTGCTAAATGTGTCTATCACTGTGTTAAAAATTTTAATTACTGAGGTTTGTGAAACTGCTCCCAAACACAAGGGGTATTTGTAGAAAGCTGGATAGATTGACAAGTGATTGACAGGGTAAACAGTTCCACTGTGTTCTGATATCCCATGCTGTGGTGCAATGCTACACATACCACATAAGCCTCAGGAAGTAACTGCAATCCAATTTTTATTAACCTCTTAGTGCCAATGTGTTTTGACATTATTGTTAATTAGGAAACTAATTGTGCCACTGTCATAGTCTTCTACCTTTCTTTGGAAAGCTTCACTGCTGTGTTGCATTCCTATGAAGCCTTAGTATGACATAACCTGATAGTGATATATTTGTATTAATAGAAGCAGTGTTGGCAAGAGGAAGTTCAGAGATTGCATTTTCCCATATTTATTTCTGATAACTTCGCTCTCCTATTCTTGTCATGTGAAAAATCATTAGATGACAAAAGCCTTGTTTAGTTTAGCAGCTGTTGAGTAGCATCCATTGTCCTAATCTGCCACCAAAATAACACTCACCTACAAAATAGCTGTTAAGTCTATGTAGCTCTGAATGTTCCCTAACACAGCCAGGCACAGTTTCACCTTCCTTTCACCCTCTCCTTCCCCCTGCCTCCCTCCGTGCCATACACAAGAGAGAGGAAAAAAAAAACACCAAACAACCCCACCCCCACCCCAAACCTCCCAATTTTGGGACAATGCTGCAACTTAATATTGAGGTGTCACACATGGATCATGTAGGCGCGCATCTACCACATTGTTCACGTCTCAGGTTAAGGGGGCTGGTGATGTTATCTTTTGCTATGAACGAGGCTCCATATCTGTTTTTAGACTAGGCTCTCATTTCAAACAAGTAGCCCTCTTTTCCATGTTGCCAGTTGCAGTTTGTCAACTTTCTTTTCCTACTGAATCTGAACTGAACAGGCCATGGCCAACTCTGTTAAACTATGCTGTCTATGATAAGTATTGCAGTTGGGGTGAAAACTTCTCTTCACCTTTAGTGTGGAGAAGTCCAAAATGAAAAGTGAATAGCGTCTTTGTAAAATGTCAGTGTCCTGCTGTAACCTTGCTGTATAACTTAAAGAGATTTTGGTTGTGGATGGCTGGATAGTCACCTGCATAGTGGACTTTGCCCTAAAAGTATAACTTTTGTGATTGTAAGTGTGACCAGGGAACTGTGAGCATAGTGCAGAACTTACAGCTGCAAATGTTGTTATGGTTGAGTTTAACAGAAAATGTGTTATGGGAATGAAATAAAAACTTTCTTTACACAGTATGTGCTACTACCTTCCATTGGACCTGTCCATTACCTTCCTCAAGTGCTTTTTCAAGTAGCAGCAAAACCTACAGAATTGAGTCAGGCTTGTTCTGCTGGCTCTTAGTAAATTGCTGAGCAACAGTGGAGATGTCTGGAGCTCTCAGGAGGATGGGGGACCCAAGTAGAAGGTGAAAGAGGAGCACGCTAGCTTTCAAGCCCTTTCGACTCCTGAAGAAGCAAGGATGCTTCTGGCAACTGGGAGGAGGAAAGCACACTCTCCTTTTTTTTTTTTTTAATTACGTCTGTGTTGCAAATAGTTTACTAGCTCTTAAAGAGTTTTTAGAGAAGGCTTTATAGAGGGAGCTGAGGATAAATACAAGCTCTCTTCCTGAAGGTCGTTGTTGGGCAAAACTTGTTTTCTCATGCCTTTTGGACATGTTGGGCCTTGTCTTCGAATGTTTTTGATCTGTTGTTCCTACTTCCTCAGGTACAAAGTTATAGTAGTTGTAAACACCAAGTAAGAAGAGGATGACTGAATAAATCAATGGATAAAAGGGTAGGGGGCTTTTCACAAGAGATGTAAAATAGAAGAGACCAACAAAACTGCATCTAGAAATCACTAAATTGAGAATTTACTGACTTAGGTGTGGCAGTTAAGTTTCAGATGTATTTTTTTATGCTTTGGCAAGAGTCACAGCATCTTGAGTACTTTTTACTTTGGCAGTATAAAGTTGGAGAATTTCTATTCAAGAATTGTTTATTTGAATCTATTGTAACAGAACCCAAGTATATGAATGACAAAATTACTGTGTTTCCACTAATAACCTGTCTCGCAAAGGTAAATCTTCTTTTTCCACGATTTCCAAAATTCCTATGATGAAAATTTTAAAATAAGAGAATTCCAGAAGCATTTTTTGTGTAAAGTTTTCCAGCTTTATGTGCATTGATGCCTCTGCCATCCAAACATAAACTTAGTTTGAAAATAACTGAATTTTCAAAAGGTTTTAGGCCAAGTACTCAGTTATCTGTAACCTGCAATAAAGAAACTCAGGAACTAGCAACATTTTTAAAAAAATGTATGCGAATACAGAAGATAGAATTAGTGTGGGTAATTTCTTGCACTTGAGAATGCTGAAAATGCTAATTCTTGACAATATTTGATTCTGATTGCATTGGTTAAATTGGGCATCTAATTGGTAAATGAATTCAGAATTAACAAAATGGATGAAATTTCATCCTACTTTCAGAAACTATTTTATTTGAGTTAATAGAATCAGGTTGCCTGATACATTGTCACCACAAGCTGCTTTCTGAATGAAATAATTTGCTTTATTTCTTGTAGATTATGGAATATTTCAGTACTAGAATTTGTAAGCTTAGTGTTCCTCAGGACTGTGTTACTCATTCAGTGCTATTTTTGTAGTCTGTGTTTTCATGTGTGGAAAAGATCTAATAGGTAGTAACTGGTGTTCTGTTATAAAAGAATAAAATTGTCCTACTGCTTTATCAGCAGTCCTGTTAATTGCATACATTAATGTAAAATTATTTTGTCTCTTAATGTTCAGGTAAATACCTGCCTGATTTCTAACAAAAGTGCTTTTGTGATGCAGTAGTTATTTTAGGTGTTTTGTGGGAAGGTAGCTGTAATTACAATAGTATTTAATCTTCTGATTACATGCATTAATCTGCTGTTAGTTTATTTTTTGTGTTGTAAAAATACCTTTAATAAAATATGACTTTGCAACTGCCTTTTTTTTTTTTCTAGTAGAGCACTCTTAAGATTCATATGTAGGTCACAGGTTTTTTGGAGAAAATGTCTGAAATTCTAAAGAGAGGTGGATAATAAAGCAGATTACTGTAATTGCCACCAAAGGAATAGTTTGGATTGAAGGACGTTGTGGGGGTAGGAGGGGGGAGGTGAAAACAGTAACTTCATTTCTTTCTACCTTCAGACTTCCCCATTTCCTCTTGCCTATTCCAGAGACTAATATACACGCCACCTTTCTGGAAGTCTAGAGCTTTCCTGGCAGAAAAAAATATCTTTGCAGACCTCACTTTAAATTCAGCTTTCCTCACCCCTGTCTCCTGATCCGCTACTGATATCTTACTTCTGCCAGTCTGTGCTTGGGGTTAGCTGACTAAGTTAAACTGTTACCTATATATGTATTTGTGAAACCTGGCCCTATCTGGGAGCAATCTGTTCTTGGAGAGCAGATCCAGATGAAAAGGGCAAGACTGGAAGGGTCATGTCATAAAAGCTTCTTTCTGACTCCTTAAATGGATTTAAGGAGATGGAAGTGGATACAAATGGGCTATCCCCTATAGTACATTACTTTGATCAAGGTGTCTTTGCCACCATCTGTCTAAATGATGGTGACATATTTTTAAAATAAATTGTGGAACTCAAATGCTTCAAATGAGCTTCATAGTGCTAATGTTTATATGCAAGTGTGCATTTCTTCTTGAAGCTCAGTAGCACAGTCAGGATGAGAGTAAGACTGCCAAGTTTTTCTCTATAGTGAGATGCAGCATAATGTTTTTCCACATGTTTTGTCTTAACAGTGTAAGGCCATGTTGTAGTCCAGTAAACTGATGTACAGTCACTGGTATCAGTATTTTATGCCCTCCTTCTAGATGTATGTTGTGTGGGAATGGGACAGGAAAACTGACCTTCTGGATAAAAGTAAAGCCATTATTGGGACCTATGTACCATTTGTTATTTGTTCTGTTTCCCATGCTATTCTCATAAATCATGTAAGGAAATAAAATTAGGTGAACCATTATCAGCTGTCCTCCTAATTGAAACTTCTCTCTCGGGAGCACTTATCAACCATTCATTGTTAGGCTGAGAAGTCATCTCAAGTCCAGTCTTAGATCCATTTATGTTTTACCTACCTAGGTAATGGAGTTAGCCTAGATTCGTAACAAACAAAGATGAGGCCACATGGGTGGTGAGTGGATGCTGCAAACACCTTGTTTGAAATTGATGTTCATGACATCCGTGATGCATTGGATAGATGATCTGAAATAAGCTCACAAAGTACAGCGAAGACTAGTGTTGAGAAGCAGAAAGCACAGACAGGTAGCATAGCAAAATACAACTTTTGAGTGGTTTTGGGGGACACAGAATAAAGTGTGAGTCGTAAGTTACATTGCAAAAAAGGCATATACTGTCTATAACCTTACTAAAGGTCCTGCTGTACATAAGATGCTGGATGTGATTTATCCTCTTCCGTTTGGTGCCCATCTCTGTCTACTTTGGGGAACTGTTTTTAAGATAGTAGAAAAATGAGTGTAAAAAGACTGTAAATGAGTACTACAAAGTTTAGGAAACTTTGTGAGGAAAACCTTGCAATAGCTGGGTTTGCTTATCCTAGAGGGGAGAAGACAGACAGTAAGAGAAGGATGTTGCAAAGTTATTAGCAACTAATTGTTTTTTTCTGTTTCTCTCCAGCACCTTCATTTCAAGTGCTGAATTTGGGTCGAAAACTAGGAAACACTTTCTAATGCCTGAATTAGTGAAAGGCTACCAAGGATCTTGGAAAATACACTCCAGTGAATATTTTAAAGAATGTGTTGATAAACAACTGGTAGTAGACAGTTTAGCTATAAGCTGATTCTGAGGTAGAGTGGTGCATTCCCAAGATAAGCATTAGGAGACCTCTTTTTGACATATTTTTTCTGTATTTGCAAACAAACTGCAGTAGTTTTAATAATTATTAATGATGTTACCATATTTAATATGAAAATATATTTAATCATACTTAATACGAAATACTTTCTTATACAAACTTGGTTAATTCACAGATTAAATCTTTTAGATAAGCCATTCTTTTTAGTTTCATCTTGCTAAGCCACAAACTAGGTTATAGAAAAAACTGAATTATTTATACTATTGTGACTTCATTCCTATTGCTCTTGTTAATAATGTAACAGAAGAACGTGCATTTTTTTTCTTCAGCGGTTAAAGAAAGGATCTTAACCAAGCTTTTTTTCTGCTCAATGGACTACTCCTTTTTTGATCAGCATATAAGTTACAGCATCACTATATTAGGTGCTCTGATCTGTCATATTTTAATTCTGTTGTTAAATACATGAACTACTACCCTCCTGAAGTAGTAATTGGTTTAGTAGGTAGAACATTTTTCATTGAATATAGCTATGAAAAGCTATAGAATGACTTTTCATAAAGCTAAAGGTAGTGTTCCAGCAGCAACAGTGAAGTTATGTGGCCTTTCAACCCATTCATCAAGCTTCTGCTTTTGACAGAGAAAACATCGTTACCAAAGGAAAATACATTTTATTCACAGTGATGCAGAAATGCAAACCTTCTGAGATACTCAAAACTGAAAAAGAGGGTGAAAGTGGAAAGGAAGGCTTTATTAATGTGAAAAAGGCTGAGAATTTTTCCTGAAATTCCTCAGCTATTTCTTATTTCAAAATTTCTACTGAAGCTTATATTTTTCTGCTATGCCTCTTACATTTTTATTATGACTGGAAAAAATAGATAATTTAAATTGACATTAGAACCACAAAAAAAAAGTATCGAGTTGTTTTTGTATCTACTGGCCTCTTATTTTTAAAATCTCACTCCCAAATAATGCAGTCTGTCACTGAAGATTTTCAGATAGTTTCAGGCTGCTGTCAGCTCAAGGATTTGGCAATTTCTGTGATGGGGGGTGGTGGTGGTGAACCACCACAACCCTGCCTATTCAGTTATGTCTAGAGCATTCTATTTGCGTCCTTCAGTATTTTTCATTGTGAGACATGCAAATGTATTATGTTCTTCCCCAAGTGATTTTGAACTGTGATATATTTCTTATCACTGGTTATCTGTTTCAGATTATTTACTGATTAACACGTAGGGCTATTTTCAGAGGAGTAGAAAACTCAGTGTTCCCCCATTAGTTTCTTCTGTTTTCTTACAAATTCATTAGTTTCCTTTTCTGTAGCACTTCTACAACTTTTTTGTCTGAGCCTTTGTTTTAAGCTTTTTAGGATGCTGAAAGAGAGGTGTATTGTGCTTGTCTTATGGGCTTCAAGTAACATCTCTCTTACAGCAACCGTGGCATAACTTAGAGCTTTACTTCTGGTGTTTTTCTTGCATTGTGATTCTGATATCATCTGTACTAGTATGAAATCATCCTGTTTTCTATTCCTTATTATTTGGGGATATGATCTCATCTTTGCATTTCATATGCAGAATACATGAAAAAATAAAGTAATCTCTCTGGCACCTTGTTTTAGCAATAATGTTTTTATTTTTTTCTGTGAGAGTTACGATGGGAAGCATTGTGTTTTAGTTTAGTTGACTATTGCTAGAACATATTTATAGCGTACTTCCGGGATTTTAATTTTACTTTTCTGAAATGTAGAGGTGAGGAAGAATTTTGTGGTTATCTGTGATATGGAGTAAATAAACCAAAGGTGATATAGCAGAGCTGAAACAGAATACACTGATCTAGGATCGTATGTTTCTAGTCTAAAATGGCAAAAGAAGAGGTCACTGTTTACATGCTATACAGTAGAATTTTCTTAGAAGTAGAATATCTTCCGGTCTTTCCTGAGGCAAGGACACTAAATATTTCTTAACTTATTTGAGGCTGCCTGTAACAGTCAAGATGCAGAATTTTCTGAAGTGTTTCACTACTTAAAGAATCTAAAGCAAACTGAGTCAAAGAATGTAACAATGTTTTAGTGCATAGTCTACAGGACTGGGTCCATGCTTCTTAGCTTTTTCAAGACTGGGATGATTCTTGGCATGAAAAGAAGCAGAAGTGTCATTGGATGTACATTATGGGTAATGTGGTGCCTACAAAGTTGAACTGCCAACTGAGAATGATTTAGGTTTGCCGTTTGCACCTACATGCCTCAGTTTTTCTTGAAATCCCATGTTTTTATGGATTTAACTTCTCAGAAGTCTTGAGTTGGTGCACAGGTCCCTTTGTTTCTTAGGAACTTGCAGGCTGGCAGGGACTGATTTCAGAAAAACAGTAGGAGGTGCTGAGGGCAGCAGCATGGCTTAAACTTTCTCCCTCCAAACCAGTTGTGTTTGCTTTGCTTTCTTATTATCAGTGTACTTTATGTTGGAATAGCCAGGTTTTTCTCAGAAGAAACAGGAGAAAGCTAAGGAAAATTTATCTTAGCAGGAGAGATGGCTTCTTAGATTTACTCATTAGATAAATAGAACATTCCTATTGAAGGCTTGTTTTTAGATGTCCCTGTATCTTGAAGAGATACACAGTGTGTGCCAGGTCACGGTTCTATTCACATACTTGATGGTTTGGAACTGAATTCTCTTAGTGTTTTGTTTTGAAAAAGTTCCACTTCACAGCAAAAATGTAGCTTGACTGCATCGTGGTTTTAATCCTGCTTTCTGACACTGCAATACCATTGGTAACTCCCCTCTGCTTTGCTCTTGTGGAGTAAAGTAGTTTATACAAGAGGGCTGAAATTTAGCTTAGAAGCAGCCCGGTGGTTAGGGCAACCCCCTGGGATGCAGAACATCTAAGTTAAAAGAACTTTTTGAAAATGGTAATGTGAGTGACTGCATGGTCTCTCCAGACACTACAATCAGCCTGAATACTGATCTGTTTCTTGAAACAAAGTGATGATGGTGTGCCTAGCTGTATTTTGCAAAAAATTGGTGGCTTGTGGAGGGATTTGCTTCATTTTCTCAGGCCTTAGTATGGACGCAAGTGTCTGAATGTTAGAACTTAGGTGGTCTTGTACATAAATGCCTCCATCATAGAGATTTTGGTTGGGTAAAGGGTTAGGTTGCAGTTGAGCGGGAAGTTTTAGGGTATCAGTGACATCCGTATATTGGTACCTGGAACTAATTATGTGGATTTTTAGATCTTGGTGTTTCTTACTAATTGACATTATTCTTTGAAGCCCGGCAACTGCAGTCCTTTTGTACCTAGGAATCTTCATTACTTGGTTAATAACATTAAAAGAGCTTTTGCAGTTTGTCAGGCTAGAAGCTTTAAATGGCTAACCTGAAAGATGATGCCATCTTGATAGATGGATTCCTGTCATACTCATGTTTGTTCATTGAGATGAAATGACATTGGTATCTATGGAGTTCATGGCTTACTAAAATGTTATCATGCTTTCTTCAGCTCATGGAGGAATGTATGTAAAAAGAAATGATCTGGTAATTTAAAGCTAGGTTTGTTGTACAGGAGTAAGTTTTTTTTTTTTTTCCCCCCATATTTAATAAGAACATTTCTCAAAGAAAATACATAGAATTTATTTGTAATAGGTTAACTCTGTTTTTTTATACTACTAATAAAATGCTGATATTTGACAGAGAGCTTTCATGTTCTAGATTTATTAAGAGCTTTTTGCTTTTTTTTTTGAAGGCTAGTTTTGGAAGAAGGCCATTTTGACTTTTATGAGGAGAAATTTGTTACAGTTGAGCCAAGATGTAATATGTCTGATGCAGTGTTAGAAATAGAACCACTAGGAAAAGTGTCTTAGAATATTTTTTAGGGATTGAAAGGGTTTTTTTAAAACATATATTAGAAATAATGTTAAGTATCTGAGATCTTGTATGAAATTGTCTGAAGTTTTTTATAATGTCTGAGGACTTACAGAAAAGGCATAGAGTTTTCTCTCCCTCCTTCCTCCCTCACAACTTTTTAGTGTGTTTTAAATAACATCACTGAAAAAGACATCAGAAAAACTGGGACCAATCCTGACTATTGATTCGTGCATTTCACAGGTAGCCTAAGATGGAGGGACTTGAAAAGTCAGCAGCTCCCATCCTCACTCAGCACTGACTGTTATTTTGGTGTAGCTCTCTTTGAATTGTAGTTCCTTCTGCTGATGTGAGTTGGTCTGTACGTGTACACCTTCATACATAATAACTCTCTTTATTAATGCAGGCAGTCCTATTCAATGTTGTATCAATGTGATTTTTCCTCCCCAAACTGGAGATATCATTCTCTTGACAAAGGAAAATGTTTCTGAATGTAAGTACTGTATCACGTCTGGAATTTTTATGATGGTGTGGGATAACTGTGCAGAGCCGCTTAATCCAAAATGGGTTGGTAGTCACACGTTTCAAAGCAAATAATAGCTTTTCAAAGCCTGAGATAGGTTTTTACACTGAACAGTTCATTGTGCAACTACTACTTTGGACTTATGCTGTGCCTTTCATCCCAGGATTTTCAAGCACAGAAGCAACATTAGCCTCACAGCACCCATGTCGTTGATGTAGGTAGCAGTAATAAATCACTTTGAGGCTTGGTTTACTTTTTTGTAAAGTAAGTAAATGGGATCATCCAAAGTGTAACAACTTAAGAATCTGATCAAGAACTGCATACGGTCCTGAATCTCAGCTTCCATCTGTGTAACTTCATGAAATATACGTTCTGAAAAAGATTCTGGCACTTTCAGATGCTGAGTTGATGTCCTTTTGTGTTCTCAAACTTTGGGGTAACTCTGCTTCTCAGGTATTGAAAGCGCAGCTTCTGGCATTGCAGCTTCCAGGAGTTGGAAAACTGTATTGGACTACACCAGTGCATTGATGTTGTCTGCTTTTTTGTTAGTGGAAGTGTTTGTTAAAAAACAGCCACCAATTTAAGTATTAAGCCAGTTGACATGTTGCCTGCGTAGACCACCAGAGTTGCTATGTTTAACAAGCAGTCCCTGTGGGTTCATGTCTGGAAAATGGATACATCCCTTAGCAGGACTTGACGAATGGTATCTTGTCATAATATTGATTCTCTCGATTGGTCCCACTAAAAAAGAGGTTTCCTGTGAATAGATGGTGGTTAGTGCCACACCTGAAAATTCAGATTTAATTTAGTTCAGTGACTTATTCAGCTTTCAAGGTTAAATTGTAGTGTTATACAATAGATATTTCTGGATATATTGTATTGACTTGAACTGAACATATTTTGGTGTCCTAATACGAATTTTTTAGGTGCTCTATAAATAATGTGGGCATTCATTCTGGTACTATTTGGATATCCCTGTGCCAGCAGAGATGTGGTGTAAATATCACTTTTACTGACATCCCCATCTCAGTGCCATTAGAATGTAGATTAGTTGCACGCTTTAGGAGATTGGAGTTGATAGGAAGGTTAAGGATAGTGCCTTGTCAGCATTTTGCTTGTTCCAGGTAGGTATTGTAAGGTATCATCTGATTATATTTTCTTGTGAACTTGTGGTAATTTGACTTAAATAATGTGCTTATCTTCATTGGAATTGCATTGCAAATTCACATCTTGCCAAAAGAAGGCAAGAAAGAGCTCTTTCTTTCATTAGGAAAAAACTGAAATTATATGTTCATAGGATAGTGTTATTTTGACTGATTCTGCTTCTTTCTGTGGAGCATAAGATTAAAAAGAAAAAAGCTGTCCTCTACAAGACTCTCTCAAAAAACCAACACAATAGCCAGAGCATTTTGGGGTAAAATGAATAGTTTAAGAGTAGAAGTACAGTAGGTGGGAAAGATGTAATTCAAATATGATATAATGTACACAGACAACCAGATGAGAAAATATCTGTGTCTGGTTCTAGTAAAACAGGAGTATTTTTGGTTTGAGAACTCATCTTTCTTTCTCTTCCTACAAAGCAATTAACTCAATTTTTAATTGACACAATTTACTTTATCCAAAAATGCTATCAAAATAATTTCCAAGTATCTATAACTTTCAAGCATGACATGATGGAGGCTAGTTTAAAGGAAATATTAAGAGATGCATTTACTTTTCAGAGATCACCTGCGCTTGTATTTGCCAATGAAAAATCATATGTACTGGAGTCTTTGCTGTAAAGTTTTGGTTTAGATTAAGAAAAAATACATGGAAGTTTGAGAAATAATAGAAATACTAACTTGCATTTATTGCTAAATGTGTGTCCCCCTATCAGATTATTTCAGATTGTTCAGTTAGTATGAAGTTGTACAAGATGATGAATATTTGTAGATATCAGTAAATACTTGCTGTTTTTTTGACAGGTGAATCTTTGATCTGGATCTATTTCAAGATGAGCAAGATGAGTAATACTAAAGTCTAGAAGTTTTATGAGAGCAGGTTATATGTGTGCTCTGGCTTCTAGGCTTCTGCTTTGCTACATGCTATAGATTCAATACCTCTGCAGAAATTTGCAGGCTTTTTGCATTTTTAATTTATTTTTTTTTAAGGTGCATGCCTTCAAATTATTTTGATTCAAAAACTTCACTCTGTAGTGTTGTCAAGAGTGCAATACAAATAAGGACATATGTGAAGAGTGATATAAATTTTTAAAAAGTTTTGAGGGAATGGAAAAAGGAATTGTCTGTCAGTCTGTGATTCTTAAATTTGATTTTTTTCCTGTTTCACATGGGAATGCATTATTTCTATGTGTTCTGAGCACAGCTGTGGATGTTGTATCATTTTAGTGTTGAAACTTGTAAATGGATGTGTATATTGTGCCATGTAGAGTTGTGTGTCAAATCAATGAGATTGTTGAAGTTCTTTAAGAAAAAAAAGGGGGAAAAATGTAAATACCATCTAGATAAACATTATGTGATTCATGTTGTCTTTTATTCCAGTCTTCTTCTTCAAGAGAATATTCCTGTGATTATAGTTATTTAGTGGTTTTGATTGTACAGGCATAAATGCTGGGTACTCTAGACCAATAGAAGGATGCCTTTCTCTGTATTCATGACTGACAAATTCAGTATATCAGATGAAATTCTTGTGGAGTTGTAATGCAGAAATTTCCTTTTGACCATTTGTAGGCTGCACAAATTTGCATGCATGGAACACGAACACAATTTGTTATTGGCATATTCAGGGTCAAGTTCTTTCTGGATGTATGTGGCTTTAATCTTTCCTTTCTGCTCTGGATGTTGTTAAAATTACAGAATCATAGTTTGGGTTGGAAGGGACCTTTAAAGGTCATTGTGTTGGGTCTGTGTGGTGAGGCAGGGCTATAGGGGTGGCACCTGTGAGAAGCTTCTCAAAGCTCTCCTGGCTGTGAGTTGACCCTGCTGTGGGCTGAGGCAGAGCCCATCAGCGAGGGTGGATGTGTCTCTGCAATAATGTATTTAAGAAGGGGATGAAGAAACTGCTGGGGAGACCTGCAGTGGAGGGAGGAATGAAATGAGGGAAACATCTATGCAGATACTGGGAGTCAGTGAAGAAGGAGGAGGTGGCGACAGCTGGAGCAGAGATTCCCTTGCAACTTGCCGTGAGAGGGCAGGCTGTCCCCCTGCAGCCCATAGAGAATCATGGTGGAGCAGCCTGTGAAGGACCATGGAGGAGCAGAGAGGGACCTGCAACTCATGGAGGACCCCACGCCAGGGGAGATGGCTGTGCCTGAAGAAGGCCATGACTCTGTGGGCAGCCCACACTGCGTCAGTGCTTTCCTGAGGGCCTGCACCACATGGGAAGGGCTCACATCGGAGAGGTTCATGAGGGACTGTCTGCCGTGGGGGGGACCCCGCACTGGAGCAGGGGCAGTGTGTGAGGAGCCCTCCTCGCCTGAGGAGGAAGGAGCGGCAGAGACCATCTCTGGTGAACTGACTGCACCCCACGTTCCCCGTCCGCCTGTGCCTCTGAGCAGGGAGGAGGGAGAGACATCGGGAGTGAGGGGACTCGAGCCTAGGAAGGAAAGGTGGGTGGGGGAAGGTGTTTTTAAGATCTGTTTTCTTGTCCCATTATCCTACTCTGTTTCGATTGGCGACAGATTGAATTGATTTTTTCCCCAAGTTGGGTCTGTTTTGCCCATGACCACAATTGGTGAGCGAACCCTCCCTGTCCTTGTCTTGACCCACCAGCTTCTCATTATATTTTCACCTCATCTCACTGCAGGGGAGCAGTGAGTGAGCAGCTGTAGGGTGCTTTGTTGCCGGCTGAGCCTAAAACGCAGCAGTCACCTAGTCCAATTCCCTCTGCAGTGAGCAGGGACATCTTCAGCTAGATGGGTTTGCTCAGAACTCCATCCAGCCTGACCTTAAATTTTTCCAGGGAGGGAGCATCTACCACCTCTCTGGGCAACCAATTCCAGTGTTTCACCACTCTCATAGTAAGATTGCTTCCTTATGTCTGGCCTAGATCTGTCCTCTTTTAGTTTAAAATAATTACCCCTTGTCCTATCACAACAAACCCTGCTAAAAAGTCTGTTCCTATCTTTCTTATACGGCCCCTGTACTGGAAGNGGAGCATCTACCACCTCTCTGGGCAACCAATTCCAGTGTTTCACCACTCTCATAGTAAGATTGCTTCCTTATGTCTGGCCTAGATCTGTCCTCTTTTAGTTTAAAATAATTACCCCTTGTCCTATCACAACAAACC
>VZSC01012504.1:0-39678 GCA_013398225.1 Steatornis caripensis
AAAGCAGCTCAGCCCCCAACCTCTGCAGGCCTACCTGAGCGATCAACGCCTGTATCCTCTCCCTGTGTCAACGGGTGAGCTCTGTCCCGCACCCGAGGCAGGCCGCTCCAAGGTCAAGAATGTTTGGTAATGAAGCCCGTTTCCAGGGAGGGCCCTGCCTGAAGAGGCAGCGGGTGGAGCCGGCCAGGCCCAGCCCAGGGCCCTGGCAGGAGGTGCCACCGCTGCCCCAGCCCTGTGCGGTGCTGGGCCCTCTCCACGGCAGAGGCCTGGTGGCCTCTGTGGTGCCTGGCCTCCACGGGGAGGGGAGTTTCGTCAGCTCACCCCTAGAGTATTTACTTAGTGGTTTACTTAGCCCACAGTTTCCGAGGAGCCTATGCAAAGATTTCCATGGTTACACGGATTAGCAGTTACTTCAAAGGTGCCCACGGCAGTCCTTTCTACTGAATAAATCCTCCTGCCAACTTCACTACTGCCCTTGTACGCAGGACAGTGTGGGCTGGGATCGCACGCTCTCCTGTCCCACAGCGTGTAAGCGTTGCTCCCCAGTACTGAACTCGGAGCCAATAAAAAAGAAAATATCCTTGTGCAACATCTGAATTAGACTGGGAAGCCCAGCATGGGTCTCTCCCCATGATGGTTGCTCAGTTCTTCTTGTCCTGGTGACACCTGGAAACTGCCCATCTCTGGAAACGTGACATCCTCCTGGCACGGTTACAGTAGTAGAGAAAAGGGCGGCACGTGAGAGGTGACTGACAGCTGCCTCTCGACCTCCTCTTTCTCTCTTACCATTCCTTAAATGCCAGCTGAAGTATTTCTTCCATCGAGACATCAGAGGTCACTCAGGTAGTCGCCCCTTCCCACCTCTCGCTCTTTCGCTACCAGCAACAGTACAACTTCACAGGTTATCAAATATCGGATTCGCTGGCATCTCTCTGGCTCAGAAACCACAAAGTGTTACTGAAGAAGGTGTCACCTTTTTACAGTAGGACTCTTGCAGTTTTATAATCAGCATAGCTGAAGACAGATTTCAGTCTGTGTTTGTAAATATAGGCCTTCAGGTCTCAAGGAGGTTGCTTTGTCTAGCTCCCCTGCCTTCACAAGGTCAGTCTCTGGATTTGGCTGTTGAGGNAGGACTCCTGCAGTTTTATAATCAGCATAGCTGAAGACAGATTTCAGTCTGTGTTTGTAAATATAGGCCTTCAGGTCTCAAGGAGGTTGCTTTGTCTAGCTCCCCTGCCTTCACAAGGTCAGTCTCTGGATTTGGCTGTTGAGGCACTTCAGGATGCACTGGGACTCAAAGATATGGTCCTGCTGTATGTACTGCAGGCTTTGATCTCAATGAACACAAGCAGCATTTTGCAGGGGTACCACTGCAGCTAGAACCTGTCCCTAAACGCTGATTTCTTCCCAGATGTATTTAGTGCAGCAAGGTCTTTGAGTACTGTTGATTTTTAATTTTATTCTCTCCTGAAATTAAAAATAAGGAGCAGAGATGGCTGAGTCTCTGCAGAGCCAGGAGGCCACTGCAGGGGGCATTTGCTGCCCCAAAGCTGACTCTGTTGGTTTTGAGGATGACCATGCTGAGACTGCACGAGAAATGCCAGTGAGTGAAATGCTAGAGAATGAAACTCTTTCTCCCACATGCATCACAGACAGGGTATTTTTCATTGATTTAGCCAACAAGCAACTGCAAACCATCTCGCCAGGGGTCTTCAGTCTAGAATATCTGGATGAGCTGCACATGGAAAAGAACCTGATTGTAAGCATCCCCAGAGACATCAATCGCCTGAGGCACGTGAAGGCCCTCTGCTTGGATCAGAATCACATACAGGACATATGCAAAGAACTGGGGGAGCTAAAATGTCTTCTGAGCTTAGATTTAAGTAACAATCCCCTCTCTTGTAGTTTGCTGCCAGTTATCAGCAAGTTGACAATCTGAAAACAATCATCTCAAGTGTCTGCCTAAAGAAATAGTGAACCTGACAAAACTCAAGGATATTTACCTGCAGAAAAAAGAGATTTAAAAGTTTTCCCAAGGAGCTTTGTCATATTGCTAACTTAGAAATAATAGATCTGAAACAAAATCTAATCGGTCTCATCCCAGAAGAGGTAGGCTTTTTGAAAAACTTAGTTAAGCTATTTTTAGCTTTTAATAACTCATCCTCCATTCCTCCTACACTGCAACACTGCCAGAAACTGGCTGTGCTGGATCTGTCTCAATCTCCTGCACAAGATTCCCCCAGGTTTGAAGAATGTCGCTGAAATGAGAGTACTCAGACTGTCTGCTAGCAGTCTGGAGAAGTTCCCACACCAGATCTGCTGCTGGCCGTCCCTTTCCCACGTTTATCTGAGGAACAGAGCACAGTACCTGTCTCCTTCACCAGATTAACCAGTGTCAGGATACTAGATCTGAGTGAAAACTGCTTTGAAGATATTCCTAAAGGAATATGCGCTATGAGAAATCTGGAAGTATTGGCTCTGGATGGCAATCAGATACCAGAGGTATTTGTTCCTTTGTTTTCATTTTCATTTTATTGATACCTCCCTTTTGCAAAATCTAAGATCTTCCTTACAACTGAGGGCCACCTTTCCCTACTACAGTGAGAAGGCGTGTTCCACCTGGTATGCACCTGAGCTTGGATTACTCATTATCACTGACATCTGAGTATTCTAGCAGCGAATAAAAACCAAGAATGTGGAAACACTGACCTTTGTGTTGAATCATAAAGATTAAATAATGACTGGAAGGACTGCTTCAGTTTTTTTGTGTCCTTTTTTTCTGTGTACACTGGTAAATAAGAGCTGCATTTGCGTAGAATCGATACATCGCAAACTGAAACACAGCAGAGGGCAATTAAAAAATGGATGTGACATTGTTAATGCCTTTAACACCATTAACATTTGCTGTTCATTTGATAATGAACAATTACGTACCCTAAAGCTGTGCTATTTTAAGTGTAACAGTATTCATGGACACAGTCATTTTAAGGCTCAGAATACACCTTCCTTTCTGTATAATGCAATGCTGCTTCTCCAAGGAGATTTTCACTTGTGCAATTTTCTCCTTGAAGGTTACATTTACAAAAGTAGTAATTTATGCAAAAGAATCACTTCCAGATTTCATTCATTTAAATTACTCTCCTCAGCACTGTGCATACAAAGGAAATGAAGAAGCAGACTAATGTTTCTACTAAGAAATAAAATTAACCCCATAAGAAATCTTCCCAGCAGAGGAAACAACACAGATTTTTTTGCCAAGATTTCCACCTTACTGTGAGGTATAATGTTATATTAATGAGCAGAATATTCTGTGTTCATCCATCAACAGTAATGCAGTTCCACAGCATTTTCTTGGAGTTTTTTCCCTAAACCAAAACTCCAATGATTACTGCTTAATTGACATAATGTATCTTTTTAATGACTCTGTCTAGATACCTGCAAAGGTGAAAGAACTGACAAGTTGGAAATGCCTTAGCCTGTCTGAAAACCAAGTCAGTATCTCACCAAAGGAAATCTTTCTTCTGGAGTCATTAGACAGATTATCCCTGGGACAAGATAAAGGAATTAAATTCATAAGTTTGCCACAAGACATCAGCAAATTGCAGGTAGGAGCAACAGAAGAGGGAAGATCTTGGTCTGCTGTGACAGGGCACTTCCATGGGCTTCAGCTGCTTCCAAATGCAGGACGGAAGGTTCTGCTAATCTCTAGGTACATAGTGCAGCATCAGGGCAGGGCTGTTAGAATGGGAATAATATAAAAACCAAGTGTTTGAAACTCATGTTGTCTCTCTGTGTTTAGTAGCCATCCCAGTTAATAAACCTTACTTCTGCACTTACTGATAGTCTCTGTACATCGATTATATATCAAGTTAAGGTAAAATCCTTTAATTATTAAAAGTTAGTATTACATGTTTTCCAGAATCCAAAAGAACTGCATATGGACCATAATTGTCTGGATTACCTGCCAGCAGCCATCGGCTCATTGACCCACTTGAAAATACTTGAGTGTCACAAAAATCTCCTCAAACAGCTCCCAGGCTCAGTATGCCAAATATGTGGTGGAAAATGGTCTTTGGGGCCTTAAGGACACAAGTACCAGTAAGCATTTTGGAAGAAGGAGGGAGAGAAGGGA
Source organism: Steatornis caripensis (assembly GCA_013398225.1). NCBI lineage: Eukaryota > Metazoa > Chordata > Aves > Caprimulgiformes > Steatornithidae > Steatornis > Steatornis caripensis. The sequence goes on from VZSC01012504.1 coordinate 4,133, forward strand.
AGGAAGGAATGCAGTGCATCATCCAGGGCTCATCCTGTAACTGTAAGGGAGCCAAACAGGATAAAAGGTAGGAACTGGGACAATAGGGGAAGCACCGTGCTCAAGCCAAGTGAACAGGAGGTCCTTGCCCACAGCCTACCTCAACCTCAGGTTCTGGGCAAAAAGATGTTGCCCAGAGCTCAGCTCAAAGCAGACTCCCTGATGTGAGAAGACCCACTGGGTCAGCACCAGTGACTCCAGGGGTGCAGCGAGGAACTGGTTCTCTGGGGGTGCTCCCCAGCCCAGTATTTCTATCTTCCCCAGTTCTCCATTGCATCTCTGTGTGGCTAAGTTCACTAGCACTGTTGATATGCCAATTAGCAGGACTTTTGAGAACTGAATTTTTCCACCTGGCTTACCAGGCTTCACCTAGTGAAGTAAATGCTTTGCTAGGAGAGCCTGAGTCACATCCTTCTCTGTTTGGGAGCAGATACTTTGAATTTTAAACGCTCTGGTGAGATGTTCAATACACACATTCTTTACACGCACAGACTGAATTGTTTGTGCCTCATCCGTGTGCTGTTTATGGGGAGCACGCGGGAATGCTTCACATCATTTGTTCTTTGTGCTACACCTGTTTGCTTTTCTGTGTTCAGGTTTGCAAAACTGCTCGTTCAGAACAATCACCTGTTCCAGCTGCCTGAGGATTTGGACAGTATTCAGCAGCTGAAGCTGGTCCTTGTGGATGGGAACCCTATGACAGACCCTCTGACTGAAGTGTGCTGTCAGGAGGACATCTGCCATCTGGGAACACTTACAGGAGAAAAGGCATAAAAAGGCCATGAACTTAAGGTAGGGATGTTAAGAAAGCCATGACAATACATATACAAAGCTGTGTTTTTAGTGATACTTTGCAGAAGAACTTACAGGGTACTCTATGCAGCATCAAAAGTGTCTTAAACCACCATTTGCACAGCTATGGTGCAGTACTTCTATCACTGATCATGCTAAGGTAGGACATAGGGAACCATCAGGAAATACAGCACTGGGCATCATTCAAAAATGTTCCAGAAGGTTGTCACTGCTCCGCCAGGTCACACTCAGCAGGCACAGAACAGCCCTTACAACTTGCTATGGAGCTTTCCCTAGTTCCTTGTCCAGTAGAAGGGGAATAGTTAATGTGTCTAAAAACAAGTCAGGTCCTCCAAGTCAAGGCATTGCTTATAGACAAAGCTAACTGCAGGTGACAATTTCCACTCTTGCTGACGGTATTTTGACTGTAGAAAGTTGAAGATCCATTGTGCAAACACATTGAACAAGACACATTTTTGTGTGTTTTCGTTTGTCGTATTTTTTACCAAAAGCACATAAGTCTGTATCACCAGTGGGCCACAGAATTAATTTGCTCAGAAAAAAATACAGGCCAAGAAGGAAGAAAAAACAAATCCTCAGTCTTTGATTCTTCTGAACCAAAATTATTCCTCTCTTTCTGTAATGTCTGTAATTTCTTCATGAACTGATGTGTTTCTCCCGAACTGTTCTTCTGAACTAAAAGGTGACATTTAAAGACATGTAGACATAATCATTTACTACTCTAACCAAAGGGTCTGGAGGACTACAGTGTTAGTGTTCTCCCTGGTAAGAAATTCCTCTTGGAAAAAAAGAACACACAGAGTAAAAGAAAAGTAAGGTGGCTGGCAGTCCATCTTGGTTGCAAACAATATAGTCTAATACAGAATAAAAGGGGGTTTTGGAGACCACAATGTAACTGGCTTTTTGCATCAAGAATATCCACCAGTGATACCGTTCCACATGACTGACTGCTTTTACCCTTTTTCTCCAGGTAACTAGATTGTTCTCTCATTTTCGCATCCAAAGTTTGTGGCGTGGGTTGATGAACCAGAAGGGGGTTGGACCTGTCTTGACACTTAAGACTCTAATGAAAAAAAAAAACAAAGAAGAAAGGAAAAGGAAAGGGAAAAGAGAAGCCTGTAAAAGGATCAGAAGCCAAAAAGGAGTATTTCGGCAGTAAACCGCACAGTCCTCTTTTCATTTAGAAGGGCAAATGTTAGCAGACACAAGCGAGTAGGAGACAAGCAGTATTAAAGCAATTGAATCAGTGAGTGTTACTATGAAAACATGATTTTTTGAGGTTTGTTTTTGTGTTTTTGTCAACATTGACTCCAGCTGAATCAGGCAGATTCTGAAATATTCTTGAGATGTCTCATTCTGCATGTATGTTATCTCAAAGCATAAAGGCAGCTGATTAATTGGAAATTAATCTAATTTGTACAGATCTGGTGCAATGCAGTGTTCTTTGTTCTGAATCCCAAAGAATTTTACATGCAGTTCTTAGAAATCTGTTTTCCAGCCAGTGAGGTACAGCCATCTCTAGAGTTAAACAATATTTGTGGCCTCACCTACTAGCAGTTTTACGTTCAGAAATGATCAATACGTTGTTTGGAAATCTGGAGGAGGATTCCAGGCAGCCAGAACATATGCACTTCTACCAGAACCTACATTACCATCCTGTCTCAGGGAGGTGTAAAAAGCTGTTTAGTAAGTATCTCTACACTTTTGCAAAACTGTTCACTGATGTTTTGACAATCTGTAGTTATAGTATTTTGAATGACTGCAAGCTGTCAAATCCTTAGTGTTATAGCTCATCTCAGAGATAGCGTGGTGACAGTTTGTAAAATGTCTGTGTACGACAGGCTTATTTGAAAGCAGAGAGTGTGCAGAATGCAATATTCTGCAATGATTCTGGGTCCTGGCACATCATAACACCTTTGTTATGAAAAAGAACCACAACAAACACTCTTTATTATAATTCTAGCATGCCAAATTTATATGCAACCATGTCTTTCCACAGCACTTTACGGATGGGTGTTTGTCCTAGGTATCTGATGTCCTTGACTAGTTTTTAGTCTGTATTCCTCAGATACTTCATAAACGCCTCCAGAGTCTTACTTGCGGCGTACAGAAAGCACAGAGCTGGACTGGGACTGGCCACTGTGCAGATTCAAAATGCGCGAGCAGGTTGGAGCCGAACCCTTTATTTGGTTCAACTGGCTGGTCGGAACTGCAGTCCTGCTCTCCTTCCCCGTGTCTGAGTTGCCTCAGAGAGGGTGGTGGCATCCTGAAGGAGATGGTGAAGGCAGGGTCACTGAGACCCAGCTCTTCCTGAGCTCTACCTCCAGGTAGTGCTCTCTGAATGCTGCGGCTACATCTGAATCCAGGGTCTGGATCTTATTTCTGTTTGGCTCTTGAATCAATTGATACTGAAATCTCATTAATATGCTTGTGGGCAGGAGAGAGCTGGCAGTGCAGAACAGTGAGATGGCTCAGTTTTGCTCTTCCATTTTACTACGCAACTGATGCTGTTTTGATTGTTTGGAGGTGTCTTAGGAAATTTTCTCACCCTGAGTGAAGGCAAAGAGGAACAGAGAGAAAGATGATTCTGAGACTACTGAGGAGACAATCAGTGGGAGAGGGAGATTTCTGGGAAGATTAGCAGATAGACAGGACATTTAATAGAAGTGATTTAACAAAAGCTTTTTAGTGGCACAATAGGTATGACAGAATCATGAGAGGGCAAAGGACTGAGAAGGGGATCACGAACAGCAAATGGAGAGGTTGCTAGCAGTGAGTCCGTACTGTGCTCTGGAGCCAAGAATGAGGAACCCAACTATGACAGAGCAAGAAATCCCAGCACTGAATTCCAGTTCAGCCAGTAAGATTACATCAGATACCAGACATTAAACATGGGCCAGATGCTTTACTGAACTGGAGAGAGAAGTTCAAGTGGGAAAGGAGTGATTCAGAGAGATTCTCACAGTACAGATCGAGGATCAATTTCCCAGTTGGACCAAAGGCATGGTTGAGGAAGAAAGTCACAGGAAGGCAAGTGATTCAGAGAAGAGGTTGGTGTGCTGCTGTTAAACAGAGATGATGGTGCTTCCACATTAGAATAACTCTCCTGGCTTGAGTCACTGCTTGAAAGGCTCTTATTATGCCTGTGTGAAACAGGGACTCTTAGCTTCTTTTCAGAGGTTGAGGATCTCTCTAGAAAATAACTGATCGCACACTGCAGCAATTCCTTGCTCCCTCTGACCAAGACAGTCAAGTTCATTTCACATTTCTCAGAGCTGGGGGAGCCAAGTGCACTTTTCAAGTGTAACTGAAACCAGGAAAATCATAGAGACCCTCACATGAAATCATGGATTAAACGATCAAGAGGTATCAGCACAGCATGGTCAGCTGCTCGTTACAACCCTGACCCCAGCTGAAAGGGTCACCCAGGCTGAAAGCTCAATATTGATCTGCATCTGCATGGGAGAACTTGCTGAATGATCCTGTTGTGCCTCTCCTCCAGGAGATTGCTGCAGCATGTAGATATACTCAGGGGTAATTGAGCAGTACTTTATCCCTCAAGTTGCCCCAGGATTTCTCTAGGACTCCTCCCTCAGTGGGCAAATCTAGTATCTTTACTTCCTAAAATACCTTACCAATGAGTAATCCCACTGCAGTCTTTGAGCTCACGTGTGGGTTAACATGCTCCGTGATACGAGCGACTATGCCCGAATGTGGCTCTGTGTAGGCAAATACAATAAAATGCCAAATAAGAAATTATCAAATGAAAAAAGGAGTCACTTACACGTCCCACGTCGGTGCTTTTTCTAACAAGTCTTGAGCGCAGAGCAGGGTGCTCTGCTCTTAGCTAGAAGCTGCCCTGTGGCTTTGAATAATAGACTTTGCTTATTATTTCCTTCATCTTTAGGGTAAGGATAAGAACACTGTCTACATCACAAGGTATTGTGAAGGTTAGTGGATTAATCCTGAATGCAGGAAGCTTGGGACTCCTATGCAGGGACTCCCACTGGCTTTCATATGCCCTAGATCAGACTCTTAGATCTGGAAGTTTGGTTTTGTACTGCATGTCATAAAAGGATCCGCACAGAGGGCACAGTCTGGGTAAGGCTGAAACAGCTAAGGATGAGAAGGAGCATCCCTGAAGTATCCTGAAGTCTTTGCACAGCCTTATTCAGAACACTTATGTATTGCTCTGTATCCAAAATCCTTGCTAAGGTAGCAGGACATATTTCTGATACAACTTACCATAGCACTTCCCTTGCCCCTGAGACCTGCAAACACACCAAACAACTGTTTCTTACCTTGATTTGATGCTGATTCTGTACACAGGACTCATTTACACCTGAGATGGCATCAAGGGCCTGAGCAGAGGCAGAACAGCTCCTTCTGTATTCTCCTTACTGTACTGATACCTAATCCTGAGTTGCTGGGACGCCTTCCAAATCTCACAATTACGCATTCACAAAGAGGCAAAAGTTTTTGGGGAGAAGAAACTAAAATTTAAAACATAGAGGTTTCAAGTATTTTCACATTAAAGGCATTTTCCTTATATAGACAAGGCCACATCCACACTGCCCACCCGCTTGCATTAGCACACAGCCCAGCCACTTCCCTCCATTGGCAAACCTGCAGATGTCCATCTGAAATCATCATTGCTCTTTTAACAGTAGTCATTGCTGTACTCACAACACGAAGATTAAGTGTATATAGTAGCATAAGCATGGCCCAGAGAATCTGTTAAATAACAGTTTTCTGTAATTGTAGAACTATTTCAAGAGCTCTCGTGAGATGAGATTACTAAAAACTGTGCCGTCTTCTAAGTCAGAGACACATAATACTTGGTTCATGTGCTGCTTGTGAAAGGCCTTCCAGAAACCTTCAAACTCCATCAACAGTCAAACCGAATGTTTCTTTTGTTGTCTTGATTAAAGCTTTCCAGTTGTTTCCGCTGCGATTCTGAAAGGACCCATCTTTGCATCCCCAGCTCTGCTAAGGCAGGCAGCTTAACCAGGGCTGCTAACAACATGCTGAACCACGTCCCACAGTCACGGCAGGATGATGGGCGAAGACTGAAATCCAGCTCTGAGAGTTCTTTGAATACTGCTAAGCCTTGACAGAAAACGACCCACCCTTCGTCAGAGATGTTGTTATTATAACTCAAATCCAGCTTCTGTAATCTGGCTAGATGGCCATCCTGTGTCAGTAACGCTGCAAGAAATGACAAACACAACTAATACATCCTGGCAGTTGCTTTAAAGGTTTTTAAATAATACCGTATTATTTAAGGCCTTTCAGCAGTCAAACAGCAAGATTCAACTCCTCAGCAACATAAAATCACTTGCTGTTGATCTCAGAAAGATCATTTTATCACAGCTGAAGGAGTGCACAACATTTAAAACACAGGCAATTGAAAAGGAACAGAAGTATCAGGTTAAAATTATATGGCAACCTGAAAACCTCCAAGTCAGTTGCAAGGAGGTCATATCAAGTGCCAATTAAAACAGGCAGGCAGGCTTTACAGGGAGCTTTAGAAAGAGGAAAGCAAAACTAGATGAGGTTGCATGATTACAACAGTCACCCCTCACTGTGGGAAGGTAGTGAGCCTAGTATACCCTAAAGGGAACTGGAACCCTTAATGTATGATTGGCAAAGGAGATACATAGATACTCATCAAGGGTGATGTTTGTAAGGGCAAAAATATTCAGGCTTCATCTCACCAGCCTTCAGATTACAGGGCCTTAATAGCTGTCACACAGCTACTGCCAATCTCAGACACTCAAAACCCATGAGTCAGGCCCGCAGAATCACAAGGATGATTATAAAATATAAATAGGTTTTTAAAAGGACCCTAGAATTTATTCCTTCGTTGGGCTCCCACTTTCCAGTATTTCTCAGCAGCTGCTAAGAGGTGGGCTAAAACATTTCTGTTTTAATTCTCCCATAATAATTTGACTCCAGAAACACACCTAATGGACAGAGAGTTGGTACTGCCTTACTGGCTGTCAGCACGTACATTTCCCATAAATTACTGAACCCTAACCCAGCAACCGAGCAAAATAAAACCCCTCAGAGGCAACCTTAAATACCTGATATAAAAACCAGATGTAAAGCTTACCTTTTCTAAGTGCTGCCTTTTTGTATTAATAGATACAATCACTAAAAGATTCTTTGCATTTTCATCCTTTTCAGCTTTTGCAATGTGTCTGTACAGGACACACAGTCTTCAGCAAAATGAAAACACTTTCTGGGAAAAATACTCCTGTATTTTCCATCTTTTCATTTGATTTATGCAAAAATGTGCTCAGCCCATGGAACAAATCCCTTCTGAATTGTGGTCTAACTGCCCTGGCTCCCTGACTGCTAGTAAATACCATGTTATACGTACTTAGAAGTGCCAAATCTTCAGCCACCAAGTTGCAGCTGCTCAGTCTTAACACTTGAATCTTCGTTGCAAGCTTTAGCGCTCCCAAAAGCAGCTTTAGGTTCCCACCAACGCACTTATTCCAAGAAAGGTCTAATATCTCCAGTTCCGGAAGGTGAAGGGCAGCCTCAGCTGAAAAGATTAAAACCAGCAACTTCTGCTTACTAAGCGAAAACAACATGGCCTCAATAGACACCTCACCGGCAATTCACCTCTAACAGGCTGCCTTCTTGTGCTTAGAATGACTTATTTTATCCTAATACAAGTCAGACAAAAAATATCTCCGGTGCTCTTTAAACAATGTAAAAGGTCCTGCTTATAGGATCTTTAAGGCCTCTCTGAACAGGTTTCTTGTCTTTCTGTTTACATTATCGGCCTGTCCTTGTCCCACTGAAGTAAATTTCATTCAACAGCTTGTGTTTAAACCATGTTATATCCATTTAAAGACAGCAAATTTTTGCTGTGAACTCACCATGCACAGTGAAATGCTCTGTATCTTTTGACAACACTGATTTCCATGATGTCACTCTTACATAATTGTAATGATATAAATATAGTACTCTTCCTGCAGGGACTAGTTTAGCTTGCTACTGCTTCTGCCAAAGGCAGTCAAGTTTTGCTGTAAGTTTCAACGTCACTGGTAAACAGTACAAAATATATTGTAACTGCACAATACACAGTAACTAACATACCCCTCTGCACTTAAGATTTCTTACGCCATATGGAAGGCCTATCAAAGGGACAGTGTAGCTGCTAATCCACAGAGATTTGCAGTAAGTAGACAAAAGAGGCTGAATTTACATATCCTGTGTTAGATTGGACTTTTCTTCAGGTCTGTGCAATATCTTTTCCATTACTGCAGTTATTGCCTCAGTTCCTCTGTTGCCCCACACTTAACTCTATCCCAGAAAGTTTCTACTGAAACTTTCACCTGCACTGAGGTGAAAAAACTTCAGTCAAAACTTCACCCCACCAAACTGCAAATTAAGTGTCACAACCAAACTATAATTACAGTGTAATATGAAATCATGTTTTGCTTTCTTTTCCAAAATTAGGCAGTATACGAAAGCTCACTATCAGACAAAGGACTGAAAGGACTTCATCCAGTCAGGTATAATGAGGAAAGACATAGAATGGTCTTCCCTTGCAACCAGGTCCCATGAAGCACTGGTTTCATCCCAGGCTTCTTCTCTTGGGACCTGTGGTATAACGTAACTACAACGTTTGGAGTTCAGCCAAAGGAGAATGAAGTGCTTTGTCCCACAAGGATACACAGAGAATAGACGCACTTTAAAAAAACATTCCTACCTAGTGATGAAAACGTCTCTTCGCCTAAACCACAATTGCTGATGGCCACAGATTTCAGCTTCGGTAAAAACCTGAGCCTGCTCAGAAGAGGATCAGATGAGAATCCCACATTTTTATTTGAGGATAAATTCAGCTCTTGAAGACCAGAGAGTAAAGGTATCACCTGGGCTATGAAAACGTTAAATATTTATTAGACAGTCACAGATCCAGAACAAAGATGTAGTTGTATATTTGCCTGACATGATTTCTTTTCTTCATAAATCAATGCAAAAGTCAAGGCCAAGTTTTGACACTAAAATTTATGGTGAGTAATGTTTTACTCTGTACATAGCCTTCTTATTTTCAGTAGGAATGTTTAAGAAATTAGGTATTACATACTGTGTGGAAGGTTGTGAGAACATGGCTTCCTGTTGAAATTTTCTAGGTGAAGTAGGGAATTTAGCATTAAATGAGATCTGGGTTATTTCCAAATGTCTTCACTGCTAACTGAAACTCCTTTATATTAATGTGATTATTCTCTATTGGTCAAGAAATTGAAAATAAATCATGATTGCTATTACAATCATGATTGATTGTTAGTCTTTCCCAGTGCTTGAGCAAAGGCAACAGCTTTTCAAATTATCTTCTTTATCATGGAATGTAAGATGTGGGCAATATAGGATTTTTGTTGTTGTTGTTCTAAAGAGTAAAAACCAATATCAAGAAGTTATGATAATGCACACAGAAGAATAAATTGTCTCACTGACTAAATAGGAAATGTCTTTTTCTTCTTAATAGTACTGATAAATTGGATCAATTCAATGTGGGGACTGTAGTCTTCAGCTTTTCTATAAAGCACACAGCAGCAGCAATGCAAGATCTCCTAACATCACGTTCTACCTGTCGTAAGGTTCACCAAGGGAGTTTTAGGCAGTTACATTTACATGCATGTACGCATCTTGGATCCGTGCCAATTTATACCACCTGGGAAACTGTCCCTGGATATTTCCAAAATTACTAATTATCAAAAAAATCAGTGGTTGGCAGCTACTACACTCCCATCATGGGTCTGAATCATGGCAGATTCAGGTCCTTAGTTCCACGTGGGATCAGACACTATGAGATTTCCTTTGATGCAGCAAAAAGCCATTCCATATCGATCAAGAAAGCTATGCTCCACACCGCTTCCAGAGCTGCCTAATGAAAATGCACTGAGATCTGCTAGACTAGGTCAGGCAGAATCTCTTACACCTTTGAGATATTTTCAGAAGTCAAAACCTACATTCTTAATGGATTTCCTCAACATGCCCTTACACAAAACGGTCATGTCCTCTTCTGTTACACAGCACTGGTGGAGATCAAGGACTTCAAGATTTTTCAAGCTGGCCAAATGAGCTGTTGAGTCTTTAAAGCCACCACCAATCTCTTTGTTACATGATAGATCTAGTTTTCTTAGCTCGGCAAGGTGCTGTAAAGCAGCGTCTGAAATGGAAAAGGGAGCATGCTGGTCACTGGCTGCTACAATAGCACAGGTCATGGATTTAGTGTTTATTTGCTTCAATGTCAAAGTTTGCACAAGATATTGCAGGCAAATCTCTTAGACTGGGCTTCAGTGTATAATCACAGCAGACACACAGTAATACTGTAAAGCTTCCCCATCTATGCATCTCCATTCTTCTCTAAAAGAGCGGGTGAAGGTGAGGCCAGCTCATCCCCCAGATCCATTCAATCCTCAGCCTTTTGCTGAAATTACAACCGAATGTGCTAATTAGTGCCAGATTTTTTGTCTTATGGATAAGACCTCCACTAGGGAGAGATACAGATAACAGGCCCATTTCATATGGCTTCACTGGACACTCATTAAGTGATAACGGTGAATTTGGATTCCCCTCAGAGAGTAGGATTAGCTTGTTAAAAGTTAGCTATTCTGTCTGTGCCCTTGTCTATGTTCTGTCTGGGGAGAGAGGAAACACATCCAGAGAGCCATTAATCTACCCTAAGATGTGTCTCAGATAAATGGTGTGGAGGGTGACTCTCCCCACTGACTTTCACATGCTTGAGCTCAGGGAAGATAAATGCTGCTCCTGCTGAAAGTCTCTGTAGTCTTTTATCAATCCGCAAACAGCAAATAATGATTGCCCATTAATACTGCCAAGCCATCAGCAAAATCCCACCTCATTGCCTTTCTTAAATGGTTTTCAGATGTACGATTTATTCAGAATGAAAGTCTTTCTGAACATAAAGTCTAACCTAAGCCCTGGAGGCTGTCTTGCTTTAATCCACACATGTGCAAGTTTAACTCTTTCAAGCCTGGCACATTTTTCAGATCCTGAGCAATAACCTTCATGCTGCAGCCGATGTGTTTGTTGATAGAGAGATCTAATACTTCAAGGTTTGGGATCACACTTAGAATTTCAGCTGGGAAAAAAAGAAAATAAAACCAGAATTGGTAATTGCCTGGAATATATACAGATGAACCCTAGAAAAGTATAGCACCATGACAAACAGGAAGAGGTAAGCTGGGTTTGCCTATATGTGTGGTTTAGACTTACTAAGTTCCTATTCTACCTAAAAAATACTGCAAAACAAAAATTGGATAGGAATCAAGAAAAGCAGTGAAGTATCTGCATGAAAATAAAGGTGAAAAAATACAAGAACAGTAACAAAAATACAGGGGAATAAAAAGCAGGAATATAAAGAGAAAGAAAAATTTGTAATAGAAAGTTATAGGACTGTATGTTGCATATGGGCCATCTCCTGCAGTGGAGATGAGAGCACAGGGGCTTCTCTTTAGGGATAAAATATCTTTTAGAACACGAAATCTGATCAAAAGACCACACAGGATTGAGCTATGGTGAGAGGAAAGAGGGGAGGGGTGCTCAGCGGTTGCCAACTCAGCTTAAATTCCCATCCATCCCTCAGGCCTTCTTTCCCATCCCATGGCTAACTACATATTCAGCTGCTTAATTTTGAGCAATCAGTGCTGGAAATTCTGGCACACATGACTTGCTCGGGGTCTCAAAGGATCCAGCAATCCTGGACCACTGAGGCAGCCAAACTGTGGTTTAGATGTAGCTATTCTTCTCAATCGTACCTCACATGATTAGAGAGAGCAATTTTCTTCTTTGGAAGAAAGTGCATTAAATCCCAGTAATGTGTGGTAAACACTGTCATAATGCAGAGCCTGAAATAAATTAACTTTCCACTAATATTGAGCTCAATACAGCCATAATCTAAGTCAAACAAGTTACATTTTTTTGAAGCCAGTCTCAGTCCAGCTATGTGGATACACATACCGAGGGATTCTCCATCCTTTGCTGTCAGGTTACAGTCTGTAATTTTAAGAACTTTTAACCTACATCCTTTCTGGAGTTTTTTTGTCAGGAGTGATAGTTTTCCACCTATGTTACTGTTCCATGATAAATCCAGTTCTTCAAGTTGAGGAACAACTTCAAATGCCTCTCCTGTAAAGAGAAGTCTAAGATTATTCATTCTAGGTATCCATTTCAGTGCAAGACAAAAATACAGGTTTGGAATATATCAAAGTGGAAGGTTAGCCACTTAATTCTCAAATTATTATATTACGAATGGCTTGCCAGGAAAATTGCTGTATGCCATGAATTGTTGCTACTGCAGCAATGTTGGATAAATTCTCACCTTGTCTAAGATCATAAGTCATTGTCACAGCACACACAGACTGTTTGGCCATCATTGTAGACCTGTGCCGGGACCCAGAAAGTCTGGTCTATAGGGAAATCAATACAAGTGACAAGTCTGAATTTACTGTCCTGTATAGTCCTGCTCTATTTTATTTGGCAAACTTCCAACGTCCTCTGTACTGTGTCCACGGATCATTTTGGAGGACATGAAAGAAGTCCTCTCACAGCTATTTCTGAAACTTACAAATTTCATTTCTGACAGGAATTCCTGACTCACTTCATAAGGAATCAAGATGAGCATTGTTTTGACCCAAACTAACTTTCCCATGATTTCAAGGCAGACAGCACTGATTTTGATTACATTCAGAAAAATTAGCTTTTTCCAGGCTTGACGCACCTGCCAATGTGAACTGTGTTACTGCTTCTTTGCAATACCAACATCCCACTGCAAAATCCATCTCCCTAACTTTTTTTGTAGAGGAGGGAAGTGGATGTATGTTTGCATAAACTCATTCCCATGAAAGATCGATTAATCAAACCATATGCAAATGCCCTTTCAAAGCGTCATACACAAATTCTTGATCTAAAGTCTCATCATCAGCCTAATATTTGAGAATTATATTTTAATAATAAAACCTTTTCATGTCTGTGTATCTTGATAATTAATCCTTCACAAAACATTTATAATAGAAAAATCATTATTTATTTCTGTTGCTGTAAGTGAATATCCAGGTTTGAGAGAAAAGGACATGTCTTACTTTTTATTTTTCCATTTATTTTAAATTATTGCCTCGGTCTTGAATACTGAGCAATGCACTACAGTTGAGAAGTGGTTTTGCCTCTGCAGCATAGCCTGTTTCTGTTTGACACGGGGACTAGCATTACAGACACATTTTCCACCCAGAAGATAAATAAAGCAGTCTAACTCCAGGAATAGTTTCCTACCACCTCTCACAGCAACAGCTCTGAGCAATCACATAGGAGACGTTGATATTATGGTTATACTTGAAGCATTGATTTCTAAAAAAATGCACTGAGTTCACAACTGGCCAGATTTTCACAGATAGATGTGGACAGAGTCAAACAGTATTGGCCTAAATACGCATGGTATTTTTAAAACTGCAGGCAGATTCAATGCAAATACAAAGTGACTTGCTATTCCACATGTCAAGGGCATCACGTTTTGACTGGAAATTCAAGACCTATGATCAGTTTTGTGTCTGTCTCAGCAGAGGCCAAGCCAGAAGGGGGAAGGAAACAGAACAGAAGAATCAGGCAGAATAAATCAATTTGGTAATATAACCAATAAAACTCAAAGAAAAAATGGTATAAGAAAAGGGTTTGAAAAAGAATGAAGTAGATTTGAAAAAAATCTGCTAGAAAATGAAACACAGATTTTTTACCCTCATCAGAAACAGACCAGTTATTTTCATCAGCTTTAGTAGAGATGCATTTTTCCTCCCCAACAGATAGCATGACCCACTTTTGAGCTACCACTATATATGTCATTTAATTTCTAAACCCTTCCTGGAAAAAGCCTGGATAAGAATGACATAAACCCCAGCTTTATAACTCAGACTGGTTTTTAGAACTTGCGAAATAAGCAGCAGGTTTTTTTACTAGAATTCCTAGTTGACGGAGTTTGCCCTTCTTTTAGATACATGTCACGGATGCAGCCCAGAGTAAACTCCAGGCCCAGAGGTAAGTGACTCAGCATCAGAACCTCAGTGCATAACACCACCTTTAAAACCTTTAAATCTCACGATTTGCATAAAGCAGGGTTGCAGGCACTCCAAGTACAGAAGTATGCAGAAGACTAAACTTTTCCCAGACTTGCAAAAACAAGTTACAAAGCTCCAAGACAGCATTCCTGGTTTAAGTCTCCTCCAAAAGACCATCAGGTTTTTTGTGATGAGCACTGCATCTGTCCTGCAGCATGAAGACCTAAGATGACCCTATTATGACTGACTCAGTTTCAGTTCTTCTTTCTACAATTAGATATGAAAGCTAGCAAAAAAAACCCTAATCTAAATTGAAAACATGCTTTCCTGCAAATAGGACTTAAATCAGTTCCCTTCTGAATGTGAAACCTTCATGCCCTGAGGAATGAACTCGGCAGAGCTACTCAAATGTAAAAGATCACTCATAAGCCCAAGTTCTTTCTGCTGTTTCACAGCAGGAGTTTACATCGCCCAAGGTGAAGCAGCAGGAGTAGGATGTAGGAAGGGATGAGTTGGATTACATTAGACCCAAGCTCTCTGGAAGTAAATGTAAATGAAATCCTGTACCTAAGGAGGTGACATCCTCAGCTGTCAGCTTGCAGTTGTTAAGTCGAAGGACTTTTAACAGGTTCACATGATGAAGATGAACAGTGAGAGCTTTCAAAGTTCCACCAACACAACCGTTCCAGGACAGGCTGATCTCTTCCAGTTCTGGGAGCTCTGTCAGTAAAGAAGCTGTAAAAAAAAACCCCAAACCTCCCATGTATTCTCTTTGCACGTTATCTGCACACCGTGGGTGTCAATACGTCTTAATACAGAGATGCTTTCTACAACCAATCCAGCATTATAAAGCCATGACAATTTGTACCTCAGTTTTCTTATCTGTAGTTTGAGTGTAGGGACATTCATCTGCTTCACAGACCTGTATGATTTTTATATTTCTGTATGTATTACATAATTCATATAATTTATTAATTAACATTTCTCAAGGACCTAGGACCACTAGATGAAATGTTAAATAAAGCCAGGCCTGTATAGAACAAAGGAAAGGGAAAAGAGGAGAGTGAATAACTGAACAGGCAAATAAGAATTAAAGAAATGTACGAAGTGACTAGTTGAATAAAACGTGTATTTACCCAGCTCTGTTACATCTGCTGCACTTAATGCACAATTATTTAGATCCAGATTCTTGCCGTTTGGTTTCTTTCCTAGTTTCTGCATGAACTGGTTAAATCTCTGCTCACCAGATGGTGATTCCGCTTCACAAATGAGATGTGAAAGTCCATCTGAATAACAAAGAAATAGGACCCTGGTTACCTCTGCTACTAACACAATGTGTAAAACCTGTCTGTGGCTGTCTTCACCCAAGCTCTATTTTTGATCAATGTGGACCAATAACCTGAGTGATAAGGTCATTGTAGACCAGATCACTACAAATCTCCTGATGCAGAGCGAGAAAAGAATCTCCACAATACCTTATGCCAGTGACTTTGGACGTTTGCACCACCAGTTCAAGGACACGAAATTAATGCAAAACTCTGAACTGCAGCTATTCTGGATGCACGAGTCATATAACCACCTCTGTGTGCCTGCACCGTAGCCACACCGCTGCAATACAGTCTGTACTTGATCAGTTAGCACCGAGCGGCCCTGCGATTGTGTGGTGAGCCTGCTGCTTCCTTCAAGATAGCCTGTGTTCATTTTCATACATTGTCTGTGTAAGGCAGTTCCTGCTTTACTTGAGTTTGCAAAGTAACCTCCATTTACCTTCTTCCATGCAGTTTGTATAGCAAGGAAAGTTGCATTTACATTCATTGCTAAACCCTTTAACAAATCAGTAATTTGATCTACTGCCTATAGCTGGGAAAAAAGCAGCCAAAATTTACACAAAATGGCAATCCCACTTTCAGTACCTGTCCCCTCATTGTTTCCCCAAACCTACCCAAAACTCTTAGGACAAAGGACGGGGGTTCTGAGCCTTACCTTCCAGCTCCTTTTTAAAAATAGCCTCATTTTCTCTGGTGTAAAAAGGATTCTTGTGGGCACAAAATAACATAATGATGAACTTCCATTGCCTTCCCCTCCCCCTCACCAGTGTTAAGTGGTAGGAAACATCTGCTCTTGTTGTCTTCGGATTGCTTTAGCAGCAGGGCAGACAGAGATCGAGCTTAAATACAGCAAGGCAAGCTACTGCTCAAAGCTGGGCTTTGAAACCAAATAAGCTCCGCAGCTAATGAGCTGACTCCAGCACTGACCTCTCACATGGGAGATCAAGAGAGAGGTCACCCAAAAGCTTTATCCCTCCTCAGCAACAGGGATCTCACTCTTTGCTTGCTACCTATCAAATTAGAGGGCACATCTTTGATAATGTTCCAATCAGAAGAAAATCCTGGCTAAAGGATAAACTGTAGGCAGCAAAATACAGGATTTTGGCTAGCAAGAAAAACAACTGATTTTCTGTGAAATTAAAATATATGCACACGTATTTCATTATCGTATCAACATTACCTTCTACAGAGACATCTTGCTTCTCACTCTGATCATCAGCTTCAGAGTTGTTTATTTCTGTTTCTTCAACTTCCCTTCTGTCTTTACCTTCAGATTTCCCAAAGTCAAAGCCCCTGAAGAATTTTTTGATGGCTGAAGGCTGCTCTTTTCTTTTTCCAGAAGAGGACCTCTTCCCTTGGAACTGTTCTATAACAAAGTCAAATGGGGAACTCTTTGGGATGTCCTCTCCATGCTTATCCCGGCAGCTCTGAATGTCATCTTCCAGGGAATCAGCAGACACAGAAAGAATTAGTTTTAGTAATGTGTACTCTTGCTTACCCTCTTTCATCATGGCAGATGCACTCAGAATTTCCTACCATTCCCTCCATGCTGATACCAGAAAAGCACTGTTTGGTAGACCAGACTCTGAACTCATTTCTCCTCCTTCAGAAGGAACTGTTAATGCTCAGTACTAGCACAGCAGACTCAGTGGCCCTAGTTCTCACTGGTAAATGTATCACTCTTTGCTGCCTTGTTAATGCAGGCTGCCCCTAAGGCCACCCCACCTGGCCACTGAGCGCTGAAGGACTAACCTGCTGCTTCCTCTGTCATTTAATCCCCAGGTTCAGTTCATAGTCTTGTGGCCACATGAAAGAAGCGGGGCTGAGATGTCCCCGTCCTGAGGGGGTGCCAGGTTAAGTCTGACAGCAAAGTGATTCTTCATGCCAAAGGCCAGTCTGGCAGTGAGGAAGGTGAGAGGAGGTGGTGTGCGACAGGGAGTATAAGGACATCCTTGCCTGAACAATGTCACATACTCCCAAGCTTAAGGTGGAACACGCAAACAAAACCCCATTAACCTTAGAGCAAAGCTGAAGTGACAGGGCAGGAAACAACCAGATATCATAGCTATGAACACTGGTAGTGTGCTACTGCTGGAAGAAAGCAAGCCCCCAGACAGCTTGTTTGAAACAGTTTGGTGCTATAGGGACCTCAGTTTCAGTTACTAATTGACAGGTAAATTAAAGTTTGCCTTTATAATTTATACACACTCTTTCCTTATTTCTGTTTATACTACACAAGCTATAGCATCATCTGGTGATTCTGAAGCTGCTTTGTTTTTTTCTAAACAGTAATTTAATGCTCTTTCTTTAGTTTTAATTCTAGCATTTGCCCACACAGAGAAGCTTTTAATGGAGCAGCCACAAAAACCAAGCAGGCATTCATTGACTTTTGCTTTGTGAGGACTATGTGGAAAGGATATGTATCAAGTTCAACTGTGGGCCATTGACTGCAGGCGGAATGACATGCGCTCAGACCTCAGTCCTGTGATACACCAGAGCTCATGAACAGATTTCTGTGCTCACACAGATTCCCCCTTCCTCACTACAGACCTGCACACAGAATTCATCCCACAATTTGCTGTCATCCATAGAGTACATGAACTCGACCATTTTAGTAACCATCAGTTATGTAGAATGTCACTGGCATCAACTTTCCCATAAAGGGAAACACATGAAGAAGTATCAGAAACCCTGACTCGCACAGATAGTTTTCATGTTATTATAGCAAGAGTTGGGTCAGGGGGGAAAATGTCAAAACAAAGCAAATGTAGTTTTTCTATACACATAATTTTGTTTGTGTGTGTGTGTGTGTGTATATATATATATATATATAAAAATATGGGTACATATGTACATTTCCTTATTGTGTTGGAAGTTACCTGCCATGATGCAAGTGTTCAACAGCAGAGCACTTACAATTATGAAAAGCTGATGCATTATTTATAGTCTTGCTCTTAATAGCCTGTCACAGCTGTATTTCTTATAAGTACAAAAATTATATGGAACAATGTACATACATGTACATGCACATTTACTGAGCCCTAAAGCAATGCTGCCTATCCTGGCTGTGTTTTCATGCTGTAGAACAGTATTATTTTAAACAGACAAAGAAACATACCTGTCTTTTCCATTGGTACACTTGAGGATCTCTTTCACGTTTTACAGTACTTTCAGGGCTTGCAGAAGTGAGCCATGACATGCAAACAAACCCTCGCTTCTTTCCCTAACAGGACTTTCCACGCCGATTTCTTTCAAGAGTTTCTGTCTTCATCAGTTTGATAGCAGCAGCTCTGCGCAAGTGGTGTGCGGGCTCTTTCCTGATGCCTCTGTTCCTCTGCACTGTCTCCCAATGTCAGCCTGCCGTCCCTGGCCTCTCTTTTCTGGGGGAGTTTGAGAAGTCCGTTTAAAGCTCTGATCATGTCCCAGCTTAGATCACTCACAAGGCAGAAATCAGGAAGCGGCAGCACAGACTTCGATACTGCACACTAACCACTGCACCCGAAACAGCTGTTGTTAGAAGAGGCTGAGTCACCTTATAGATCAGGTTACAACACCACCTGAAGAAAAGGTCTTTGTTTTCCCACCCCTTTTGTCCATACTGGTCAGAAATACTGCTAGAGGCTGAGCAAAGCCTGCATAGTTGAGTAAGAAAAAGGAATACAGAGGACTAGTACGTTCCTGTTCATTTTAGGGCAACAGGAGACTCGAGAGGAGAGGTCACACTGCATCATCCGGTACAATCTGCTTGCAGGCAACAGCATGATACAATGCAAACATTTACAATGCAATCATTTGATACATCACGTACATACGAACTTCACTATACCTTTTTTTGTCTGCCCTAAAATCTGATTTGCATGATAGCGAATGTTACAACTTCTAGCTTAAACATACTCACGGCCATTTATGCTGAATCTCTTTAGCTTTGATGAGTCTTTTTAATTTATGAGGTCTTCACTTTTGTGGGCTAAACCAACCAAACTCTTCTTGTCTCCCCTCGTGGCAAGCTCTCAATTTCTCTTATCGTTTCCTGCTCACCTTTGTCTGCACCTGTTGCAATATCATTTCTACTTCCTTAAATACAAGGGACCATCCACCGATATGTATACACCAAAGACATATGCAAACCACGGTGCTTTTGGCAGGGAATGATAAAGCTGGTCAACAAAACTAACTTTGAAAGCAGCTCAGCAGACACCAGCCGTGAGGACAGGCTTGACTCAGTGTGTCAATGTACAAATGATTCAGACAGGGTGGAATGAGGCACTGGGTGCTGCTAGGAGCCAACAGGATAAGATTAAGAGAAGAAAAACTTAAAGTGAACACCAGGAAAATCTTCCTGCCCATGAGAAGTACCACACTGAGAAACGTTTACAGTAGGAAAAAATGCATGAAAACACTGCGATGAACCGTCTTTCCCTGCAGCAATGGAGGGCACATTCCTGTTCCCAAACAGAAAGGATCTCCAAGTTGGTTTTAAGGTTTTCTGACACCAGGGGTGGCTGTCTTGTCCCAGTTTGTGAAACCAGCATCTCACTACAGACCTGTATCGACTGGGAAAGATCACCTCCCTGTGTGCTAATTAACTTCATGTGCTCAGGCATCTCAGCTATGCAGACTATGGAAAATCCCAAGTATTTCTGTTGGTAAGGAACTCATTGAATTTCACAGTTCTTTTCCACTTTACTTGTTGTGTTAAACAACAGAGTGGCCAGGGATGAAACAGACACAAGGCAACCCATGTTTGTGAGCATGTGCCAGGCTCTGCTGGCCCAAAAACTTGATGCCTGCTGCAGTTCATTGAGAATGTGGAATGGGAGTATTTGATAATCTCAGCTCCTTGGAACTGGAGAAATCCTTACGCATGTTAAGCACCGATTACAGTGGTTAGGCTGGGCTAACTTGAATGCTCTGACATCAGTGTCTCAGGTGATGCGTTGCCCATTCAGAAATTCTTTCACCACTTTAGGCTGTTGAATGATAGAGAAAATACCTCATGGCACCATGACAGCATCCCTGTAATCTGGTGAGAAGGGAAATGTAGTTTTGCAGTGACCTAGTTTTGTCTTCCTAGAAAGCAAATCTTTACCTTTGTCTTACAGCAGCTATAAGGGAAGAGGGGACAGCAGGGTTATCCCAAAATAAAGCAGGATAACAAGAGCAAGGTGGCTGCACTAGGCTGAAAACGTGAGCATTACTTTGCAATAGATGAGGCTGGGCCGTGAACATGCAATACATCATGATGGCCAGGCCCAGCCAGGCCTGTTAGCTGCTAGACTGGGCCTTGCTGTATCTCCTCCATGGCATACTACAGATCGTGTGTCCTGCTCCTGCCTCATGGACCTGTGTGTCTGCTTCTTGCAGTACGTCATGGACAGCACAGGGCAGGCTTAGGTTTTGGAGTTTAAAAATAATAAATGCCTTCCCTTTTCTATCCAGTTAAATTGTTTGTGACCATCTGCCGAGTGCTCAGTGTCGCACTTGTTTATATCTTCCCTCTGTGTAGACCTGGGGCAAGATTAGGAACAGAACCAATTTTGGAACAAAATAGTTAAAGTTGCATCCCACACAGCATCCACTGGTGAGAGATTAATGTGGATTTTTGTACTTTGCCTCATTGTGACTCCTTAATCCGGCATATATTCCAAAGAAATAATGCCATTAGAGGATTAGTGCCACAAGTTCATTTGAAAAAAAGGATTTGCAAACCCTGAAATCCTATATTCCATGTACTTAATCACCAAGTATCATTTTGGGGATTTCCTCTCCCTTTAGTAGTGTGTGTCTCAATGAAACCCAAGCAAAGTAGCAACTCTGTTTCAGATGGCCCTTATTATCCATTAAAGAAAAACAAAACCCCAAGCATCTGCTTAAAATAACATAGAATCTAAACACACTCAACTAAACCCACCCTTGCTGTCGCACAATCATTGCAGTTACACCAGGGGGGCATTTGGCCCAATATTTATATAGAGTTCAGTGATTTTGGATATCTGTCTACTAGGGATTTTTAATATTCTGAGTCCTGTAGCATGAAGTAACACAGTGACCCTTGTTTGCTTCTGAGGCAGTTCCCTTCCCCAGCTTTGCTTGCATCCAGTGAAGCCACTGCTCTCTCTTTGGGAGCAGGAGGCGGAATCACTGCCATGTTATTCTTTCCCCCTTTCCTTAGCACGTATCTCTGCTGCTCTGTTTCCCCTTTCTGCACAACTATCACTGCCTGCACAGCCTCCGTGGGCTTCTCTTGCTTGGCTGGATTTGTTGCAGGCTGTCTAGGTGAATAGGGCAGTTGCATGGGCCAAGACATTGCTAGGGGTGGAAAAATGCTTACTGCCTCATTGCTGACTTTGCCAGTACCAAGTGACTTGCTTTTGAGCTGTGCTGACTCAGAATACGCGTGCCAGGAGCTGCTGCCAAATGAGGGTAGGGGAAGAGTGGCTCCAGTACCAGGTTCACTGCCCTCATCTTTCCCAGCCACGTACATCAGACCATGCCCTCCACAGCTCTCTCCATCATCTCTCTCCTGCTCTGACCCTTTCCTTCATCCTCTGACTTTGACCCATTTATAACTGAGGCAGCAAAATTCACTCGCCTACACAGCTGAGAAGCCTGCAGCTGGCACTAATGGTACGTTGCTAGTGCCACAGTATCTGTTAGCATCTGCTAATTTGATGTTGACTTTCTTTACACCCAGGCAAATCACAGAGCAGCAAGGGCCAGACAAAAACCTTCAGAAGGGACTGTACACACGATGGGCTGGAACGGCCATTCCCCGACGAGGAAGGAATAGATGTAGCTGCACTCACTAATGGGAAGTGCTCTGCAGAACCTAGGTTAGGAAGCATCACTTGGGCTTCCAGGCAGAGCTCCACAGTGTGCTGCCATCTGGATAAATACTTTTTCCTTATATTCTTATACTTTCAGAAATATTGTACAACACTGACACTTTGCTGGAGTAAACACATTCCAGACTTGCCTGCACTGAGATTAGTGCATGTGCCTGACGATTCAATTTGGTCCAAAGTACCTGAGATCAGTGCGTGTGCCTGACGATTCAATTTGGTCCAAAGTACCTGAGTATTCTCATCATTTCCCACAAAATAAATATTCAACCTTCTGATTCTAATAGACCATCAGCCTACAGTAGTTCCTGAGGCAGCTGTTTAAAATACGTTTCAGTGGGTTATGAAAACTAAATCCAGGCCCCTCATTCCGTATTTATGTACAACCATAGACTGATCATAGAGGGGGTTTAAGAAGCACTGGCAACATACGAAACCAGCAAAAATGTCGGGTTCAGAAATGCATATGCCTCTGAGTAACCTCAAGCAGTCCCCTAAACTCAGTGAGACTTTTCATAGGTGGAAAGGCTGAGGAAGTTGTTGACATTTCACTGTACTTTTACACTTTAAAATATAACAAAATGTGCTGTTATGAAACACCAGTGCTAGCATGCAGTGGTGGGCTCTGCCTGACCTCAAGGGGCTGCACTCGTGGCAAGAGAATCTTCCAAGCACATGTGCTGAATGAACTGGTCATGAGCAGAGGTGTCTGACGGCCCCTGTTGCCACTGACTTATTATAGCTATAAGAATGTCAGCCTTGCATATACCAGCACGAGCTGCTAAACATGAACTGGAGAATTCTAAAACTATTCTTTATGTCAAAGCCAGAAGTTACCTTACCTACTATAAAATAACAGCAACAATAAGTAGATTCTTCCAACTACTATCTCATTAAATATGCATTCTGATTTCCTATGGCAGCAAGGATATATTTATATCCAGAATGCAGATATTTTTAACACTCTGATATGTAGTTAATCTTTTTTAAATGCAACTACTCAAATGCAAACTTAATCTTTCATTCTCTATTACAATCTACTAGTCTGCTGGAGATTTTCAGGCTGGAAAATTCTTTTTCGTTGAACTTACGCCAGGATTAATCCCCTTTCAGTTAATCGTTTACATGAATGGGTAATCTGCAGAGTTCATGCAAGGCCTGCAAACTATATTAATTACTAGAAAACCTAATTAGAAATCAACAGAGTCAAAGGATCAGTGCTACTTCCATACAGTACCATCTGGTACAATGGGTCTGGATAGTTCAGCAAAACTCTCCACTGCATTCTGTGGAACATCAACCTGAATATGTGTTGCCAGAGAGAACAAGTCTATGCTGATAGCATAGACATAAAAGCTGGATATAAGGCTTTTTTAGAGTCATCCTAAATAACAGCATCTGAGTCCCTGTATTTCTAGCTGTTATTTCAAAAGTTAGGTCAAAAAAGAGTGTTTAGTCAACAGTTATCTTCTTGAATGAGATACCAATGCAGTTGTAATTTGCCTTTCCACATCCAAAATACCCTAAATCCATACACGGGCTGATGAAAAAGATCCCCAAACAAACAAATATAAACATATGTCATAAAATAATTTAGTTAAAGATAGTAAGTGTGTGTGTTGTCATTTGCTTTGTTAATTATTACTCCAATGTAAAAAGGCATGTCCAGAGTGAAAAGAGTGAAACTCCACAGATGACACAAACATGGCAGAGTGCAGCTTTATTATCTCTGGTTGTATGTGTGGAAATGATAATATAATTTTACCAACTTTCAGCATGTGACTAGTTTGAAAGTTTTGACCAAAACATTTCAGTCCTGTTTGACACTATGTTAGCCAAACAAAAAATCTGGTCTTCGAAAACTCAGGTTGTATGGTTTTAAATCCAGACCTTTCCAACAATTTTGATTCAGGGACACATAAAATACAGTGTCTTCTTTCAACATACAATGATCGGACAGTTCAATTTTCAAAGGAACTTAATGGTTAGCCACATTTCATCACCTGGATTCACTCATTGGCTTTTGGAACTGAGATCGGCCATGCTAAGTAAAATTCAGTAGCTTCAGTTTTGTCCCTGTTTGGGTCCAGTCCTCTCTGATTAATTCCCAGATTTCTACTGGGAATGAGACAGCTGTGTAATCCACCTAGTCTCTTCAAACTTCTCTCAAGAGCTGTGGTAACTGTAATGCTTTTCCACTGAACAGCCCATTGTGTTACAACCTGTTACCTTTCCAGTGAGTATTTGCTGATCTTGTCAGTATGTACTTAGTACAGGCGAACACCAAAGTTGGGCACTTTCCTCTTCAGAATGTCCTGCATCTCAGCAAAGAACTAGAGCACCTACACTGCAACGAGCCAAAGGGCTGAGGATTGGAAAAAATTTCAACTCCAAAGGAGTGCTATAGCTTAAAGGACATTCTGCATACCCAGGACATCAGATTACAGTGACATAGCTTTGTCCATTTCCTTCTCCGTTTATTTTTCAGTTTCTTGTGAGTGGACTCAAAGGCAAGATCCCATGTGTTTCTAAGCCAGCCATGTCACCATAGAGTCTGGTTATTGTTTCTAATCCCAGGATTCTAGGACATCGCTTCTTGTTCAAGCTTGTTCTTGAGATTCCCAGCTTACCAGTCTTAGACTTTCCAACCCATCCATCACACCACCCTGTTCCTTACCTGTGCTGCCTGCTGTGGACAGTATGCTCTTTTAGTTTAAATCTTTTGGGGGAAAACATGGAAAGAAGTGAGGTTTAGCTAAAGAATTTTCCAGCTCTGAACACCAATGCCGTTTTGGAAAAAGACAGGGTGATCTGTGATAAAGAAGCCATTTGCCAACATCTGCATCATTCCAGTTCGTTTCATTACACAGAAATAAGTCTCCATTGAAGTGTATCTTGATTCAGTGAACTTCATAAGGAGAAGAAATAAGGATTACCACTCACAGATTTCTCAGTTATGACAGCCAGTGTTTAGAAACAGCAGATTAAAGCCTGCTTAGACTTTAGTTTAGCAGGTTCTCTACTTAGACAAATCCATTCCAGCATTGCATTTTGGTAAACAACCTAATTCTTGAACAGGTATTAAAATTGTCTAATATAATTTTTTGCCTTCCATTTGTGAAGACCACAAATCCCATCAGCAGAGTGATGCCTGTCATTGATTTTGTCAAAAGGGAACAAAGAAAGTTCTGAGCCAAACTGATGCTGACAAAATGTCTGGTGACAAAGGTAAGACTAGATCTACCTTAGTGCAAGGAGTTGATTCCACACTGCTCACCCTTTCTGACACTTCAGGAATTGTGAAAGATGTGACAGTAGTGTCCATTTCTTTTAAAATGAATTGAGAAAGAGAGTCTCCTCGTTCTTAATTCAGCTTTAGAATAGTACAGAAACTGCCAAAAACTGTTGTTTTTTTGGTAGCATTCTTCCAGCTCCTTGTGGTCTATGAAAAAATGATGCTCTCTTGGGGCATCCTACACCGACCAGATGGGCAATTCCAGTTTTGAGATTCCTGCACTGCTTGCTGTAGAGGTAACCCTAGGCAATAAGTCTGGCTAAGAGTGTACAGCAGGTGGTGTGACACCAGCTCCATCTTCTGCATTAGTATATATCTGGTGTCGGGAGCTGTCAGCCTACAGTCAGCTCCTTGGCACAGAAGAATGTGAGTGTCAGTGTTTCCCCACTCTCAGATTCCTCTCTGCAAAGGGGATAAAATGGGACAATACTGTCCTAAACCATCTTAGCTAACTGTGATACTAACTGACAGACCGAGGCTCAGATCAATTGATATACTCTGCACTACTTTACGCATCTCCTATGTCCCTCTCTCTCCCTCCTTTGCCGCTTTGCCATTTTCCCTGTTGGTGAAGATGACCAGCAGAAACAGGACTGCTAAGACACGCAGACCACTGCATGATTCAGAAATACACCCCTGCCTGATGCCTGTGAAATCCGGTCAAGAACAACTAGATCTTGTCCAGAGAGCGACCATCAAAGCATTTTTATGAATTGTGGTTGTCACACTTCGCTACAGCATACAGCAATCCTGCTTCTGTGCCAGAAACAAAAGGCTAGATGCCAGGGGTCACAAGCTGAAAAGGGGTCACAGGGAACACAAGCTGAAAATTGTCCTTAAGCCTAGAACGCTCCTTCGATTCCTTGTCTGCCTGCACATGCAAAGATCTGGACAATCACATGAAAATTACTCCCAGGTTGCTTTAGCTGGTCTTTTTTTTTTTTTAAAGGAGGTCCTAAAATTATTTTTAAAACCTAGTATTAGATTTTTTTTTTAACAATTCTGAGTGTGATTTTCTTCTTAATAAAGAAGGTCCAGACAGCAACAAAACAGCCACGATAGCATTTACCACAAAAATAGTCACAGCTACTTTAAAAAAAAATTAACAATAATCTCACATTAGATACTATATATGTGTTTTGTGTTACATTATAAAAAAAATAGATTGTTTTCTGTAAGGACGTACTGAACTATAGCAGAATTACATCCCTTTGCTAAGGATAAGACTTCCCTGGGAGCAATTTTCAATAGCAATCAGTCCATTTTCTCCAGGTTTAGGCATTGTGTTAGCATTTGAGAGAGGACGAGGGGCAACTTTTTGCTGTTGCAGCGAGCACTTGATGAACTTTAGGCAGGTGAACAAGGAATTAACAAATATTAATGCTGATGTCCCATCAGCTGATATCCTAATACGGATATTAGAAGAAATGAACCACTCCCTGACATCTTAAAATCTGCCATTTACTAGGCGTTTGTTCTGAGAGCTAACTCACTGACAGCGAGAATTAAAGAGTAAACTGCTGGCGTGAGTAGCATAACAGGCTGATCCCTGTGTTAGTCTCACAATATGCTTAACAGGATTTCCATCTTCCAGTTCTCCCCAATCCAATCGGATACACAGTTCTGGGATAACATGGTTCTGGGGTAACTGCTTGCCAACGGTCAGAAGTACGCCCACTCTAAAAATCAGTATAAATAGGTAACACAATGCATGGGAGCTAGGCAATTTTTAACCTTCTATCATATTTCTTGTTGGAACAGGAAGATTTTGAGTGAATGCATCAAGCATCTTAAAAGCTAACAACAGCTTAGCAGGTTAAATGTGAAATAGGTTTATCAGATCAGTATAGTCCTCTTCTGGTAATTATGTTTTTACAGCCTGGTTAGGGGATGGTATTGGAGAAGGGCTTGTGATGTCAGAGTGGGTAGGGCTTAGAAGCAGGGATGAGGGCTAAACAAGACAAATTGAATTTGTATTTAAAGTAAAGTCAGCGTTAGTTAAGGCAGTTTTTGACACGTTAATCTTGATGTGTTTTAAAAGCTGCCAATCACATTACTGAGGCAGCTTGAAAGGAAGACTTACAGTGAAGTACATTCTCTTGGATGTTCATGGTGTCTTCATTTTACCCAAAACTAAGGTCTTCACAATAGATGTAAGTATACATGAAACAAAAATAGAAAGTGCTAGTTTTTAATGTAAATGGCAATGCAACATCTGCTAAGCAATACCTAGAGGCGTATGATTTTTCAGATTTTGATAGGAAAGACTTATCTCAAGATAGAAACAGCGCAGATCAAAGCAGACTTCTTCATGGTGTTTTTCTTTAAGAGAAGCACTGGACTGCAGAGAGTAAAGTTAGGAACAGGCAGGGGTGATACAGAAAAAGTAAAGTATGTGATTAACTACTTTTAGATTTCTCAGCAATCTGCTGTATGTATTTTCATGGACAAATAATCCTGCACATTCAGGTGGAAATGCTGTATTTTTATGACAAACTTGATCATTTTGGAAATATTTAAAGATCTGTTTCACAAATGGAGGATTTTACTTTGAGAAGGCTTGTCATTGCATATTCAGTATTTTTCTAGAAAACTTTGGATACAGATTGAGTTGCTTAGTGTACATGCACAGACATTTCACTGTTTTGTGTAACTGTAACAAAATATTCTTAAAAGCTAACTGATTGTTAATACATACAGCTTAATTTTTGTGCTCATTTATCTTTTTAAAGTACAATAGAAAAACTTCAATATTTCACAAATACTTCCAGGAGCAGTGGATTTTCTAGATCAGTGTGTGATCAGAATTAATCAAAGCTATCATCACACAGATATGTTTGGCCGTTTTAGTTTGATGTACCTACATTACATTTACCTAATTAAAAATTTGCTTGTGTGCATAGCCATTGTAACAAACCCCAGTGCTAGCAGCTTTGTGGAACACCAATGTATGCAGTGTGATATATTCTGTAAAAATAATATCATAACATGATGAGAGTTCCTTATATCTTGTTATTATCTGAATATGTGTGTGGAATTAACTGTAGACAGATAAAGGCTTGGGCGCTATTATATTGCCTTTGGAGCTAAAATTTAAAGTTCCTCAGTTAGAGCATATGTGAATTTCCATACCTTCCTGGTGCCCCAGAGATATGAAAAGAGTGAGAGAGAGAGAGACAATCCTGACTCGAGTAATTCGATCCTGCAAACTGGAGCTGAAAACGTTCAGTCTGTTCAAGATGCTGATTGCTGAGTCTGTTTACAGGACCGGGTGGGCCATTTCACATGTTAATCTCAGAAGGGAAAAAAGTTTGTATTAAAACTTGTGACCTCATATATGAGTTTGGAAAATAACAGCGGTTTTATTATCCGGTATCTGTGACTCACATATATTTTAACACACCTGCAAATATTTTTTAAGATGAGCGTGTGCTGTCTTTTGCTTTGTAATAAATAAAGCTAACCTGAAACTATTAATGATAAAAACCCACACCATCTTGGTTTACCTTAGTGGTGTAAGAAAGACACACCAACTGCAGTTTTCTTTTTTATCCGAGGATTTGGGGAAGTCTGATACAGCTGCAATATTTAATATCCTAACTGAAGAGGGAAGGTACTGAGAGTTCAGTACAAGTTTTCTAGCTTCAAATTCTTAATTAACCAGTGAAGTTAAAGAGTTGTTAAATAAAAATAGTTTCAAATAGCCGTCCTAAAACCCATTCCTCTTTCCACTACCTGGCTTCTTTTGGCACTGGGAGTGTTGTCATTTGCACTAGTATTTCACTGAAGTGAGTCGAAGTGAGACACAAATCCCACTAAAATTTAACTGCATTTCATTTGGAAATACCAGCCTTGCTCTCCAATCATCAGAAAGCTTTCCATCCCAAGACTTCAATTTCCAGTATTTAAAAATAAAAGAATAACTTCTTTTTTATGCTTTAAAAGTAAAAATTATTAAAAAGTAAAAAATACAGAGTTTAGTTTCCCTTTAACTGATCCCTGTCACGCCACATTTTGCAATCTTTAGGCTTATAAAATAATCAGAGACAAGAAGATGTCATCCCTAATTATGAAGTAAATCCACAAGGAAAACAAGTTACATCATACTTTTATCTCTGTGCATATAACCGATGTAATAGAGACCCATCCCTTGTAAACAGCGTCTCAGTGTACCAGTTTGTCAGGGTACAGAAGGTACAATGTTACACACATGTATGTGTGCGTGCACACACTTTCTCTGCTACAACCACTATTTTCATTGGTTCTTGCTTAGTTATTTTACTTAGTTTTTTAAAAGGTATAGTTAAAGCGCTCAGTGTGATCCCAGCTGGAGCCTTTGGGTGCTGCTACAAATACAAACAAATAATACCAGCACTATGGTTCTGCAGAAACCAGTCCTGTGGTTACAGCACTGAGCCGAGAGGGAGAAGTGCTAAGCACGATTCCCACCTCAGCTGCTTACTGTCCTGTATCTATACACCTCCAACACCACAGCAAATGGCAGGACTGCTTCTTTTTCACAGAATGGCAGGGGTTGGAAGGGACCTCCAGAGATCATCTAGTCCAACCCCCCTGCTAAAGCAGGTGCCCCCAGAGCAGGGGGCACAGGAACGCATCCAGGAGAGGTTGAATCTCTCCAGAGAGGGAGACCCACAGCCTCCCCAGGCAGCCTGTGCCAGGGCTCAGGCACCCTCACGGCAAAGAAGTTCTTCCTCACGTTCAGGTGGAACTGCCCGTGCTCCAGTTTGTGCCCGTTGCCTCTTGTCCTGTCACTGGACACCACTGAAAAGAGCCTGACCCCTTCCCCTGGACACCTGCCCTTTAGATATCGATCAGCACTGATCAGATCCCCTCTCAGCCTTCTCTTCTCCAGGCTGAACAGACCCAGGGCTCTCAGCCTTTCCTCATAAGAGAGATGCTCTAGTCCCCTAATCCCCTTTTCCCCCACCATCCGTCTGTCTCACCCTGTAGGCCTTGAGGTCTCTTGCTGTGTGTTTGTGCTCAGCACAACACATCTCCACCTTTGATTTTAGTCAACACATTAAGATGACTGTTGCCTTAGCACACAGGAATAACAGTTTCCCCTTGCTCACAGCCATTTCAGTGGGAACAAGATGAACTCTTATTATGGACCTAACTTCGTTGCTGAAGGATTGAGTTAGCCAATACTAGGCCTTAATTTCTTCCTGGGACCAGTGTGTTTAAAAGAAACACAAGTGACTTGCTGCTTGCAATCTTAATTAGCTAGCTCAAAAATGGTGAAACATCCATGTCTTCATCCATGTATAGGCATGCAATGCAAGCTCTATTGGCTGACACACACAATATAAACATAGTTATTTTCCTTTCTTTAGGGAATGTATCATTCTCAATCTAGTTTTAGGATTACACTCTAATCTCAGTCTCTGAGAAGTCGGTGCCCACATACTAGGATTGGAATTTAGCCCTACAGCTTCTCCAGTGGTACCTCACCTCAATTAAGATGATATATTTCATGCTCCTGTATGACATAATGTTGGTATAATTGCTTTCTTGCTTTCCAAGAGTCATTTATTTTGCTGACTGTGGGCTCTTGAATCAGAAGTTTTATGACTCAGCATAGGTTTAGGGCAAGAACCCTTGATACTACAGTTAATAACATTAGAGTATTAATAATATTGGAATATTTATCTATTTTTAAAAGCAGCATCTGATTTCTCAAGCAACCAGGAGAGCTTTTTCTAAAAAGGGAGCCAATGGGAACAAAAATGAGACTATGCATGAGTTTCTTCACATATTTCACTCAGGAGCATGTATACATGTTTATATTATATGTTTAACTGGTTTCTCTGACACATATTTACCTGAGCATATTAAACAATACTCACTTTCTTTCAAACACACCGTGGATCCACTGCAAAGGTATACTGAACATTGCTTTTAAAAAAAATGTTAATTCCATGTGTTCAATGTACATAAAAGCAGTATTAGTTAATGAAATCTGAATGCATCCAGCTAAAAAAAAAAAAATTACATCTTCCAACAAGTCTATACTATACATAAAACAATACTGTATTTTGCCAATGCAATTAATAATGTAGATCCACAGACTGCTATCGACATTATGAAAACGCATTTAGCATGATTAGACTTGCAAATGCTTCTGGTTCATGAAGTTCATGTCTTGCCACTTCTCATCTAATAAATTGAGACAGAATTAGTACTGGGTGAGTGGTTCTGCCTGCTGCCAAGAAGGGTTTGCTAAGGGTAAGACTCTAAAGGTAGAGATTAACTTGTCTTCATCCCTGTAATGTGCTGTACAGCCAGGATTTGTGCAATAGGATCAGAGAAGAGCCATATATGAATGTAACACTGGACAGCTGGTGTGTATGAATTTATACGAACCCTGACGCCAGATTTTGAGCTACTCTTGAATCCCAGCTAATATTATTTATCAGAGGTATACTTTCCCTGTTCCCTCAGAAACTTTTTTTTTGGTGTTGGTTTCTGATATGCTAGTTGTTATGAAAATAGTGTGAACCTTAAGTACCCTAAACTTCACCTGCAAGTCAGAACTCCAGCTAAGTAACCAAAACCCATGTTTTTCCAAATGGGATAACATAGATTAGTCAAGTTCAGTATCAGCTCCTGACACAGGGTTACATACAAGTCTTGATATTAGATTATTAAGCTAACTATTTATCCTACCTCACCAATTCAATATTTCCCTGAACAGGAAACTCAGGGAAATAAACAAGTAATTTAATGCAGATAACATATACATACAAAATGTGTCCTTTAAGTTAAATTTACCCCATACTGATATTCTAACATTCAGCTAGGGAAGATAGATTAGAATTTTGGTGGAAATTACATCTGAAAGTTTTTACGACAAATACCAGGGTGAGTTATTTATATATATCTGAGAAGAAATCCAAGCTAAATTAAATAGGATTGACTGGCACACCCATGAAATAAAAAGAAAGACTTCAGGAAGCAACACCAGTGAAAACATCACTAAGGAATCAAACCCTCCTTTTGGCTCACGATGATTCAAAAACTGGGTCAGTGGAAGCAGTAAGCTACAGCTGCAGTGGAAGAAGATACCAATGAAATGTCAAGTATTATTCCATGATTTTTTCAATACTATATCTTTTCCATGTCAAACCAACAGACCACCTAGTTTACCTCTGCAAGGATAAGTTGCTTATGTGATGAACATTGCCTGAAAAGATGAATGCTGTCTGAAGTGATGCTTTGCGAACCTTGGTCATCTAACAGATAATAATCTATCAATAAATATGGCCCAATTCCACTATAGATGCTGCTATACTCAGTACCTTACAGTCAGTGAAAATGCCAGCATTTAAAAGAAAACCTCACTTTTAAGAAGAAAAATTTTAAGTTCTTGAATTGTTTCTGCTTCAGCTCTGAAAGGAGGCTGTGTGAGAGACTACATGTCAACAGACAGTATAACATACTTCACATCCAACACAAAACCAGACTGGTTTTGGGAACTGCACAGACTACACAGAGGACAGCAAAGGGATACTGGTGCTACTGGTTTCTAACCACAGTTACTACTGCTTGGTTGTTGACAGATATCTGTCAGATCAGGCAGGGTGTACAGGATCCCACATGGAGGTGGGGGATTTGGGTCAGAATAGATTGGTCTTTTCCCGCTAGGTTTTCCATGGTTCCACACTTTGAAGTTGTATCAAATAATTTCAGTCACAGGTGTGATTTTAGAGGAGAGTGGAGGGAGGGGTGTTACTACAACAGTAGAAGTGTAGAAGTTCCAGGTAGGCCTGATAAAGAAAAGTGTCTTTTACTCATACATCTTTTTCCCACACAGGGACAGCTTCCCCAGAATAAAGTGCATTCACAGCTGTGACTAAAACAGGGGATTGAGGCATTCTAGCCATTCCTAAAAAGCAAAAGTTGTATAGCTTATCAGTCATCTGACAGACAAAACTTTATTACTGTTAATACTAGCATTTAGAATTTTTTTCTGATTTAAAACCTCCTGGTTTTTCCATCATGTCTAGCTGGAGCTCTGCTCATTGCTTTGCACCTTCATATTCGCTAGTCAGGTGCACTAGGCAAAGGCCAGGCTGTAAGGAGGGTACCATGAAGTTTAAAATTGCAGCTTTGCTTTCCAGAGTATTTAATACATGGCCACTCATCCATGAAAGGAAACCACCTAAATGGCTGACTGGACCAATACGGTATGGCAAATACCATCATCTCCATTGCCATCTATTTTTTTGAGCTGCTGTAAAGTTCAGTTCAGCACTAAATTGCTTTAGTACTGAGCTTTAAAATGCTTTAGCAGCTCAGAAGCACTTTGGCAGCTCAAGTGCTCTTCATGAAGCACCCAGCATCCTGAACCGCTTTAAGTCTAAAGTATCCTAAAAAAAAAAAGGCAAATGGAAACATGTCCAGCAGCACATGTTCAGATACATATGTCAAGAACAAAGGACATGGTGCTGTTCTTGGATTTGACAGGCTTGGCCGCTTCCAGGAACACCTGAATCTCGGCCAACACAGAATTTAGCATTTACAACACTTACATATGTAAAGGACTTTTTATTATGACGGAACACCAGTGGTGTGGTCCAAACTATTGGAGCCCAGACAGGGCTCCAAACAATTACAATTCCCAAATTAAACCAAAGATACCTGCCTTCCTGAGTATGAGCACATGTCACTGTTCTCAGGGCTGCTGTGATACACCAGGGACTGCAGACAAAAGACTTTGGCTTAAGTATGTCCTTTTGAGCAGCTGATATTTCCCAACATCCTGACTTGCCTTCATAGTAAGACCCAAGGACACTGAACAACTCAGTATAAACAAGGGCAACATTTTCATTGTCCTTAAAACTGAAAGTTTCTATATGGTAACCAGTACAACCCACAAGCACTGAAGAGTACAGCTCTAACTGGCAGGAGGACTACCTGCTTATCTGAGAAATAACTTGTACAACCTACTCTGTTTCTTCCATTGTTGAATGTCTTCTTTTTTTCTTTGTGCCTGCTGATTCAGTTCTTTACAATAGAAAAGTTGTTGCTGTCTCCTCGCAGCATGACTCCACGAGATCACATGAGAAAAATGTCTATCCTGGGGGAACAAGGAACGCTAGAAGAAAAGCACTTATACCGATTAGCAAGTGGCATGGCAGCAGGAGGTAAGAAGGAAGAAACCTAACTGTGCATTTGTTTATAGGATTGCTAATATCTGTACAACGTACAAGAAACTGCCAGCAACAGGTTTAATGTCTTTAAAAGGTATTTCAAATTTGTCTTAGGAGTAACTAGAGAAACACTTGTCAAGGTAATTAAAAGTTAACATGGGGAATTCTTAGCAGTCAGTATTTGATCAAGAGATGCTGAGCACCTGCAAGAAGAGTCAAGGTCGCACAAGAACTCAGCAACAAAAGTAACTGCTGGGCATTATGAGGTTCTGGCTCACCATAGCAGGCTCTTCTTTCTAGAGCTGCTGTCTCATGACAAGGTAGGTTCCAGCTAATAACATTTTTCTAAAAACAAAACTGTATTAGAAATGAAAACTCTCTCAAGCAGAGAACATTCATGGCTATTCTCTTCTGTTTCACAGTGATATATGAATTATTGTTAATCGTAATTTTCCTTTTCTACACTTGACTGTGCACATCCTGTTCATTTTCAGTGCAGTTTGGTTGTATTTATTTGTACATTATTTAAACAAAGCGGTTAAGGTGGCAGAGCAAACATCTCTTTTTCATTGTTGCTGTTAAAGGGTGATTTGCTAACCCATACTAAAATTCTGGTACTTGAGGAAGAAAACCCTATTGTTTCTGGTGAAGTTATACTGCAGACAGAATAACTTTCTAATTTACTACATTGACAACAGAACTGTATATGCTTTGTGTCAGAAATGCGGCAGCGGCAAGAGATGCTAACGAGAAATCAGTTGATGGCAGTAAACCCTCCCCTGATGGGTGCAGGCCAGCAGAGAATGCAGGCGATTCCCTCCCAGTTTGAGCCTCGACTGGCAGACAGGTATTTTGCACCATTTCTCTATTATAATACTGTAGCACATGTGCTGTACCCGAGTATATAAAGATCTTACGTTATTCTTAACTAAACAACGTCCTGTGACTATCTGAAAGCATTTTTTTTT
>VZSC01012504.1:39757-68557 GCA_013398225.1 Steatornis caripensis
TTATTCTTAACTAAACAACGTCCTGTGAATATCTGAAAGCATTTTTTTTTCTCTCAGAGATCTGTTACCTTCAACTGAAATGATGGCATCAGCTGACCAAAGACAAATCCATATAGCATCCCACCTCGGATCCACAGTCCCACAGCATGCAAACTTGCCAAACATATTGTCCAACCGTGTTTACCCAGGCCAAGGTAATGAAGCATTGCCTGCATCCTGAAAAGCGATAGGATGCGAATAAGAAAGCAAACTGCACCTACTAGTTTTTCATAGGTTTATCAGTAGTGCCAATAACAGTTTATTTTCTTTGGAAAAACAGCCTCACTAAAAGGAGGCTGTCTGCCTACCAGAGATTCTAAACTGTGACAGTTTCAGTCTAAACAAATCCATTTTAGCTTTTGTTAAATACACAGTTTTCAAAATCATTTGCGTGTTTTTGTTCTCTCCTTTTCTTTTTGTATTTTCCAAGCATTTTCCCATCTAAACAGAAGGCTGTAGCTAAACAAATGAGTCCAACAACACTTTTTGCTACATTTAACTCTTGCTCATGTATGAGCACTGGCTGTTTTAAAAGAATACTTTACTGATTATATTTTTTAATCATAATATCACATGCCACTACTCATGTAGGGCAACTTCAAGTCCTTTTAATAAAACCTCAAAATTACAGGGCACAGCTCTAAGGGGAAGGCTGAATATCACAGCATGGCAACGCTGTGGCACGCGTGTCATGCTGCACACAAATTTACGTATCACTTTATACAAAGAGGTCATATCTCAAGGTTCCTTCTTTGAGATGAGTGAATAAATTCTCAATGCCACACAGATCCATAAACAAGAATTTCTGGCTTCAGCTTTTTTTCCCCCTAATGCGTATGTCAAGTAAGAGATTCCCTCAAAAGAAAGCGTAATTTAAAGTTACACAGCATCTAGTCTTGAAGGAGCAGGTTTGCTTTGCTTAACTGTTGGTAATTACTTTCTATATGTACTTTACGTACATATGTATGCTATATGTACTTTAAAGACATAAGTCACCAAATCAAACCATCCTGCTGTCCCTTTCCTTTATGGATAATGGCAGGTACACCTAACTACAGATCTGATCCTGCAAACACCTGACACTGGACTACATATTCCCACCAAAGCAACGAACACAAATAGGATTTAACCTGATGTCATAGCAGCTTCCTGGTGAAGCATGTAGTTCAACTCCTAAAATGCTTTTTAAAGTGTTTCTGCATTGCTTTGGGGTTTGTGCACTTGCTTGAGGAAACAAAGTAACTTTAAAGATTTTTTTTTTCCTCCCCTCCTTTTAAGGGTATAGCTTTCTGCAACCAGAAACCATGGACGCTGTGGCCAGAAGACAGGAACTTGTTCAAAAGCAAAATATTACCAGGTAATCAATAGTAAGCTTTGCTCTGAGATGCATACCAGGACCAGGGCAGCAAACGCAGATGGAAAGTATTAAGTCACTGATTTTTTGTGGGTTTTTATTTACAGTGATTGAGATACTTTTTCAAGTCACCCAGAGAAGCAGAAGGCCCTTGATTATCTCTTAAGGTCTGAAGCTACTGAACTTTTCTGCTTTTAGCCTTAAGATTGTATAAGAACAAGAAACAAACCCCTCAATTTGGTTAAAGAAACAAACAAGCTACAAATTTCAGCCCCAGCCCTTGAACTCTGGATCCAAACATCCTGAAGTTACAAGAAGTCAGAAACAAATTCAAACTTTACAGCTGTGTGCTATCACACACAACATTCTAAGCCTCTACAGCTGAGCCCTCGGGAGGATTAGCTATGTCTCCACCCTACCAGGGTGGACAGCTTTCCTAGTTCAACCAAGTTGAGTGTCAGGGTGACTATAGAGAGTCCAGTTATTTGTACTAGTTTCATTGTAATCATTAGCTGGGTAAGCAATCAACAGTGCCCTGCCTCACAGCCACACCACTTCCACGGAGAAACTCTAACCTCAACCACACCTGTACTGGGCTTCAGCCCAGCACTGAGTGTCAGCACCCCTCACACAGTAAGACTAACAGCAAAAATCAGATAAATTCTGAGTAGGAATCTCAAGAGAATTATGCCAGAAGTGTTTTGGGCTCTTCACTCAGCAAAGCTTGATTACTGAACTCCTCCAAGCACAAGATTTGCATCCACAACACGTTTCATATAACTCTTGCCGCATGGCAAAAACACTGAGAACAAGAAGTAAAACAGCTAGCAGCAAGCACAGCCATCACATAACCCCTCAGCTGCATCAGAGCTAGTCCTGCCCGCTCAGGCTCTTCCCTCAGCCCACCAAATCCAGGGAAACCCCAGAGCTCAGCCTAAATCCATGAGATAACATTTTACCCCAGTCTTTCAGCATCCTGGCAATTTCTATTACCTTCACACTACTTTCCTGCAGCACACGTCACCTTTAGAGCTCCCCTGGCTCCTTTCACCCTTTATAGAAATCAGGTGTTGGCAAACAATCTCCCGCACTTGCTGCAGCTGTGCTGCTGAGCACCTGTGCCCAAATCCTTGCTCTCCAAGGGACTCTGCCTCATACCAAAGCTCAGCGATCCACCGTCTGCTGGTCCTCAGAGGAACAGACTGTCTTATCTGGGGGAGTAGTCAGGAATGTAATGCTTTTTGCTGTTTATTTTCACCTCAAGAGCTGTGTGTGAGTGATGACAATTGGGCAAGATGTACAAGGACACGGTACATAGACAAAACACTTCCACTGGATCTCTGAAAGCAGAAAATTACTAATTCGGAAGTTGTTGCAAGGACAAAACGAGGGCAGAGAAAAAGCCTCGAATGTTACAGAGTGATCAACTAATTCCTCCAAGCAAAAAAATATCTGAATAGAGATACCTTTTGCACAAACTATTTTCCTGACAATTTTACATTAATGAGAAGTCTCCTAAAAGTCAGACTCTCTCTGACCTGTTATCCTCACTGCAGTGTTAAGAGAGCTATCTTAGTGCACTTTAAAGACTTGGCTGCCCTCGCAAGCCCTTTTCCCAAGAAGAATGTGGAAGTCCCACTGAAAGCTCCTCAAAGCAAGGAAGGCAGGCTGAACCACTTCTGGTTTGTGTCTGGTAGATTGGCTCCCTTCTCCCATCTCTCAGCTCCCCCTGAAGTTTTCTGTTTGATCACTACCTTGGCCCCAGAGAAAGATGATGCCAGCAAAGGTTGGTACAATGGAGACATATAACATTCCTTGTATTCTCTATATCTCACCGGTAAGCCCTCCTACCCATGATGCCAGGGGCAGGAAGCTGGCACAGACCCTGGAGCACTGGCATTATCCACCAGGAAGGAGATCGGTTGAACACTTTCCACCAGGATCTCGCTCTTTCACACTCTCAGAGCCATGCTCAGGTGCCAGGTACTATGGGGAGTTACTCAAGAGACTTACTCACATTAGCTTAGTCTGAACATAAGCACAGGTTCCATAGATAATATAATTCTAGTTCCTTACCACTTACAATATCACTGCCATTTTCCAGTATTCAGTATAATTTTCTGATTGGTAATGTAAATCACTTATTTGCTTCAGCCTTTGATCCTCATGACCCTGGAGACAATTTTTCAAATCCCAAGTGAGTATAATTGTTGTAATAATGCCTGGATTGCCTATATGCAAATAACACTTTTTTGTCTGAAACACGATCCAGAGGCATCACATGGAAGATGTATTTTATCTTCCTTTCAGTTTACTATGTGTATCTGGCAGCATATTAAATATAGCCAGGTTTGCCATTCCATCTGCAGTTTGTGACCTCTCACAGTTAGCAACAGAGGAGAGAGAGAAGAAAAGCAGTACTCTTGCCTATTCAATTACCTGAGTTTTAATCTGCTACTGAAAAAATGAGGGGATGAAGGAACTGAGCTGCCCTAACTGCTTGTGCTCTCTGTGTCTCTTAGAATGGAAATGGAGATGAGTGCTATTTTTCAGCAAAAAGAAATGGAGAAAGCTCATCGGAAAGGGCTACTGGGCCTGGAAGCACCTTTCATTTACCACGCGATGCCAGCTAGTCCCTTTGCTTTCTGCAGCAGGCACAGACTACCTGAAGGCCATCTTCCCAATGACTTATATGTTCATCGTACCACCCTTGATGAAATTCGCAGCAACGCTATGCTCATGGCAACCAGCCCATACCCTCCAGTCAGCACTTTGCAAAGAGAGAGGGGACGCCGACCAGGGAGAAGAGCTGGAAATCACAAAACTACAGACTGTAGCGCCAACGGTACAAAGAATCAAGCTGATGAAAAAACTATAGACCCTGCTTCAGCTGCAGCAGACGATGAGAAAGAAGACAAGAAAGAAGCAGAGGTGAAGACATCAGGCAAACATGAACAAAGCAAAAACCAGACTGAGCCACCTGCAGTTGCCAAAACCTGTAAAGAGTTTGAACAAGGCTTCAGAAAAAACTGTGCTACTCCTGAAATTTCTACTGAAACCAACAGCTGCAGCAACACAAATGAGAAGGAATCGGATAGCTCCTGTGCTGCATTTGATGACAAGTACACATACCCTTCTGCAATCCCATTCTCAGCGTTACCATATGGATTTCCAGTACCCAGCAACCCATTGCTGCCTTCAGGTTTGCCAAGTCTCCAGATTACAGTTAGAGTGGCATGTTGATATTATTTATTTTTATTTATTTGCTCTCTTATTTATTCACTCTGTTTTAAGCAAATTTTTGGTATGATAGTCATGGCAACTAAATGTAGAATTCATATGCTGCAAATAGTAATAACTTGATAAATCCAGGAGCGGTTTTCCCTACCTGCAACCTGTGCTGCTTGCTGGCATAATGGAGGTTTCAGAATGCTAGGTAGCAGTACTTTACTTTGCAGGACAATGCAATTACATAGCAAAAAGTCACAAAGCAGCCTCCTAACTGTTTCAACGCTCTGTGCCATGCACTACACTGCTGCAGGACGCCATCCTGTGTTTATATCAGTCCCTGGGGACAACACATTTGTCACCCCTAAGCTGTGAATTTAGCAGCACCTTGAGGTTCTCCGCAATTCTGTCCACCATGTTACGTTCTCTCTTCTCCTTCTGGTGGTCCGGGGGAAGTGGTCTGGGGGGGAAGCATAGCAGCACGCAATATACTGATCATAATCCCTGTGTTTGTCAAACAGGACAAGGAATCCCCTTAGAAGCTGCATGCATTTAGGAACAAACTCATCCCTGAGACTTGACCTCCCCAAGAACAGAGCGTAAGACACAGGTCTCTCCAGCCACTGTGCAAGAATCATTGTTTCTAAAGCTTTGCAGCTCTTGTTAAATGCGCTGTTGCCAGTGGATGAGCCCTTCAAAACTTCCCATTACCTGAAATGAGAACAGGCTGTGGTGGTTGTCCAGGATCATCTGCCAAAGCCATACTGTACCACTGAAAAATATATAATCATAGAATCATTTAGGTTGGAAAAGACCTTTAAGATCATAAAGTCCAACCATAAACCTAATACTGCCAAGTGCACCGCTAAACCATGTCCCTAAAATTGCACATTAAGTATTCAGTTCCTGTCTGCAAAAGCAATTTCAATTAAAATAAAAAAAATTGCTGAATGAAATTGTGAGCTAGCCGCTCTCTTCTGCCCGCAACTTTTCTATACATCCTTCTAACTCATTGGAGGCACTATGGGCTAGCAAAGGCTTGGTTCTGTTCTACTGAATTATTAGTCAAGTTGAAGCTGAAATAACAGTAAAGTTTAAAGAATCAAAAGCATTGGATAACGAACTCAGAGAAAAATACTGCAGTACAATTTGTATGTGTAGTGACTGGTACGTACAGTGCCAGAAGTAAACAAAGAAGCCACCAAAAGAAAACCCTCCAGAATCAGCTACTACTATCTGATGATTTTGATGTCTAGGATTCCTATATCTCTCTGTGACTACACACTGCTGTTAATATATTAAGTTCTGGGGAAGAGTAAAAATTCTCATCTTAACAATCGTTTCCTATTGATTCGCCAGCAAAGTTCTACAAACATAACATCTGTGTTTCCTCCTCAAAGGAGCACGTGGCTTGATCCTGAACGGAGAAGACATTTCTTCCATTGAAGACATTTGCAAGTGGACTGTTGATGATGTATACAACTTCATCGTTAGCCTCCCAGGCTGTTCAGATTATGCCCAGGTGATTATAAACATTCATCTCATTTTCAGGTCTTTAGGACCATCTAAAGGCCATCAAACAAACGTAAGCGCTAGAGGTTAACCGGTTGCCACAAAGTTACAACCCTAATAGTAGTTTCCATTGTGCTTCAATATATAAAGCCACTTGCTTCTTAAAGGGAAAGCAAGTCCATGCTCTGAGAGGTTACGTGCACTTCTGCTGCAATCTGCAGTCATTGGTCATGACACATACCAAGAGAGTCAGCAGCAAAACAACAGTATAAGAAAAGTATCTTAATTTTTTCACACCACATGCCCTGCACTATTTTTATGCCGATTAAAGCTATTTTGCATTCTTGGATATTGGTATAACCCACACACTGCCCCTGAGCCCTTACAGACATCATTCCATTTGAAAAATGAAATATCATTAGAAACGCAAGCAAAGAGGTTGAAATCTTGTATATTCCTAGTAAAGCCTTAATAAAATTAACGCTATTCTTTCATTGGTAGCAGGCCACTCACTTTCTAAAAAAAAAAAAGAGAGAACTAAGTAACATTGAAACATTACAAAGTTCCGATTTGCTAAGAACAAGTCCATAAGCTGCAGGCAAATGTGCTGATACCCACACACCTAAACAAGAGACCTCACACTGCAGTTAGGAGATAAACATGAAGATAAAACACTAAAATTATTATTTTCTTTTTTTATTGTCTATGCCTCAAGTTTAAGCATAAAAAATAGCGAGTGAAGTCTGTTTTAGCACACCATGACCTGTTTTACCATTTCATAAGGTATTTAAAGACCACGCTATTGATGGAGAAACTCTTCCACTGCTAACAGAGGAACATCTCCTGGATACAATGGGATTAAAACTCGGACCAGCACTAAAAATCCGCTCTCAGGTATGATCGTTAAATGTATGCCAAGATGGCAAGTCACAGAGATGCGAAAGAGTCAGAAGCTAACGGGATGACATTTTCCCAAACTAAACCACAGTTTTTCTCACTGATAACGTAACCACCATATTAGGAGAAAATAGATTATTCCAGCATAGTTTGCTTTTGCTTCTCTGTGTGTTACAACAGCACGCAGGGAGACACTAAGGCGAGGTTAGGACCGACAGTTTGAGAGACACTTAAAGTGGAGTCAGGATACAACAATACTGGAGACTAGGCTGAGGTTGCAAGTGGAAAAGAAGGGTTTGACTAATTAGTTCAGTTTCACTCTTTTCCCTTTCCAGCTGGTAAGAACTGCTTTTGCTCCAATCTGGCTTTTAAAACATACCAATCAGAGGTTTCTACACTCTTTCAGCAAATGTAGTCTTACATGTGTCATGGACAGGCTGTCCCTCTCTGTTTAAAGCTTTCTGTTCTTAATTTCATCCAGTAATATAAATTCTGTATGTGTTTCTATTGTTGCCTGGTTCTTTTATTTAAGCCTTTGCTTTCTCTCATTCTTCCCTCATCAAAACCACCTTCCTCACTCCTGGCTGGCAGTTTGCCTCCCCTCTGTCCCATGGGTGCTAGAGCACCTTGAGAGCAAAAGGAGCCTGCTGTCAGAGCCAGTGCACTGGGCCATTTCCCAAGTTGAGTATTGGCAAGCTTCTTCCACAAGAACCTGGACCTAGGAAAACAGAAAAGAGGGAAAATGGAAGAGGTTTTTTTCACTCTTGCTAATCAGTGATAACTCTTTGAGATGGTTGAGATGTCCTGGATGTCCCTGGCATTGCTACATGACAGTCAGCCTTGATGTTTAACAGCTTTAACGCTATCTCAAGAAGCAATTGCTGCAATTGTGCTTTTGTCTTTAAAGGTGTCTCGACGTCTGGGCAATGTGTTCCACATGATGAATCTTTCCCTGTCCATGCCCCTGCCACGTGTGTCAGGCAAACCCTCAGATCAGCCCTCTGACACAGCCTCCCCTCTTCACTGCAATAGCAGTGGCAATACGCTGGATAGTCCCTGCTCTCAGGACCCAGAAACTTCAAAAGCAGTGGAACAGATCGTTTCAGAAAGCAGAGAAAATCCCTGCGACACAGCTGGATCTCAGGCTGATTTCCAGATGATCGCTCTCCAGAAAAGTTGAACCGAGTCCAGGACATCAAATGTTTTTAATAATACAGGAACCTCTAGTTACCAAGTGTTTGAGAAGATAGCTACACCCTGAAACCTCTGTACAACTGGGGCTGAATGAAATAAGCTGCAAATGCAGCATGAGGAAGTATGGTATCTGAAAAGCATTTTAAAAATTCAACTACATGTTAGTGAAATTACTTTCAAGTGCAATTCATCAAAAAGAATACCAGTATAGTCAACAGGTAAATTTAATTTTTCATTAAAGTCCAGGATGATCACTGAAATCTGACAGAGAGACACAGTGCACCGTCTGTCTTACAGCGTGTTCCTGCTGAAAAACTACAAGGAAACGTTACAGCTTCCACACATAGCTGACTTCTGCTGAAGAAATTTTATACAGAAAATTCATAAGGAATCCATTGGGAGAGCATGGAATTACCTGCAGAATACAGAGACACATAGCCTAGACTAAGCAATTTAAGTTAATAAAGCTATTCCAGAACTAAGCCTTTCTAAGTGCCTAGAAGGGTATACAAGGTATAGATGAGATACACAGATTAAACCCT
Source organism: Steatornis caripensis (assembly GCA_013398225.1). Lineage (NCBI taxonomy): Eukaryota > Metazoa > Chordata > Aves > Caprimulgiformes > Steatornithidae > Steatornis > Steatornis caripensis. Next base: position 48,524 of record VZSC01012504.1, read on the forward strand.
GGACAAGAAAATACCACATGTAACAGTATTTTAATTACTTTGAGGCATTCTTATCGATGGAGTTTGAACTTGCTTTGCGTGACTGCACAGCTGAGCTGAGCTGAGGTTAGGAGGAAGCACCAGCAGACTGTACCATGAGGACCAGTCACCAGGACAGTAACATTCCTGCAGGCAGCAGGCTCAAAGCCTCCCGGTTCCTGCCAACCTCTGACACAGCACCCTTCCCCTCAGCTCACTTGGGCAAGCCATGGAAAGCCCTTCACTCAGCAGCATGCTTAGCGTTCTTCATTTTGGAAGAGGCCTCTAGTTTGAGCCTAAAAGCTCCCTTTTCTCTTCAAAAATATGGTTTCCCCTCACTTCTGCTACTGATGATTCATTACCTCAGGGCAAACAAGAATGACAAAATTGAGTTTCTAGCTAGGGATAAATCCCCAGTATTTTATTGTGATTCCTGTGTGAATTATCTTTGTCCCCTCTTTAGGGGTTTGGTCATACACTGGTCTTCCACTTAGGCTTTGGAAGTCAGTGTACTTCCACTCTCCTCCTTGCAAGAATACTTCTTTACTCCAAACGACACACAAATATTTCTGATAAAATTAATTTCTGTAAATTGAGGGTTGATAGATTGTGGATCTGCTGCATGCTGTTACCTTAGATTCTTTCTCCTTTGTTTAGTTTGTGTGGTCCCAAGTACTTAAAAACCAAGAAGTACACTGCTGTTTAGATGAATGTCTAAACACACAAGGAGAGGGAGTATCCTTATATTTTAGAATGTGGGCACCTGTTCTTTTACTTTAGACTGAGATAAATTATTTTATATCTTTGGTGTATTTGTGCACTAGATAATGTGTGACTAGATGTTTGCAACAGCAGCTTAAGGTGTTCATCTTAGTCTACTGTCCAGACTTTGCAGCCTTGAGAAGGGCAAATATCTGCAGTACTCCTTCTCTGGACTAGCAGTCTTTCTTTAAAAGGAGTAGAGCCTGATTCTGCTTTCACTGAAAACTGCCACTGGCACACAGCAGTTACGGCAGCTTTCGGCTCTGTGCATATATCTCCAAGTACTGTAACTGGAGTGCACAATTTTAGAGCTAATTGATAAAATCCAGTGAAGCCCAATGCAAAAGCGTGGTATGCTGTGCAGCAAAATATTCCCAAATTGCAGACAGACCATGAAGTAGTCCCCTTCTTAGTGAAGTGCTGACCTTTACGTCTGTGATCTGGTGAAATAATGAGAGTCTTTCCAAGAGTTTGGATCATGTCTTATGCATAATCTCTGGATATTTTTCATATAAGGAACTATTTACTGAATATGCAATAGTGTTCAAAAAAGCAAAATTATAAGGCTGGAGGCTGGAAAGTTTAAATATAACTCTGTAAGACCGTCTACAACAGCAATATTAATCTTGGACTAGCAATTAGTTTGCTGTTCACTTTGTCTCAATTAATTTCAAAAAGTGTTAACCTCTGCTCTCTTCATTAACTTTTCTACATTTTTTCATTGTTTTAATCCTTAATAAGGCAGCTTGGAGAGTTTTATGTTGAATTTGGTAATGTAAATATTTACTTTTTCAGATTTTGGATAAAGCGCAATTGTCAATGTAAAAAGCCATATTCTGTTTGAAATGCTTTTACTTGTTATTTTAATATGTAACACCTCAGAGTAATTACACCAGAAAAAATTTTTTACTTTTACAATAGATTTAACTAATGTGATTTTTTTTTAAATGCAGATTGTTCATATACTATGAGGGAAAAAGAAAATATTTTTATATAGTAAAAGCGCTTGTTAAAATTTAAAAAAAGAAATCAGGGACACCAATTCTGTTTAGCATCTGAAATAATTTCTAGCTTTTTTTTTCTGTACAATTGACGATCACATTGACAATGTCACTTATCTAACTAAACACAGTTAATGAATTGGTTTTCAAATGGCATCCTACCTCCTCATTGCATGAAATATTTTACTTAATCCACCTGAGACCTTCTCCACCCTACAAGAGGAATCTCTGATATGTTTCCAGGTCAATGAGGCCATGAGATGTCACTGAGGTTATCTACTACCCTTCCAAAGTGAAATGAGGCATACTTGAAGTACAGGTGGCCTGTTAAGGGGAAGGATACGAAGACACTGAACTTGTTTTCCTAAAGTAACAGAAGAAGAGCTTGACTTGAAATCCAGTATGCCAGGGAGGAAAGACTGAAATCTGGTTCTGAAGAGTGTGACTGTTTTTGTAAATGGTTCAGACAGGAACAACGCCAAAAGGAGAGAAAGCTGGGATGCAAGCTTTGCAGTCTGGTACTACTTCTGCAATTAAAAAAACCCCATATGATCCTTTGCACATACTGGGCTCTCCTTCCCAAAATGACAAAAAGAAGGACTTCATGGTTTCCTGTATTCAGGGGAGATGTGCCAGAGCAGCCAAAATGCAGTAAAGCCTGGACTGCATACAGCTGTAGAGTGAAATAGGAAGGAAAGGGATTTACCTAAACAGATATAATTGATTCTACTTCTAATGAAGGAAATACCACTGGTAATTAATGTTTCCTCTCCTACAAACACTTCAAAGAATGAAAAAAAAAGGTTAAAATTAAAAAAAAACATTGAATCAGTAGACAGGCCCATACTTCCAGATTTTGATGTGTTTTCAGGAATTATGTTTATATGTAAACATTGAGGCCTTACCAGTTCTCAGCAGCTACATGTTCTTTTTTGTCTTTTAATGCTTATTCCAGCTGCAAAGGGGTGTAGCTAGCAATTACAAGGACGTAACAAAGATGGCAGAACTGTGCTACTTGGTGACTTTCTGCTGTCTATGCCACCACTGCATTTTTTCTGCTATGCCTCTGAAATCACAATGGGATGTAGATGATGCATTTTAATACATGTGGCATCATTAGAAATGTTTAACTTAACATCTATTCCTGTATTCCTCTGTAACAGTGATGCAGTTAATGAAGAAGAGAATGTTTTTTATGAGATGATGTAGAAGTATCTGATTTTGTCTGTATCTATGCTAAATGTAGGCTCCTAAGGATAGGGACTTCCATTTCTTTTTTTTTTACAGGGCTAAGGTTAAAACCAAGATAAATAAAAAGGTATAGCAAACATATAACAAAATGGTTCTGTACTATAAATAACAGCTTTAGGAAAGTCCTGAAAAGAGAAAAATGTCCTTCCTTGTCTTTCCTACCTCTGTTTCTGACCTCATGATTGCTGCATGTGATGACGATGTGGAATATATATTCATATGGACCTAAACAGATAATTCTCTGCTCAATTCCCCAGGTGGAAAATCTCTAAAAACCGCTAAGAATATACAACAGTTAGGTAGAATTTCCCCCTGGTCCGGGTCAGGCAGTCATTCTAATCAAGCACATAAAAACAAGAACATGCAGCTAGGTTCACAAGGCGATGGTATTCCAAACTGACTCATAACCATAGATGGACTTCACAAAACTTAGTATTCTAAGACCTTATACAACTGTGAATCCTCCACAAAATAGTTTTCAGAATGTTAATCTATCCTTTGAGTGTGAAACAGAAAAAATAATCACCCCCAGTTTTTAAAATCATCTCTATTTTTTAAACTAAGTAGATACTTCTCATCTTTCAGACTTTCCAAATGCCCTAATACAGTGTTGATGGGTTGTATAGTGTTTTGAGGCACCGTCAACATCAGACATTTTACAGAAAAGCACCCAAAACTAGATACAGCTCTTGTTTTGGTACCTTGCTCTGACAATGGTGTAATAAGTGTCCTATCTAAGCCTTTTATTGTTCACTGGAAAATGAGAAGTCAGCTTTATGAGGCTGGATGTTCGTCAGGGTTCCACTACCTGTGAAGCTTGGTTTTGACTAAGTTTTTCATGTTATAAAAGCTATAGCTCTATTGCTACGGCCATTTTAGTATAATAAGAATACATGTTATGGTAAGGGAAAACCTCACCTCTACTTTTTTGTTTGGTTGGCGGGTGGGGGGGTTGCTTTCTGCCTTTGCATTTGCATATCTTTTCTTTCTTTGGGAAGGCCTTACTCCCTCTATTACCTATATTGAGGCCACAAGAATTACTCTTTTGACTTAGTCTTTATGCAGTCCTTTCCTTTGTCCCATTGTCAAGCTTACCTAAGTCTGTATTCTTCCAGACAGGCATTAGTTCTGCTACTATTCACATGCTCTTCTTGAACCAGCAATTTCCCTGTTGGTGAGGATGCAAAGTCTTTTACCTATACTGGAATCTATTGTCTGTGTTGTGCAGAGAACGCTACAGTATTTTTTTTCTATAGTACAGCATGAAGACATGCTCTATCGAAATTTAAAAACACATACATGTGGCATTTGCGTGTGGCATCTGAAATAAAAATCAATCAACCAAAAAAGCAAACAGAAAAAGCACTGCTTACCAAGAGGAAAAAAGAAAGCATCAAGCCAATCTGGTTTTCATCTTTGCTGATTACCTTTCAGTTACAGGGTTCAAACAGCTCTTCTAGGGAGGAGTGCTGCTCAGTCTGTGATTCATGGGCCTCCAGCAGTCTGTAAACAGTCTGCATTGAAGGACAGTCTGTAAAGCAATCACTGACTTCTGGCTGAATCTGTTAATTGGAGAGATGCAGACTCAAGAATTACTTTTTTATATACAATAAATATTTTTAACTCAAACAGTTGTTGTCATAACAACAAAATTATGATTTTATAAAACAATTAGTTTTTCCTAATGCTATATCCTTAAAGACTACCATTCCCCTCCCCCTCCTGCCACTGCCAAAAATACACATACAAGCAAGTCTTATTTTTTTTTTCCAAAAACCTCAGCTGGTTCTTCCAAAAAATGTTTTGATGCATTTTCCATTTAATGTATTTCTGTGTCTGCTGTACCAACAGATTGACAGTGGTCTTTGGGAAGAGCTATATGCCACTCCACATCAGGAAAGACATGCTCATCAGTTATTGCTAAAATGAAAATATATTCTTGTAAGGAACAAAGCTGGTATTTTAAATAGATATAATTGATTACAGAAGGACTAGAATCAGGATAAATTAGTTCAACTATGTTTTTTGTAAGTTGTATGTATCAAATAATTCTGAGTTGTATAGAAATGAAAAGGAACTTGCAAAAGTGGAAGCATTTAAAAAGCTTCTTAGTGAAAGACAATTCTGGAGATTTGTCTAATGAATCTTTGTTGTTCTGCTAAATTAAAAGCTAAGTGGCTAACTAAATATTTATAAGCTTCTGAGATGGAAGTGACTCAGGATATGTCTACACTGGAGTGTGCTTCTCATTTATGACTCATGTATTGTGGGTGGATTTTAGCTAAACCTGCCTTGAACGTATGTGTTGCAGTACAGTACAAAGCCCATATTCCTTACATTTTGAACCCATATTCAGGCCTGAAAGGGACTGGATGAAATGAGAGGTCACTCCAGAGCCTGCAGCATGCTAACATCTGTAGGCAATCTAGGAAACGGCTCCTAGCATATTGCTGGGGAACTTGTCTATCCGTCTTGGATAGCTCTCTCCTTCCTTCCTGCCTTCCCTCCTGCCTGCCTTCCTGCCTGTCTACATAATAACTGAGGTAACTGTGATTTGTGTTCTCCCTTCTTCCTCCAAAGCTAGAAGGATTAACCATGGGTCCAGTGGAAGCTTCTTACAAATGAATGGTTCACTCAGCAGAACAGATACTTGCTGGAACTTTTAGTGTCACTTCAATTTCTCTGTTGCAGAAGGCAGCGTGTCTCTAGAGATAATTCACGATGTGCTTGGCAGCAATTCAATTGCCAGAGCGTAGCCTTGCAGTTCTGGCGCCTATTAGCCATCTCATCTTATGGATCCAGGATGACTGACACCAAACCCAAAAAATGAGATTACCAATAGCACGAATACCAATAAATTGCCAGAAATAAGTGAATATAAGGATATAAGAAAGTATGTATCAGAAAGAGTAGAACACCACCTAAATCAGTGTGCTGCCTCAGAGGCCAAGAGAGGATACATAAAGCAGAGTATAGAACAAAGCAAACATTTCAGAATACTTCCTTTATCTTCAGGGACCTATCACACAGACAACCAGAGGCCATTTTTATATTTAATAGTTTATGATATATTTTTGTTTCATGAATGTATCCAGCTGTTTTTTGAACTAAGTTTCCAGCATCCATACTGCTATATGAGACCACACAGCTGGGGTAAAGAGAAGAGGAGGAGGGAAAAGAGGCTAATGAAATGCCGTCGGTTTGGCTTCGGTTGGCAAAGGAAACCACTCCACTTGCATGCAATATCCTTCACAACAGTCATTTAAGTGGTCACGATTCTGAAACCCTACTCTAATCAAAAAGGCAGTTGGCCCTTAAGGGGCTGTAACTTTACTGCATGGTTCTAAAATGCTCCTTTTTCAGCCTGCCCTACAGCTGATAAAGACACTAACCTTAAATGCAATCAGTCTGAACCTTCACTTCCACTCTCGGGCTTTGCTGAGATTCAGCCACTTGCTTCTCTCCTGTTCTCATGCCACACTGATGACTGCAAACAAGCTTGTCCCATCTAAGAATCAGTCTGTGCTCCATAGTGGTAGGAAGCTCACCATCCAGTGCCTCATACTGGAGGACACATTCCCTGGCCCACTGTCCATCCCTCGGTCCTTTCTTATGGATCTGCTTGAACTGATCAGTTTGTGCTCCCTGTGCTGCATACCAATCTGCTGCCCAGCTGACCTGGGAAGAGCTCCTGCAAGTTAGTGTTTCTTAAACTTCGGATGAATTAAAAGCTCTGTGGAAAAAAAAGAGATTAACCAGAAATCCAAGGTACTTTTCTGGCAGCAAACAGCCTGATGTCCTGCAGATAATATACCATGCCAAAAAAAGAAAAAATGCAAAATTAAGAGTTAAGCATTAAAGGTGGGTTTATGAATCAGCAGTAGATTCCAAGACACAGAAGGCACATGGGAAGTAAGGTCTTAAAAGAGTAGGGGTGTGAGGGATGATGGTCTGGAACAGGACCCGTCACGTGGCGATTGTGCTCTTCGTGAGCAGGGCAGCGAGCAGACAGGAGTGTGGTTCCAAACAACCTCTCCCATAGACCAGGGAGGAGGTCCCCAGCTGAAGTTCTGGGACAGCAGAGAGGCTCCGAGCTATGCCACGCTAAAACCCTTCCTGGAGGCATTGCATACTATTAGCAAGCTGTAAGTTACAGATGGCTAAACCTTCTTCCGCAAGAAAGCCTCCATTTCAGATGTGCTTTCATGTTACTGTAAATTAAGCACATTAAATAACTGTTAAAATTATTGCCAACCTAAAAATGCATTTTTGAATAAATGCAGTTTGCATACTTTTACGAAGGCTTTGTTTTGTTGTAACCATAAAAACTTTAATTCCTTATACCTACAATTTTATCGTTTGAATTATATTTTTCTATTTCATTCACTCTGCAGTCAGTCAGCTTAATTTGTAACTTGTATAGATTTTCTGCCCAGCAACAGCAGGAGGAAAACATTCACAAGAAAAAGACATCGTAACAGAAAAAACACAAAAACTGGCACATCGACTCAGGGGCAAATACGCTGCTGGAAGCCATTTTAGGCTTTTAATTACCTAGTTTTCAATCAGAGAGGTTCCAAAATTGTAGGAACAGGAAGGGAAAACAAGATTTGAAAGGACTGGACAAGACGATACAGCACCGCACATACTTTTCCATCCCAAAGTGCCAGGGTGGGGTTTGGAAATACGGAGCCAGAATAAACCGTTACATGCTTTTCTAACTTGACCTCATTGTGAAAGCATGCGAGACAACCTCTGACAAAAGGCCATTTTACTTTATATAGGTTGCTTTCTAAATCTAGTTCTGTAGGTGTATGAGAAGGTCTGAGCAATCGGAGTCTGTTTCAATAGGCAACAACTAACGAAGGCCTGCTGCATCGAGCATCTTCAAGGCCTAGCTTCCTATTTAGGAGTATCAAAACTAAACGTAATGGATTGTTACTGCCGAAGAGCTGAAGCACCTTTATTCCAGCGGGATGGGCGAGCTCTTCAGATACCAAGTGACCCCTCTGAGCACCCACGGGCAGCCTGGCTTTGCCCAGCCGGCTCCCTGCCGCCTGCCTTGGGTAGGCATTGAGGCGCAGCCCCAGCTGCCTGCGAGGGAACCGGGCGCCAGGAGGCCTCACTACCGATTTGGGAAGCAGACTTTAGACGCTGGGGCCTGAGCACGGCGGGGTGAGGCCCGGGCACAGGAGCAGGAACGGCTGCCATCTCCCCCGCGGCGTTTCTCATTAACCAGAATGTTGCAGGGGGGGTCTGACAGCCCGACGGGGGCCCAGCCCGGCCCCGCCTCGCGGGCGGGCAGCGATGCCTCTGAACCGCAGCGGGGATGCTGCGAGACGGGTTTCCCTCAAGGCCCGGCACCGCTCGGCGACGGGCTGAGGCGAGGCGAGGCGAGGCGGCCGCCGAGGAGGGCTGAGGGGCCGAGGCGCGGCAGCCCTCGAGGCCTCCGGAGGGGCCGAATACATGTTATGGTAAGGGAAAACCTCACCTCTACTTTTTTGTTTGGTTGGCGGGTGGGGGGGTTGCTTTCTGCCTTTGCATTTGCATATCTTTTCTTTCTTTGGGAAGGCCTTACTCCCTCTATTACCTATATTGAGGCCACAAGAATTACTCTTTTGACTTAGTCTTTATGCAGTCCTTTCCTTTGTCCCATTGTCAAGCTTACCTAAGTCTGTATTCTTCCAGACAGGCATTAGTTCTGCTANCCGGCCCACGTCACCGGCCGAGCAGACGGGGACAACATGGCGGAGCGGCGGAGGCACAGGAAGAGGATCCAGGTAGCCGAGCCTCTCCCTCCCTGCCCGGCCCGCGCCCCCTCCCCGGGAGGCAGCTTCCCCTCCCCGTCCTTAGAGTGGCCCGGCCCCACCGGGCGAGCTGCGCCGGGTGGCCCGCCCGCCCCTCAGAGGGGCTTCCTCCGCGGTTCTGCGGCCTCCCCGCCCCGACGCTGTGCCGTTGCGAGGAGGCGGCGGCGGGCGGTGCCGGGTAGCCCGCGGTGAGGGAAGCGCCGCTGGGGCAGCGGAAGCCCCGCGGGCGCCGGGAGCAGCGCCGCGCCGGAGCTCCGTGAAAGCCCGGGCTGGCACCGGGGCACAGGTTTTTCCTCAGAATTTTCGAGCAGATGCGTAAATCTTAGTAAATACTGAGAAAAGCTGGAGCCCGCTGCGCGGTGGCGAAGCGCAGGGAGGAGCGTTTCGGAGGTGCCGCTGACTCTGCCGTCCCCAGGCCCCCCAGCGCCAGCTGCCGGCCCGGCCGCGGCGGGGGGCTGAGGGGCAGCCGGCGGGACACCCCGGCCCGGCACCCCGGCCCGCCCGGTAGCCCCGGCCTCCCGTGCATCCGGGGGCCCCGCGGCTCTGTCCTCGTGGGGTCTGCGCCCCCGAATACATCATCTTTCTCGGTGAGCAGCGGGTGCGGTTTCCAGCTGTTACCTGTTTTTTAATCGCCATATTATGTCTGCGATCTCCTCCGTTACCTTTGTCGAACAATAGATCAATAACAACACTCGGAATAGCCTGCCGAGCAGCCACCTTAGCCAGGAGCTGACACCCACCGTGTCACTTCCAGTGATTTGTCAGCATGGGACAGATGGTTTAAGCATCTTAAAAACAAATGTGCCCCAGATGGGAAACGATGTGATAAGGAAAGGAAATTTGGGTTTAGAAGACATAAACAACCGCATCTAAAAATAGACCTAATCAGCTTTGAGATCATGGTAAAATGTGGTGATAATTATGTGGTGTCACTTAAAGGCAAAGTGAAGACTGCTTAGGTGTTTTCACTTACCTGGAAGTCTGGAGTTCTCGGTACGTAACAGTGAGCATTACAGAGGTTTTAGCGTATGTTTTGAGCACAGTTACAGCATCAGTTACTAGAGTGCCTGTTACTGTTACCTGTTATAACGCTAAGCCTAAATAGTGTTTGTTTGGGATTTACTGCTCTGCTGTAAGTGGAGATAATATTCACAAGAGATATTGCAGAGCCGTTCAACGCTGCACGCTTCATACGTCATCCTTCTGCACAGTTTCCCTCTCTCCCTTTTCCTTCCAAGCCCACTTTCCCTTTCCTCAAGAAGATGGAGATGTGCCTGTACTTGTAATGGTTCCTTTTTTGCCCTTTAATTCAAATTACTGAGGTGAGGGAGGGGGGAAATGCGAAGAGTAATTAATTAAAATCTCATTAAGCAAGCCTTATCAATCACAGCCATTCAATGAACTATCGTAAAATGTTACAGAACTGTTCTCTTTTTGTAGTCATTATAGACTGTCACTTACCACGGATGACAACAGCCCAATAAAGCATCCATCAAAACCAAATTAAATGTAATTTAATGTTCTGTATAATATCCAAGGCCGTGGTCTTGCCAGCACTTAAGCATGTGCTTAATTTCCAGCCTGTTAGCAGTAAAAGTATTTCCCAGATTGTTCGTAATCAAATCAATGCCTGGGTGTTAACACTTAAGGTTTAAGATTGTCGCCTAAATTTGTGATGTAATTATGTGGATAAGTGTGTATTGCATCTTAGTAGTTTCCCAGTGGATGTCAACAGCAATGGGAAGACAAAATAGCGATCAGAGGATACTGCTGAGTGCCGAAAGGGTGTTCTTACTTGGTCAGTGAATAAAACAACAGGTGTTTTTCTTGGTAGTTGGTTATGGGGGGTGTTTTTTAAGCTTTTTGAATTTTACTGGCATACTTACAGTATGATTATCGTGTTTCAGGATAATGCTGCAAGTTTCATTTAAAAGGAAGCGTGGGATTTTTATTTGTAGGTGTTTAAAGTGCTTTAGAAGTGTGGGCTTACTTTAGGGTGATGCGTACCTCTTCGCGAAGACACTGTCATAGTGTATGCGAGTCTGACGTTGGAGTACCCCATTGTCATTAAGTAGAGCTGTATTTCTTGACCAGACTAAATTTCTTAGGAAGAGATGGTGTATTTAGCTGTGGAAGAGGCTGATGTAATAAGAGTTCAGTTTCAAATACAGAACCTGGGTTCTGGATAATTTTTATCGGATTTTATGTCTGTCATCAAGTTTGGAATCATGGTAGTTAGGTCAGCTAGCTGTACATGAGAGGAGACATGAAAGTCTCAATAAAATAGTTCAAAGTTCTGTCAAGCTTACTTTCTATGTTTTCCATCAGAAGTGATAACAGGAAGGATATGTTTTATGGAATGCATTTTCATAAAAAGACACATTACCCAATCTGTATTGCATAGCTTAGACTCTTCCTCTGGCAACGAGCTGAAAGTTATGGAAGTTGCAGAAATCTTAACTTCAGAAGTTTGCATAAAGGTATTTTAAAGGTAAAGTTTTCCAAGTGTCATTCCTGATGGCAATTTAACTGTAATTAACATGGAGTAGTGAAGAGAGACTGATCTGTAGGATGCAGACTGCTCGAGCCCATGGGCTTCCACGTGATTCAAGTTTCTGAAATCAAGAATGCTTGCTGTATATAGAGGACTTACTAAAAGAAAAACAACGTATATTGTCTAATGGCTAGTTTAATATTTTTTCTTTAGACAGATACATCTCAAAAGATGGGAGATGTCTTCGAATGCCTGTTGCTCCAGCAACATGATCAAGGCTATGTCATTTCTTGGAAAAAAATGCAGTTCCATACGTATCCTGAAATAGTCACTTAAGCACAAAATCTTCAGAGTTGGTTATTTTGACAAGCGTTCAGCTGGGTAACACGTGGCACGTTGTTGGCAGGTCTGCAACTTGACTGTTAAGCAGGCATTAAGTTTTAATTACATCGGCCAAATTCCATTGCGCACAGTTTTATTCTGCCCATGTGAAGTTTTATTTATCTTTGCATTGCGATTAATAGCACTTGCATAACACCTTAGTGCAGAGTCCTGTGCTCTAGAAATGTTAACGCATATAAATACTGCTCTTACGAATAGAGAAAAACATTCTTAGGCAAATGTCTCACTGGAAATTGATGGCTGAGGTGGCCTCAGTGCTGTTAAAGGCATGTACTTTCCTTGTTGATGTTTTTTTTTTCCTCTTGAATCGCTGGATTTGAGCTTTGAGATTCTCCTGATGAAGGACATTTACTAATCGGTATTAACTGTTGTAGCCTACAGGTCTGTCGTGTCTTGATTTGGGCTCTGCTGGAAGGACAATGTACAACAGCTGCATTGCTGCTTCCTCTGCTACATTGTTTTGTGAATGAGTATGGAAAGGATCTTCAGAGATGACAATGCAATGCTTTTCCAGTAACACAGATTTTAACCCAGCTTGCCCGTTTGTCTTTATTGTCTTATAAATTCTAGTAAAGCTGAGTGGGATGGTAACAAAGGAGAATGACTGAATAACTTCTTTGCAAGTGATTTGTATGGCGTGATAGAGGAGGAAGAAACAAAGATTGAGGTGAGGTGGGGGGAACACAGGAAAATATGAATTAAAAGTAGCAGCACCACTTGTCATTAAAACAACAATTGCTGTCCTTCGAAAATCTTGAGTTACCTTTCTGGAGGTGGGGAGGGAAAAAGTCAAAACTGGCTTAGGGTTAGAAGAGGACTGAAACTGGCAGGTTTGGGCTTCAAAATACTGTGTGTTGCTTTTGCTCAAAAAATTAGTAAAGGCTGGAAAGAAAGAAGGAAGAAAACAAATACTTCTGTTTTTACAGGATATGTATAGGACAAAAAAAAAATCTGTTAATCTTTTTCAGTAAAGAAAAGTTAATGTCTTGTGGCTAGCACACAGCCAGGTAATCCAGAAGAACTGGTTTCTCTGCATGGCTCTGCCACAGTTTAAGAGACCTGGGGCAATCTGTGTACTGGTCATCAGTGCAAGAGTCGGACAATTTTATGTTTATTAGTCACTGAAGAAAATTTAGATGAAATCCTAAGAGCAAGTCCTAAGACCAGAATGTGTTTGTTTCCCCCCTAGCTGCTACCACCTGGTGATCTACCGAATCATGCTGATTCGTGTGCTTTTTCTCTGTCCTACTGCACCTTGGTTTATTTTAGGCAAACTATGAATGTTTCCGCAGAATGGATGAGGAGTACCCACTGCCCTGCCACAGAACATCTTCTGCTCTGAGGTCCTAAGAATCAACAGGGAAAGGAAAAAGATAATCTTGTAATTCAGCCCCAGCTTTGATGTGCTCAGACCATCTTCAGATAAGATAATGCTAATGCAGTTGTAGTTGGAATATGAGGAGAGGTGTCAGGAATGGAACGTGGGTTGATGTAGTGTCATTTTTGACATAACCTCTCAGCTTGAAAAACAGGCTGCGCGTCACAAATGGGCTTAAATTTCTTCTTTTCCTTACCTGAAAACTGTAAACTATAAGGCTTCAGAAGTCTGTGAGGGATGGTGTTCTGAAAATCTAAGCTCTCAGATGTAAGAGCAAATAAATAAATTTTGTATCCATTTTATTGAAATTAAAGAATTTTGATGACCCTTTTAAAAAAGAGGAGCATAAATCCTTGTAGTGCATTTGTCTGCACATGAAATAACTTACTGTGTTAGTGATAGTCATCATTTACTCTCTTCTGATTTTCCAGAAACCTTGTTTACATTACAGTACTGTGGAAGGAAATCATCCTGCCTTGGGTCCTACCTGTCTTCTCGCAACGGTGATGCAAAGTGGGGGAAAAAAAAAAGAGTGAAATTTCAAACCACAAGTATGCTCTGGCCTTTTGACATCCATTGAGCGGTTCCAGGAGTAAGAGAGCCTGAATAAGTTGTACTTAGGTAGAGATGAGAGGGAGAGGGAAGCTCATGGGCACACTAGTTTTAAAACCTCAGTTCAGATGTTTTTATCTGTAATGCATACAGGCGTCTCTGCTGCTGCAGTCCCAGTTGGAGGTTGAATTAACTGAGAACCGCATCAGTGTGTTGCAGGCAGTTCAGAATGCGCTGTGCTATACTTTGATTTGGGAGAAAATGGTAAAAAAAAAAAATTATCATGGATTTCCTTTCACTTCAGTGGGTCTGGAAGATCCCTGGGTTTGGACATCTCAGCATAGTTTTACGACATCATATAGGGCAGAATTTTGATAGGAATGCATGAGAATTATTCTTAAAAATTTTAAAATGTCAGTGCATTTCTAGTAAGTATAGTAAGTAGGTAGGCTGAGCGCTGCTTTCTCTGTCTTCCTGTAGATGGAGTTCTTCTGTCTAGATAAATAAGACATTTAGCTTGACTTTATTTTTAATTGTGTTCTTCCAGAGTTTGTAAATTATCAGGGATCATAAATCTCTAAATTTTACGTTAGAAAAAAGTATAAAGGGTTAAAGTGTCTGAGTTTTGGCCTTTTTTTAAGGCTGAACATAAAGATCAGTTGAACCATATTTTTAAACGGTTGTGCTTAGGATACTGACATTTTCAGTGCTTTTGTTCATTTCACTTTATGATAAAATTTAATATTATTTTCTGTCAGTCATGTGTTTTAATATTTTAACAGAAGCCTAGCTCTGCAAATAAAGGAATGAAAATAGGATGGAAAATGGGGATTAAAATGCAGGGGAAACTTGCTCAGAATGAGCTCAGTTAAACTGTTGCAGTCTCTCACAGAGAAGCTTTTTTCGTTTGGGATGTTTTGAAACTATTCCACAGAAAACGACAAAGCAATAGATAGTAAGGAGCAATAAAAAACCCAAATCTGCTGGTGCCATCCACTGCCTGTGTAGCATATCACATGACCTAGCAGAAGCATAAATATTTTAGGAAGAAAAAAAACCTAACAAAAACCTAGCAGAGGAATTAACATTGATGTGAGTATCTGTAGCTTCTCTGTTTTGCTGTCTGTGCTGTGAGAAACAACATTTGCCCTGTGAATTGTTGTTCCAAGTTTAATTTGCTGGTAGGAAATACTAGCAAAGCTTTCTTTATTTTGGAACACAATTGCTGCATGCAGCCATCGGTCTCCGTGGTACCTTCACATGTGTGCCATACGGTAACGATGGTACACGTTCACTTATTTTCTTTAAATGTATTGTAAGTCATTTTGTTGCTATTAAATCAAATCTGTTCTGGTATCACACTTGGTAGCGTCATCAGTGATTTACAGTTACTGGTACAACTGTACCATATAGGGGACATCCAGCCACAATATATACATTATGTGCATACATGCACTGTCAGTGGATAGTTTTCCATGAGTTATCTGATGTTTTATACAGATTTTTAAAATTTAAAAAGAAAAAAAAAAGGATTGAACATGGAGAAAGAGTTAGTGTAGTCTATGTGAGGCCTGTTAGGGTCATCTGGCTTAATGTGGGCATGTGTTTTTGAAACTAACTGGTGAGGGTGAGAGCATATTTCTGCACACATGTGAAGAATTTAGACTTAAAAATCTCAGTAATCTCAGAACTAACAAACTATGGAGTCTTTTGGTCATTTGGATATCTTACATTTGTATTATTCTCTTTAAAATTGTCCTCAGACAGGAAAAGCAGCAATCTCCTCTGGAAGGATAATTCATTAACCAGTTGATTTTGAAAGTTGGCTGTACACACTGTTGAAAATTAACAGCTCTCACCATCTGAAGTTTTTATTCCAGTGTAGCAACATCTATTTGACCTTGCATTTCCACTTAATGTGCTGCTTGTGGTATTATGATTGTGCATCTTAATGGAGGTTGTATGTTTATTGACCTTTAGAAATGTTATGTGTTTAAATGGACTCTTGGAATTCTATGTATTCCTGTAAATCACCAATCTGTTTTGTGGCTTCTGTAATATATTTCTTTGGCCAGCATGAGAAGAATAAGTACCGAAAAGGTGCTGCCAGTCTGAAGAGATGTCCTAGTGTTTCCCTGTTACTGATCTGCGAGTAGCGGGGGAATTTGGAGAATTAAGCTTTACTGATTAAAAGAACCCTTACAGAAAGGAATTTTGAGGAGGTTTGCATGAGTCAGTGTAATATGCTAAGTGTTTTCCTTCAGATAGGTTCATTAGAAAAATCTTCCTTTCTTGCTTACAAATACTATGTCTTAATTTTACATAATTGAAAATGCCCACCTCCATCCTTCTGTCTTACACATCTTTGAATTCTGCTACCTCTCTGCAAGTTGCTAGAAGTGCAGAATTTATGGCTGTGTGCAGACCACGGGCTCCCGTTTCCTGGAACGGCTGTTCTGATATTCGAGTGCTTCATACCCATGTTCCTAGTCTCTGTATTGGAAGAATCTCCACAATGGTGCTCTGAAGTTTAAGTCATTTTGTAGTCATGCAGTGGTACTGAAATTTTCTAGCCAAATCTTTCAGCTTCTTTCCAACATGGTTTTCTCCTCTTCCACGTGAAATTCAAGCTGCCTTGCACTCAGTCAGTATGCCTACATTGCTGTCATTTCATACATACTCATTCCTCACTGTCGTTTTTCTTTGCTTTCAGCTTCACAACTGTTTTCATCCAAGCTTGTATGCCTTAAGCAGCCTTCCATGTGCCCAGAGCTTTCCTTCCAGTTCCTCCTCTAATTTGCTGGTTTTACAGAGCTGTTAAAGGAGTTTGTAGTCTTCACCTTCAGATCATCAAACACAAGAATTCCTGCTTTTTTGCTTTATGTAGACAGAAAGTTATTGGGGAAAAATGACCTATTTTCACGTCTTTTGCATTTTATTTGTTATTTATATATTGCCATAAAATCACTAGGACTTTGCAATACCTGATTTTTGACCCCAAATGTGCGATTTCCCAACGCGTTAAAACTGTATTAATTTTGGACTTTTACTGTTGTAGGAGGTCGGTGAGCCATTCAAAGAGGAGAAGGCTGTTGCTAAATACTTGCGTTTCAACTGTCCAACAAAATCCACCAACATGATGGGCCACCGAGTTGATTATTTTATTGGTAGGGTTACTTTTAACCAGAGAGTGAAACTTTCCTCTAACATTTTACTTGCGGGGTGGGGGGGCGGTGTTTTGTTTTTATTATTAGTGCTTTTCTAGTAAGTACTGATCTTACACTTTGGTTTTGAAAACTTGTCTAGGCATTAGATAGCCGTAACATTAATCTTATCAGCCTGAAGTAAACACAATAAATTTTTTGCATTGATTTAAAGATGTGTGGTTGTCAAGAGTAATGTATTTCAAAATAGCGACTAGTCTTAGTTTAAAGATAGAGAGGATGTGGAACATCACCAGAATTGACTGAGTGGTTGGTGTCATTCAAGGAATGTAGACTAAATGTTAAAGTAAATATTGTTAATTTTAATTCCATTTTTCCCTCTAGCCTCAAAAGCTGTGGATTGCCTCCTGGATTCTAAATGGGCCAAGGCAAAGAAAGGAGAAGAGGCTTTATTTACAACCCGAGAGTCTGTAGTTGATTACTGCAACAGGTATGACGTAGGCTAATTCATCAATTTTTTAATGAGTATAGTTGTCAAGATGTCTTAGTTATTTAGGAACCAATATCACTTGGGCTTCATGCATTCTAAAACATTAGTGGTTCTATGTAAAAACAATGATTGTATTTTTATTCCTGTGTTTGCGGGTGTCACACCAGAAATGGGAACAACGTAGTTTCACCATCTTCATTCTCAAAACTCTATAATGCTTTCGTTATGCTGCTTGGGGAAGCAAGATGAACAAAACAATTGTACTAAATTTTGTAGTTATTTTAAGTTAGTAGGATCGGAGCTCTCAAATCTCTCCTTCCCATTGCTGTAGTCTGCTGTCATGGCAGAAGCTGGACTTGGAGGTTCAGTTTCTGCCTCTGAAATGGTTTGGTATGTCTGTTCTGCTTAGTGTGCTCCAAGTGCTTTGTTTAGGTGAGTGGCATGTTCTGACTATACCTTATTTGGGGCAGACGCGTGGGTTTAAGGGGGCTGCCTATGCTTGGAGAGCTCTGTGAAAGCTACTTAGAAATGAAAAAATATGGCTAGTATTTAGTCTTTTTTTCCTGGCCTCTTTTAGATAGCCGTTCAGCAAAGTGAGATTCCTCCTCCAGTTCCTGGGCTGAGGCAGGGCTGATTCTGTCTTTGAAGTTTAATCCTTTTGCTGATTTCTTCAAGAATTTTTAGGAAAAAAGCGTTACTTTAATGCGAGCAGTAAAATAAGTTTTCCCTTCCCGAGTCTTTGGGACTGACGTAGGAGTCTCTGTTGGTTCACCAGTTACTAAAGCATGGGATGAGACAACTGGTTGAGTCCTTCAGCAGTGTAAAGAATGCCTGTGTAGTGTGCAGAGAAAGTCAGTTAAACCCTCTGTTCCCTGACTCTGATTGTTATCACCAGTATCATTTTGTGCCCTGACAATCCATTTGGCACCATACCATGTCTGCAGCTTGGTTTCTCTTGCTCACTTCTATATTGCTAATAAAGCTAAGGCCACCTTTGGTCACTGAAACTGTTTTCAGAGTTTTAAACATTAGCACTGTCTACTTCCTTTGGCTTTTGCAAGGGAGGGAGGAATATCTTAATACAAAAATAACCCCTTCAGTATAAGAGGCTGCTTAGGCTCTTATTCGTATTAAAAACAAGTACCTTAACTCTCGTGGTGTGGCTATTGCTTGTTTTACCTGCCCTATCAAACAAAAAGCAAATACCAGATCCTGTTCCTTCATCCCATGTCAATTGCATCAATGGGTTGCATATTTAAAACAAATTACTAACTGGCTTCATAATGCTCTTCCAGTACATAAGGTCTTCCGGTACACTTACATATCGATCTAAGTTCAGGAGGTTTTCTTTTGAGGGCATTTGTCACAATTAAGCTACATCAATAACGCTTTGTTCAGCAGATCTATAGAGGGTTAGCAAGTCTGGAATCAGCAGGCAGTCTGGACTTCATTAGTTAAACGAAGGTCTGTCCCACAGTCTGTGGCCGCGCTGTTACAGTGGCTCTGTGCTCTGAGCAATAGGTCTTGCACAGTCCCACCTTTTTATGTTCCATCAGAGGCAGAGGTAGCTCCTGCAAGTGAAAGAGCTGTCCTGCAGGCCAGACCTGTCCTGGGGGCTGCTCCATACCCGGGCCCCTTGAACTTCCAGCTGTGAAAAAAAGTAGGTTCTCCCAAACAAGTGATTTTCCTTGCTAGAAAGAGAATCCATGTCAACAGTTGTCCAAAGGAACGTCTTTTATATACTGAAACAACTCTGCTCGATAGGCAGCATGCACAGAAGTTTAATTGGTAGAATGACTTCTCTCTCTTTAGCGAGTTTTCCTCATTGAACAAGCAGTCCCGCATAAGGATTTGGTCTGCAGCAAGAGGTGAAAGAAATAAGGACAAATCAAATCGATTTGATGCATATGACCAGGGTTTTCGGTGTGAATGGGTGCTTGGATTTCAGATCCCGCTGCTTCCTCTCAGTCTGAAGAGCAGTATTCTGTCCTGCTCTTCCAGTTCTCAATTTGGCTGTGATCCTTTCAAGGACATTACTTGTTGGTGACAACCTTAAGATTGACAAATACTACTGCCTGGTGCCCGCTGGCTGTATATATACTTGCTATAAGGGAAGTTCGCAGCTAACATGAATGGAATGCTCACCTGCGTACTGCTATTTCAACAGGGGGGTTTTATTCATTGTGCCCCACTTGCCAAGGAACTTGATAAGCCATATGTCCTCTTTCTTATTTTTACTATGAAATACATTGATGTGAACTTGAAAATAAATATTGGATGGCACTGCATTAATGGGAAAGATGATTAAATTGACCTGGTGGCTTCCTCCACCCTACATCTTTGTGTATTCATGTATATCTATGCAAAATACTGCCACAGGAAAGTATGGTTTTTACTCAGTTTTGAACAGATATTAAAAAGGAAAGCAAGAGGGGAGACACAGGATAATTAGGTCTGGTTTATGTATTTGTAAATAGAGCAGATGATGGTGACCTCTGTCTTTCAGTCATGCTATTGATGATTGTGTTAGATCCATACAAAGTGTACCCTCAGCAAGTTTGCTGACCATACAAAGCTGGGGGGAGCGGCTGACTCACCGGAAGGCTGTGCTGCCATTCAGCGTGACCTGGACAGGCTGGAGAGTTGGGTGGAGAGGAATCTCATGAAGTTCAACAAGGGCAAGTGTAGGGTCTTGCACCTGGGGAGGAACACCAC
>VZSC01012504.1:69463-88220 GCA_013398225.1 Steatornis caripensis
GGAGTCTCCTTCTCTGGAGATATTCAAAACCCGCCTGGATGCATTCCTGTGCAACCTGCTCTAGGCTAACCTGCTTTGGCAGGGGGGTTGGACTGGATGATCTCTAGAGGTCCCTTCCAACCCCTACCATTCTATGATTCTATGATAATCTAGAATGGTATCTCCTAACATGATTGAGTGTAAAGATTATCATCACAGCCACACTTAAATGTTTTGTTTAATTTCTTTTCATTTTAAGACTCCTGAAAAAACAGTTCTTTCATCGAGCATTAAAAGTGATGAAAATGAAACCTGACAAGGATACAAAGAAAGAAAAGGAAAAAGGAAAGGGTGAGAGTGGGAAAGAAGAGGAGAAAAAGAGCAAGAAGGAAAGTGGCAAAGATGAAAAAACTAAGAAGGAGAAGGAAAAGGAAAAGAAAAAGGATGGTGAAAAAGAGGAGTGTAAGAAGGTATGTGCTGTCTGTCAGAGAAGAGACAAACCTGTAACAGAGAATACAGTAAGATCACATCAGCTTAAAAATATGGCTGGTTGTTCTAAAATGTGCCATGCCTTTTTTTGCCTGTGTTCATCTCTAAAATATGCTGCTTTTTTTAAAAAAAAGAACTTTGGAGTTGTTCTGATTTTGATTTAGATCAAAAAAGAGGCTTCATTTGGGCCTTTGTGTACTACTTCATCTTCTAATGTGGACTGAGTTAATCAAAGGCTGCTCCTCTTCAGCTGCAGCGGGCAGTGGTGCTTCATACAAGTGTATGTTAGCATGGAGTGACACACATGCATGGGACCTGACTTCTCAAAACAGTGCAGCTGCACATGTGAAACAAACAATTTTGCAGTGTTTGGTAATAAAAACGTTTGGAATGTAGTATTTGATACTTGGTGCTTGTAAATAGCTCTGTAACAGTGGGCCACTTTTGTGTATGACAGCTCCAGTACTGATCTGCGCAATGCCCAGTTTTCACAGCCTTCCGATTTCTTCACTTTCTGTAAAGTTCAGTCTGTTCTTACTGTACAGGTTTTCACGTGCTTGCTCACGTTTTCATCCCTGATTCCTTTTATTACCAGAACAGAATTCTACAATTAAAATGTTAGGAATCTGCAGAAGAAACTTGAAGAAGGGATGTGGTTTTTCTTCTGTACACATTGCTACGAATCCAGTGAGAGTGAGCAGGATAGAGCTCCAAAGTTATTCCAGACACTCCTAAGTGAAATCATGGCACCTTTAATGAGAGCTGTAGTCTGTGTGCAAAGGTCTAGAGCTCAGAAGAAAACTTGGTGGCTAATAAAAGAATTACAAACAAAACAATCTTGCTGGCAGTCTAAACATTGAAGCCAGTATAAGATTACCTAACTCTTGGGGTACTTTAATAGCTGATTATGAAAGTTACAGATTCCTCCAATTCCCTGTCATCTGGAGAGTTGCATTATTAAATGTACTGTTAATTTTTAAACTAATCATTATTTAGTTAACTGGTATTTTAGTGGATTATATAAGCCAGTAGTAAGTGACTTGAACACCACTACAGGACAAAAATTAGAAAGTTAAATTTCAAACAAGGAAACAAGCAAAGAAAGGAAACAGGAGACAGGGAAGAGGAAGCACAAGCTCCAAAAAGAGATTGAGGAGGGTAGACAATAAGCAGGCAGATGCTGATTCTGAAAGGATGCCCAGGTGGTAAATATGGCACCAAGGTCCCAAATAATTCTAATAAAGTTAGTGATTATGAACCGTTGTACCCTGTTCTTGATCTTTGTGCAGACTTGTTAATATCAGCGGAGCTTTGCTGTGCATTTGAAGACATCAGGTAATCCTGAAGTTACAATCTAGTCCTTAGACACTAACTAAAAATAAAATTTCTCTTTCCTTACAATTTTATTTTTGTGGTAGCCAGTTGGTAATAAACGAGAACAGGATGAAATAACTCATCTTTACCTAAAAAAAAGAAGTGTTAATGTGATCTTAAGTTTGTGAAAAGTTACTCAATATGTTAAAATACTAGAAATTAAAACCCTCTTAAGTTTTTAAAATTTTTAAAGTGTATATAATTCGTGTTTGTCCTCAGGATGAGACCCCAGGAACACCCAAGAAAAAGGAAACTAAAAGGAAATTTAAACTTGAGCCACACGAAGACCAAGTTTTCTTGGATGGAAATGAGGTAAGGGTGCTTTCTAACTGCTGGTTTCAGTGTGCTGTTGTCACATAATAGGTTAATTTACTGGATTTCTGTGAACTCTTTCTTGTCCTGTTGAAAGAAAAATTAATGACAATGTTATGGCTGGTATTGGAACACCAGGTTTTTGGATATTTGCACGGAGGTGAGGGGGAGAGAAATGTAGGCCAGTAACTTAAATCTAAGAGAAAACTTTGTGGCCCTGATTAACCTGGGCTTGCCTCATAGCTGACCCTGCTTTGAAGAGGAGGGTGGACTAGAAACCCAAATTGTCCTATGGCCATTGTCATCCTGAAATATTTCTAAACAAAAGACAAGCCCTTTAGAATGTGATGGTCAATCACAGGAGGGGAAATCAAAAATGCCTGCCACCCAGAGGCTGACTGACTTGGTGATGTGAGCAGAGATGTGACACTTGGGCATTCCTGAATTGTTATCCTGGCTTTACCACTGAAATTGTGGTATTAAATACTTCTCTGTACTTTGCTTTCCCAGAAGACAGAGCATTTAATTCTTTAACAGCTCTGTAACGTAGAGAGTTGTATTTGTGCTTTTCAGATTTGGGATGAATGGTAAGTCTTCAGCAAAATCACACTGTGCTCTGTGTTCATGCTGTGTGTCACTGTGCTGGAATCTCCCCAAAGATTCTTGTATAGCTTTGGTTATTAAACATGTGGCAGTGAACACTGTAAATAAACCAGCTGTGTGGAAAACGTACTTCCTTTATGTATCTTTGTTTTACTCTTCTTGGTCGGTTCTCTTGCCACCTGCCTTGCTCTGTTCCATCCCACCTCGTATGGGATCCCACTTCCCGCTGACCCTGCCTGTGCTCACCAGGATGGCATGCAGCATTCAAAATGAGGGTGCAGTGCCATATTTGCAGCTTAACAGCACTTACATTTTGTCTTAACATCGTTTACTTTTTTATTTATTGGTGAGCTGACATTTTTTAGGAACTGCAACTCCCAAGATAGTTTTTTAAGTAGTAGCTAATTTAGAGCCAATCCTTGTGCATTTACGTTAGAGCTGTGTTTTACCTTTTCTTACTTTGTACTTACAAACCCTGAATGTTACACACTTATCTTACTGCCCAGCCACCAGTCATGATCCTCCGTTTGCTTGGGCTCACAGAACAGCTGGGTGGCAGCAGAGCTACACCTGCATCTAGCCGACTTTCACACCCTGTGAGAAGTAGAATATTAAATACTTGTTGCATCACACTGAAGAACTACCCGCCTCTAAGGTGTCCTCCCAGAAGTTCATCTTAACGCATCTGCTGTGAGGATTGCTGGTTTCTAGTAATCGTCAGCTTCTTTTCACAGTCAACAATAGCTAAGATTCAAACTGTTTGGTTTGGTAAGAAAAAAAAATCCTTATTTTCTAATACAGAAAGTTCTGCACTTTACCAAGAAGCTTTTTTTTTTTTAAATAAGGCTGGGCAAATCTGATTCAAATGGATTCACAGTTTTCATGCAAACATTCGGTAGTGTTGCAACTGT
Organism: Steatornis caripensis; assembly: GCA_013398225.1. Lineage (NCBI taxonomy): Eukaryota > Metazoa > Chordata > Aves > Caprimulgiformes > Steatornithidae > Steatornis > Steatornis caripensis. The sequence continues at coordinate 73,132 of VZSC01012504.1, forward strand.
AGACATTTAGGTAACAGTGTGCTGTGGAACAGAGGGTACAACTACACTTATCTGGGGCCATCAAATGGCACTGAAGCCAAGCTGAGCGTTTCAGCTGGTTGCTTTGTTCCTTGTGTCCAGTCTGGTTTTTTTCTCTTAAGGGAGTCTCTGCAAAGCTGGAAGTATTTTTTTGTTTCTACTTGGTGGACCTGAGAAATTTTTTCTTTACAAAGGTTTTTTGGCTTCATGCTGTACAACATTAATGAATAAAGAAAGAGAAAACCAAACCTTGATTCAGTGATCTTTCCAAATCTTTCATTTCCCCATCAGTTTTACTGTCCGATTGTTTTCCCTAGGATTTTACCTCGCCTGTAAGGTACTCTGGGTACAGCTTCTTTCCAGCCTGAGGTTGCCACTGTTTTTCTTACACAGTATGGAAACTTCTTTCCTCCTGGCTGGAAGCCTGGGCTGAGGTCAGCACGCTGCCCGGCTCTGCACGGTGTCCTGCCTCAGCAGCACGGTGCCCTTAGGCCTCCGTCCGTGAGGCTCAGACCATAATCGGCACACATCTGAGGCAGGTGTGGGTGTGCAGGCCTGCAGCCCCTTGGTCGGCTCTCTCCTTTTGCACCTCTTTGCCTGGCAGAACCCTGTTCCGAGCCGTGTCCAAAGGATGGCCCTGCCTGCAATACGTGGCCCCTCGCCCTGCTCCTCTGCCCTGACACGGTACTGACCACAGGGCCGTTTGTGCAGCACCAGGTATTACAGCATGGCAGGAACCGTTTGGATCACGGAATAAATGACATCGTTTATCAGACAGCTTGTTTTCCAAGTGTAAACCAAATTATTTCTGTTGTAGGTGTATGTGTGGATCTATGATCCTGTTCACTTCAAAACTTTTGCCATGGGACTTGTACTTGGTAAGTAAGCGTAGACAGTAATGAGCACGTCGTAAATGCAGGCCTAGTGTCAACAGGCATGCCTGTCCTCGGGGAGCTTTGTCTTCTTCCTGGACGGTTTTGCTCTTCAGTTTCATCAGGATTTGATACCGATCCTAAAACCAAGCAACCAAACCAAACCTGAAGCATGCTTTAGCAAATGTTTGAACTTCCGCAAGTTTGCAAGCTGTTTATTTCCATTGCTTTAAGCTAACTACTAAGTTGTCCAATAGGCAAATGTGGTGGGTTATATAAAAATGGGAAAGATGTTAAAGGAATCATTTTAAACTACGAATGGTACCTTTCTGACCCTCAAACTTGTATTTGTGTAGGATAAGCCAAATCAATTAATTTTATGTTTTCAATCTAAACTAGTATTGATGCTAACTGACATCGGTGAGCTAACGGATGATTGTACTGCTGGTCTAACACCCCTGACCTGTACCTTCCAGCTTCCTCGCCCTGAGAACCCGTGTCATCCCTTGGGGCCGTATTCACGCCTTTGACCGGTCCTCGGGGCTACCACTATTTCCACCCAGCTCCCTGCGCCTGTGTCCTGCTGCACTGGTTACAGGCAGCTCCCTGCTCACCTGTTTGCTCGTGCCCTCTCCTCCTCGGTGCTCTCTTGACCAAGCACAGCCACTTAGGGTTGCTGAATGCAGTGTCTCTCTACTCAGTGGGACAGCGGGAGCAGTGAATCTAGACCAGGTTTAGACAAGGCCTAAAATACTCCCAGTAACTCATACTATGCTAAGCCAGTACCTTGAATAAACGGTAAGCCTAGAACCTTTATACACTTACCAGGAGAAACCAATCGTGCTTCTCATGCCTTTCTCCTTATCTTTCTTATTTAGTGATTGCTGTTATAGCTGCAACTCTGTTCCCTCTCTGGCCAGCAGAAATGCGTGTTGGTGTTTATTACCTCAGTGTAGGCGCGGGCTGTTTTGTCGCCAGTATTCTTCTTCTTGCTGTTGGTAAGTGTCGCACATCGTCAGTTCCATCAGCAGGTGAAGTCTGAAAGGGTGGAGATGCAGCCCGCTTCTGACGGTGGGCCGAGATGCCCGGGGGTCTGGCTTCCCAGAGCGTGGTTGTGAGCAGTAGCGACGCCGATTCTGTGTCTCTGTTTCTGCCGTGGCCACTGGGCGTCAGAGTTGTGCCACAGAAAGCAAGCAAGCGCAAGCTTGTGTCACCCCTGTGTGTTTCCTGCAGAGCTGAGATTTGTTTGCTGCCACTTGTTTAAAAAAAACAAAAGGCAAAACAAACCTAAGAACTGTACATAAGAACAGATTCAGTAGCGAGAGTGGTGTAATCAGGATTTTAAATCTTTCTTGGGCTGTATTGCTTTAACAGAGGGGATTAAGAGCTAAGTCATAGGTAAGATACACAGTTAATGGGGTGGGGGAGACCTGGTGAGGACAAACTATTCCACAGTGCTGTTGCAGAATGAGAGATTTTCCCCCACGGTCAGCCCTGTCCTGGCTTTGGGCGGGTGTTGGTGGGTATCTATTACACCATAGGTTACACCATTGATGTTGACAGTAAAAAAACAAAATTTCCTTTTTTTTAATACAGCTCGCTGCATCCTCTTCCTTATCATCTGGCTCATGACTGGAGGAAGGCATCACTTCTGGTTCCTGCCAAACCTTACAGCAGACGTGGGGTTCATTGACTCCTTCAGGCCCCTGTACACACACGAATACAAAGGACCAAAAGCAGACTTAAAGAAAGAGGAAAAATCAGAATCCAAAAAGCAGCAAAAATACGACAGTGAGGAGAAATCGGATAGTGAGAAGAAGGAAGAAGACGATGGGAAAACAGAAGCAACGAGGAACTCGGGAACAGACGGCTCGGGAGGAGAGCGACATTCAGACACTGACAGTGACAGGCGTGAAGACGACAGGTCCCAGCACAGTAGTGGAAATGGAAATGATTTTGAAATGATCACAAAAGAGGAACTGGAACAGCAAACAGATGAAGGGGATTGTGAAGAGGAAGAGGAGGAAGATACCGAAAATAGGCCTTCACATGAAAAATCATAACTCACTGTGGGTTTGGGACTAAGTATGTGCAAATGGTTGGATTTTCTTTGTTGGCTGATCACCAAAACATAGACGTACAGTAGCATCTTTGTTTGCTGAAATATACGTGTTACCAAACAGTTTTATATCTAGTTCCTTCATTTTTTTAACCATTAACTTGATTACTTGGTACTATGTTAATCATTAATATCCATTGACATAAGTTTTATCAATCTGACAAGTTTTCTATTGATTGATAGATTGCCCAGATCGTNGTCCCAGCACAGTAGTGGAAATGGAAATGATTTTGAAATGATCACAAAAGAGGAACTGGAACAGCAAACAGATGAAGGGGATTGTGAAGAGGAAGAGGAGGAAGATACCGAAAATAGGCCTTCACATGAAAAATCATAACTCACTGTGGGTTTGGGACTAAGTATGTGCAAATGGTTGGATTTTCTTTGTTGGCTGATCACCAAAACATAGACGTACAGTAGCATCTTTGTTTGCTGAAATATACGTGTTACCAAACAGTTTTATATCTAGTTCCTTCATTTTTTTAACCATTAACTTGATTACTTGGTACTATGTTAATCATTAATATCCATTGACATAAGTTTTATCAATCTGACAAGTTTTCTATTGATTGATAGATTGCCCGGATCGTCCTCAGACAGACTGAAAAACAGAGTTTTCAAGTACTTGCATAACTGGTCAATTAGTTTAGCTTCTCAAACTTGCTTTTGTAAAACAGGTAAAAGTTGAATGACCAAATCTCGGATTATTCCTAGTTAGACCCATTTGATAGCTGGTTAGGTAAAGCCCTTCTTAGCCCACAGCTTTCTTGATATTTTTCCTGATTTTATTTTCAAAAGATTGTGAAAACTTTCTGAAGAAAACTAGTTTTAGCAGAAGTATTTTGCTGAAAACAGAAAAAGCTGGTAGTGCTGAATTTGGCTGCAGTGTTCTCTTTTTCTCCAGACTGTGTGCCAGCAACTGAGGAAATCCAAACTGGTTTTGTACATCTGGTTCAGAGAAAGATGTCATCTCCAGCAGGTGAAGGAAGCAGCGCCGTTTGGAAATTGCTGCTGTTTTCTTTCTCCTGCTCCATCGTAATGGAAAAAAAAATTAAAATGTATTCTGTACATAATTTACAAATAAAGCAAACCATTTACTTTAACTGCTACTTATTATTTAGAGATTTGATCCAGCATTCGGTTTGTATTATTAAAGCCATTTTGTGGTGTATCTATCAGAGAAATGCAAGTCAAGAGGACCTCACAGAGTATTTGTGTATGATCGGTAGCTGTTCCACAAGAGCTTTAGTTTTGTGCCAACATTCCATGTATTTGAGTAAATTGATCTTTATTAAATGAAAGCAAACAACATAGCTGTATGTATGCCTTAATGTTAAAACTTTCTATATTCTGGAACTGGAATACTTTTTAAACTGAAGAGGCAGGAGAGTATTTGTCGGTTCAGAAATGTAGGTAACTCCAAGCTAATACGAAGTGACCATTAATAATTTGTTTATAAATATCTTGGAGTAGTTTGTGCAGTTTCTCTCTCGCATCCTGTTCTGCCGGACGTTTGGGGGACGTACCGTATGTTTTGGTTAACTAAGCAGTGAAGAAGTTAAGGCTTGGCATCGTTCCTCTAGATCACTTTAACAGTAACTATAGATTTGATCATCTCCTGAACGCACTCAGAGCAGGTAAGGGTAAGCTTGATGTTTTAATAACTGACTTAGAGAACCTTTTTGCCTGTCCTAAACGGCTTCCCCTTCCTTCCAGCGTTGGCATTTTGGATGAAGATACTAATTTTTCAGATTGTGCAAATATATACATCGTAACGGGTGCGTTGATAAACAATTTACGGGTATGGCGTATTTGCTTCTTAAATCTCCTTAATATTTGCTCTATAAGGAAACAGATATGTTGGATCACTTTTTTATTACTATAGCAAAAAATTAAAGGACCCGTTACCTAAACGGATTGACTCCTGGACACTTGTGTGTTATCACTGATTCAGATAGCTACGCAGTCCTTCCGCTGCCTCAGGTACCTTACTGAGAGACGCACTGTGTGATGGTGAGGCATCTTGACCGACGGCTGCCTTTTCACTCACTTGAGCAGCCGGCTGAGACGCCCTGTGCTCACGCCAAGGCCAGTTTCCTTTGTGCTTGCATTTCACATCTTCAGGCCGAGTGTTGAGAAGCGGGCTGCCTTTCTTTCTGTGCAAGAATCTTCAGCTGCCTGGCTGTGTCATTCATGGTACGTCTGACCTGAAGAGCTAGTACTACAGCTTGCTTGGCAACGCTTCCTTTCTACAGTGCAAAAAAAAAAGGTTATGAAAATCTTTTCTGCCGCCATCCTCACAGTGTATTAGGTTAGGTTCCTGTGGGTTCCAATGGCAGCTGGAAGGGTGGCTGACCTCCTGCATACGCATCTTCCAGAAGCCAGATACAAATGAGCGCTTGGGGCTGGCTATGTGCCTAGCAGTGGTTCACTGCAAGCAGCTGAGCCGCTGCCAGTTTCTGAAGACCTGAACACAGTAGATTTCAACTCTGTTTCAAGTGTGTTTCCTCCTAAAAGTGAAATAACATCTTCAGGGCCTTGCTGAGAAAATAAAGTTGAAATGGTCAAACAATAAATACTTAGTAATGTTGCCATCTGCTTCCTGTTAAATGGATGTGTGCAATGACAGGCCAGCGCTGCCCACCTGGGGACAAGTGTCTACATCTCAAAATTCACTATCAAAAACTGGTACTGTAACCTTAATAGAGTTCCAGGCTCACAGAGTTGTAGAAATTGAATTAACCTTGAACTCTTTCACTTGATCTGCAGTGAACAATACTAAATCTGCTGAAGCAGTGTGAAGAGAGATCATGTTGGAGCTGTGCTGTGGTTAAGGGAAGGGCTTCAGGACCCATTCCTGTAATCTTGCATTCTCTACAAATATTCCCCACATACTTCAGAATTATTTTTGGAATGAGATATTGAGAGACGTGATTACAATATGCCAGTAATAGTAAAATTGTGAGTAGACTTACGGTATCCTGACAAACGCTTCCGGTCCCGAGAGAGAAAATGACAAAGGTAGTTGGCCACGTTTAGTTAATTTATCAGGCACTTTTATATCCGGTATTTCAAAGTTGTTCTTACTGGTTTTGGCTTTTAACTTCTGGAGTCTGGCGGGACCTTATGGGAACAAGTATATACATAAATGTATTTGGTGGAAAGTTATTTAAATAACTAGTCTATTAAAATACCCTTCCTGCAATAAAATGTTACAGTGGTCTTACTGATATTCCTCACAGTGTTTTATATACCCAATATAATTTTCCGATTATTTTTATTTGCAAGAAAATATGATTATTCCTAACTTTTTTGGGAACTAAATAATTACTAGTAAAACACAAATGAGTATTTAATGCAGATCAGTATGCAGTGAAGATGTTACACCCAACCATGCTCTGCTCTGGTATGGATACAATAACCTCAGCTCACTTGGGGTGTTGCAGTGTTCTTAAAGGCAGATCTTTCTGTAGCAATTAGGAAATAATTAAAAACTACTCTTTGACAAACTCGCATATTTCTTTATCTGTAGCAATGTTACAGTGCTGGTGGGGATGCTTGTCTCTGTGATAATAAGCAATTTTCTAATAGCAAAGTACCTTTGTAGCAGCTGCTCAGGGGGAGTATTTACTTTCACCTGCTATGTATCATATAGCAGATTTTTCTGGGTTTTTTTTAATACATACATTTTATGGGATTTATATATAACTGTTCACTTAGGCCTGTTTCAGATTCTGTTTGAAATCAGTACTGGATGGAGTTAACAGAGCATCAAACAGCATGAAGGGTAGATAAAGAAAAATGGAGAATGTCTCCGTTCCTCAGACAACTCTTAAATTACACTTTAACCAGGACTTGCCTTCCTTTTGTTAGATGAGGAGAAAGGTTGACGGAAGCATCTGCCTTATGTAAACGTTAAATGTAGAAATGTGGAAAATACATCCGCATGGCTTAGCCCCTTATTTTCTTTCCTGCAACCCCCGGCATCTCTCTCAGCACATACCACACTGCGGCACTAAGCCGTAGGAGCCTCGTAGCGTTGCTCTCCAGCTCCTCTGAGACTGCAATTCTTTTCAAATTGGGTCATAGTGACAGCAAAGTAATATTCAAACCTCACAGTTGGCATCAAGAGCACAGGGCAACAGAGAAATGTGCTCTTCCAGCTGCAGTTTTACTGGCAGCAGTTGGAAGTCCCCATCGGAATCCCTCTTGACCACTTGGTGGATTCAGTTGCAGTGAGCTCAGTTTACAGAGCACATCCTTGTCATCTGCCTTGCTGTTGTGCCCTGCCCTTTTCCTCTCTCCTGCAGTTGCTAAGCTGCTTCCCCCTTGCTGTCCCCACGCCACAGTTCATACGCTCCAGCCACAAACCTCAGCCATTTTTTACAAAATAAAATAACACCTAAATACCACCTGGAAAAAAGACTGCTGTGGAAGAGTTAAGTATACGAACCTCCTGTTTTCCTCCCTGGAAGTGCCACAGGGAGGACGAAGGCTGGCTTCCCCACCACTGGGTGTTCCAGAGGCTAAACGAGCTCTTGGTCCCTCTGGGCCTGACTGCAGATGACACAGCCCAGCTGCTCATAACAGAGATGTGTCCTTCACCTCCTCCCCGTCCCCAAAAGTTGCCTTATTCTGATCCAGGTGCCCTACGCTGCTATGCGCTGCCATTAGCTTGGGGTAAAAGACAGGATTTTCAAGTAGCACAACATCCTGTCTTTCACAGCACAGGCATGGGCTCCGCTCCGCGCAAGATGTGGCACACACGCGGCACTTCCCGAAGGAGCTCACGGCTTTGGCTCCAGGCACCACGGAGGTGCTGAGCCTGTGAGCCAGAGAGGTGCAGAATCCTAATACATGGATCCAATGGCAACAACAGGTGATTTCAAAATGGTGCTGGCCCTTAAGTACTCCATGAAAGATGCTCTGGCCTTAACTTATTAACAGGGGGCTGAGTTCTTTTAACTTCCAAATTCACTTCCCTCTTTCACTCCTCTTCCTCAGGTTAGTGCTTCAAGAGAGGGAGAGGAGGGCCCTCTGAAGCTGGCTGAAAACACCAGTAGGTCCAGCTCAACAAGACCGGTTGTGAAATAAAGCAAAAAGTGGAGCAGATACAGGATCCTAAGGGCTAGCGGTACCCCTGGCTTGACTTTATTCATGGCAGGCCAGACTGGGATGCCAAAGCCGTTCGCTTGGGTCACGCATAATTTCAGACCAGCCTTTCAGACAGAAAGGTTCTAGACATATAGATGCTACACATATTATTTCTTTTGAGTTCTAGAAAGCTTGTATTTGCCTTACTTACTTGTATCTGAGTCTAAATTCTCCACAGAGTTGCACTGGGATAAATTCAGAGTAGATCCACAAATTTGTAACAACAAACACGGGACAGGAGATAGTCTCTGCTGGTAATTTTTCCGCTCGCTCTCAGTGGTCAGAAAGGAACGCGCCCGCAGGAGATGCTCAGTGCCTGCGTGTCCTCATACTGCACCTCTGCCCGTAGGCACAGCCATTCATCTCCTAGCTGCTGCATAACTCACTGCTTGGCTGACACTTCGCCCAATTACTCGTCACGCATTTTTAAAACAAACCTAGAAATGTTTGAATCGTGCAAGTTTGAAAAAAATTCTTTATTATGCTATTTTTACCAGAATGTCTTGATCATCCATTTTCCAATACCCAAAGCGGCCACGGTTATGATGCAACTTCTTAGTGGTGTTACTGCAACATCTCCTGTTCGGCATTTAGCATGGGGATTATTGCTGAGGTTACTTTCTCTCTTAAATTAGGCAACTCTTGTTAGGAACTCCATCTGTTCTGTAAAAGACCCTCTGCCTTCTCGCCAGCACAGCTGTGTGACAGATGTATTGGCTTTTAAATACAGAAGAGACAGAGGGATCCATTCTGTTGGGGGCCCTTAGAGAAAGAGCAGTGATATATAACTACATGGAACAAGGTTGACCCCAGCTCACTCCAGAGGGCTCCTCAGGCTGCCTAGGTCTTTTGTCTCAGAAGAATGGTTGAGTGATTTGATTCTTAACCTATCATTCCCTCTGTATAAAACCAGAATAATACATTAGATCTTCACCTGCTTTACCGCTGTGCTGTAAGGGGATATAAGCCGGCGTCTGCAAAGCACTCAGCTGTAAGACCCGGGACACTGACTTCTGACCAACCTTAACAAGTCACAGGTACTTAACTGTTGAGCATGTTACCGGTTTTGATCAAATACTTCCACGGGAGTTAGAGTGGTACGAAGTGGTCCGAGGCTCTGCCGCACACCAACACGGCACTGTAGCTTTCGCACTTGAAGCCTAAGGAGAAGGACAAAACAATCCTATCAGTGTAAATAAACTGAGACTGAGCAGCTGCTGAATGTTTTCAATAGACTTCCTGGTAATGGCTGGTACAATTTCATTAGGGTTTCTCATTTTATTTGATAAAACATTGGAATATTTTATTTGTAATACAGCAACAGGTGCAAGGGAACAAAAGGCACATTTCCTGACTGTGTCCACAAAGAGTCCATTACTTACTGGCTGACACAATAGGCATTCATTTTGCCATGCGTAATTTTTTTTAATGTGAAAATAATGATCACTCAGAAAAATAACTGTTTTATGATAAAAGACTTCTGATAGAGGAGTTAGTTTAGCTACCGATAGCACTACGCAATCAGTTTCAGTGCAAGTTAAAGAGAGCTAACAGTACTTGGTAAACACCGATCGTGCTTTAGATATAGATCAAAGTATTCTCTACAGGTAGTAACCACTGTTAATTCCCAGCATGTAAACCAGAAACCAAACACAAAAAAGGCTACGCCTACGATCACTGAAAGTACTCTGCAGCCTGGATCCAGTCAAGGATGTAGGTGCTCACCAGACACTCTTGCAGTTTACCTTTACTAGTCAATAAATGAAACACAGAGAATAGTCCTGACTGACTCTCACTAGCCTTAACAGTAAATACTTATTTTCTCTTTCTGGCATATTAGTCTTCAACCAATAATAAAGGCAGGCTGTTTCTTGGGAATCAGAAGATGTAGTTTTGAATCGTTCAGATTGAGGGTGGCATTGAAAAGACATCCCCCCTCTTTTTAGCTTCGTTTTCATTAAAAGTGCCACGATAGAATTTGTTTAAAACTGAAGTCTACCAGGAGGTAGTAATATACTAAAAGGTTACAGAAGATTAATAGCTCTGTTTTGGTTTTTGTGAGCAACATAATGAAAGTAGGATCACACCTTGCCCTCCACGTTGGCTTCAGTCTTCACATTTTTAGTTTCTAGTCACAGTGACCAGCAAGCCATGAGTTGGGTTTGATAAATTACTGGCTCATGTAATGTAGTTTCCAGAGCCTTGCACTTCCCATCTCTCTTCTAGTTCCTTGAAAAATTATTTGGGTCAAAGACAAGCAAAAATCCTAAAACTGTCACCATCAGCACCAGGAAAAGTTACAGCTTGTACAATGAAAACATGCTGCAGTTAGTTATACAAATCAAGGAGACACTACTGAAAAATCTATCAAGGCTGGCATCAACTGTCTACTGCATTTACTACATTTTCACTGAATAGGCAGACTTAGAATTCTGTAACAAGATGCCTTCACATTAAAGACTATGGAAATATTTACAGTTTCTTCTCAACAAGAACTCCCCAAGAACAAACATGCTACTTTTAAGATGAGCACCTCGAATGATTCAAATCAAGATCCAAATGCACAGTGTCTGTGCTTTTAAAAGATTCCTGAAAAGTAAATGAAAACATCTTGCAAATGGGACACCGGTCAAGTATTTTCTTCTTTAAAAAATAAATTAAATATTTTATTAGTTAAATATTTTATTAAAGAATTAAAATCTTCATAAGCACCATACTGTCTTTCTGAGACATGCAGCCTTTCAGGAACGGCAACTCCACAACCACTTGCTCATCAGCCATTGCAAAACTCTGGTTGCTAATCCTGTGCTGACAAGGCATAAAATCTAATAGGGCATTAAACATGCTCAGCTAGGCAACACCCAGTGAAAGGCACATCCAGGAAAGAGAACAGCATAGAGGAAGGGCTGTATCAGATTGGCCCTCATCTCCACATACAAACACTATCCAGAGATGACATTCTGCTCTCACCGCAGTTTACTGCCACTTTGCTCACAGCTGCTATGTCGGTTCACCTCCAAACTGAGTCAGGGCCCAACTCCTTGCTGCCCAGTATACTGCTTGTCATAGTAATTTTCCCAGGAGTTCACTTCGCAGTGTATAGCCTTCCCCACACATGACACCAAAATGCATAAACAGGCATTTGATCTCCCTGTCTTGTTCCCATGTGCCTTGAGGAGTCCCAAGATGTCAACATAAGATTTCTTGAAATACACAAAGGTGAGGTTTAAATTTATTCCTGCTGCTCAACTGAATAAAGGGGCAGATGGCAACTAGCTTCTGCAGCACAGAACGTCCCAAAGAGAAAGAACTGGGGAAAAGTAAAGATTGAGGGCTAACTACATCAGAAGCGTACTCTGTACTCCTTCATGTAATGGTAAATAAGTTGTATTCATTATCTACACCTACCTCTGTCTGAAGGAAACCTCCTGGCCCTAAATCAGGCAGCACTGATGGTGAAGCAGAAGCAGCATGCAGAGACTCTACTACATCCCACTGGTCTTTCTGAGTGTCTTCAGAAGCCGCAGTGAACCGTGGGGCTGCAGGGCTGACCTCCATCACAGAAGGCAGGGGAGGGTTCAGACCCATCCCTGTTCTGTGAGGACATAACTTGGGTTACTCTGTTCGTTTCAGAAACTGATCAAGTTAGATTTGAAACCAGAGGGGTTTTTTTCTTGATCCTTTCCCCTTTATCCCAAAATCCTGCATTTACAGTTAAGTTCAACAACAGAACCCAAAACATGAGCAACCAGCAGCAGGAAACAGTCTTGAAGAAAGAAGGAAGCACCTGTGCAAATACCTTGTGTCTACAGCGGACATAGAACCACACCACCGTCATCTGAAGAATACACAAACAGCTTCTGCAAGAGATTTGGTGTACCATTTCATGTACCCTCCTCCTGGAGAAGGCACTCTCCTGTCTTGTTTTCACATACAGCTGCCTGCATGCAAAGGTAAATTAACTTCTTAAACCTTTCTATAGCTGCACATGAATAGAAATGCAGCCTCTGAAAAGAAAACAATCACTTGAGAGTAATCAGCGAGTAATAAGCAAGCTTTCAAGCAAGCACCACAGCGGGCCTTGGCGGGGGGAAAGGGAAGCCAAGAAGTCCCAGCATTAACTCAAGATCTAACTTGGGCAGCACACGGCTCCTGTGGGCCACACCGAGGAGTCTGCTCGGAAGGTGCACTGAGCACGGAGCGGACACACTGTACCGCGTACTCTGGAGGTTGCACAGTCATTTTTATCAGCAGAAAAAAAAACATTTAAACCCTCCCCTTCCCCTCCTGGTTGTTCATTTCCACCATCCAGTTGTCTCCTCATGTAGATCAGTACAGTAGTTTCTGCAGTCATAGAGAAAGTCACGATCGGCAACAAACAAAACCGTCAGAAAGATACCGTCCAAACAGTTCACTAGCTACGACTGTGAAAATCACTTTTGCTGCTTTCGACTGAAGAAAACTACCTACTATTGAGGGCATCACCATTCAGACACCTGTGAGTGGGATAACGCTGTGGAGTGGGTGCTCAGAATGAAAAAAAAACACCTCAGGTGTCAGCATTTTCTTATTACATTGCAATTTGGGCAACATTCCTGGTAAGTACTGTTTGGATAAGTAAATATCACCAATGTGAATGCTGCCTGAGATTACTTTAAGCTCTCGCTTTTTCCGGACTATAATACCGATCATCTTGTTTTTCCACAAAAAAAACCCCAAACTTCTTTCCCCCCCCCAACCGAAGTTATTTAATCCTTGAGATTAAAGGGGGAGGGGGGAGGAGAGTAAATAATAAAAGTCTCTGCTTACACCTGAATTTAATTCCAGACTCAGTTGCTTTCAGAAGAGGTCTTACCAGCCACTTCATACTTTTGTACATACAGATCACACACAGATCAAACATGGATTTGCAATCTACCTTGCAAGAAAGACAATAAAAAATGTTTCCCTCCCAATGGACACTAGACATACTAAAAATGTAGCTGCTCGGTGATCAATGAGGAAGTTTAGACTCAACAAAAGACAGGTTAAATTGAGTAACAAACAACAAATCCAAAAAGCTCCCAAAGGTTTCGCTCTGCTAATTAGGCCCCAGAAATGAAGTGTTCTGCCTAGACTTCTCAGGCAGTCCAATCTGCAGGAATCATCTAAAACCAGGACGTAGTTTTTGAGAAAGGCAGGACGTTAGACACTACCTTTTCCCAGATCATCTAGAGACTCACCCTAACAACTCCTGCTCAGTAAACCAGTTTGGTGGAGCATCCCGTGGAGGCAGAGGAGTGGCAGTACTGGGCTCTGGACTGTTCAGCACAGGGCAGGTGCTGCAACATCGAACTCACAGGCTTCCAAGCCTCTCGTTAGATTTAGCCCTGAATTACCAAAAACATAAAGGGAAAAAATAAAGATGTCATAGTGTTACACCTGTATTGTGTATATGCAGCAATCAGGAAACCACTGCCAATTAACTCAAGAAGCACAGCTCATGACCCTCAGCAAGCCATTCCTGCAGTAGGATGTGCTCCTATCCTACACGCCTTGGTAGATGGGAATTAGAACAACAAATGGAAAACTAAATTAGTGGTTTGATCTGGAAGAGGCAAAAAGCTGTTACTGTGAGTGTTTAAATTCTATTAAGTGGGTTGCTGAAGGATGGCCAAGCTAAAAAGCCAACTCGTTTAGAAGATTTTATATATACTTTCAGGATGATCTACTTTAATTCATCATTATTCTAAAACAACAGGTATTCCCTCTCTCCTACGCTGTTCTTAATTGTTAAGAACCTCTGAGGAAGACAAAATTGAGAGCCATTTGTAAAAAATCTTTTTGCCAAGGTAACATTCACAGTAAAACATTCCTTAATATTTACTGTATAGCCCTTCAACTATATCATTACCAGAATGTAGTCGCCAGTTAAACACCAAGTTCCCCTGTGGAAGAGAACAAATATACAGTACTGAGGGGTTGTATAATTTTGTGTCGTATTTCAAAACCAGAAGTGTTCTATAAAAACCTTACATGGGGTTGGACTAGATGATCTCTAGAGGTCCCTTCCAACCCCTACCATTCTATGATTCTGTGATTCTATGATGTTAAAAATCTGAACTGTGTAGCAAATACACCATTGGCTGAATTCTGCGATACTCACATTTGTTTGATGGCTTCATCAATGATAAAAGTAGTGATATGCTGCAAAAAGGTGATTTGTCACATATTTAGAAGCATAACGCGTTCAGTACAGGACAGATAGCGTGCGTGTGGAAGCTCACAAATCCAGGGCATTTCACGTGCAGTCATGTCCCAAGTAAATAGGAAATACCCACAATTTGTTTTAGAATAATGATGAATTACAGTAAGCCACGCACTTCGCCACAGAGGGCTCTGTGGATGGGGACAGGAGATGCGTGCCCAGAGTTCTTCCAGCTGTGGGACCAGAAAAGAAATAGAAATTAGTTCTTCCCAAGTCTGCTGGGTACTGCCAGGGACATCTCTGGGAGAAGACGAGCATCCCCGCTCCTTGTGACTAACTCCACGTGGGTGAAACCAGTGGCAGCTTACCAGCGAGGCTGTAAGTCCCAAGACCAACGTGGGTGGGTAAACACAGTGCAAACACAGCGCTTTGTAAGCTAAACACCCTGTGGTGGCTGCCACAGCCACACCGCGAGGGCCCGGGCTCTCACCAACACCTGACGATGCACCCTCAGCACCCCGCCATTGCCCTGCCATCGCCCCGCCGCCTTTTTTCCACACACACGTCACACATTTAGAACACAAAATGTTTATCCACCAGGCACGCAGCGATTTCTGCGGCTCTACGAGGGCTGCTCTGCTCTGCCCTGCCCTCGCCGCTCAGATAACGACAGGTGTTCACCTCCAGCGCCCGGAGCCGTTTCGCTTCGCCCCGTCGCATCGGGCGTGTGTAGAGGAAG
>VZSC01012509.1:14855-32984 GCA_013398225.1 Steatornis caripensis
CCCGCCGCACACGGGACGGCGGGGCCGGCGGCCCGCGCGCATGTGGAAACGAACAAGGCCGCTAGAAACGATTTGCCTCGGCACCGGCCGTGGCGGAACAGACGGGTTTTCTTCCGGGCCGCTGCAGACACCTCAGCGAGCCCTGCTCCACCCCCCGGTCTCTTCGCTCACCGCTGCCCCGTCGCCCTCTACCCAGAAGCCGCAACGAGGCCTGCCGCAGCGAGGCTGGGGACAACGGAGGTCGGCCCCGGTGCAAGGGAAGGCGGCTCATCCCCCAGGCCCGCCCCAACACGGGAAAAGGCCTCCCCGTCGGGAGGTCCCGGGCCTACCCGGAGCCGCTTCGGTTCCCCTCCCGCACCCTTAACAGCCCAGGGCGACGACGCGGGCGAGACTCGCGGCCTTCACCAAGGGCCCACCCGCTCCCTCCGCCGCGGGCTCCGACGGGAGGGAGCCGGAAGCAGCGCAGCCGCCCGCACCTACTAACGCCACGGCCGCGGCAGCCTCCCGCCTTCCGGTCCCGCCACGCACGGGCGTGCACGCCGCGCCCACTACGGGTGGCAGCGAGGGCGACCAGAGCTCGCGGGAGGGGAGGGAGCGGAGGGAGCGGGTGACGTCGTTGCGTGCTCCGCTCCTACGCTCTGCTGGCGCTTCCGGCGTGCGGGTCGAGGGGCTTCCGCTGCGCCGTAGGCTCCGCAGGCCCCGGGGCTGTCCGGCAGGACGGAGCTT
Organism: Steatornis caripensis; assembly: GCA_013398225.1. Lineage (NCBI taxonomy): Eukaryota > Metazoa > Chordata > Aves > Caprimulgiformes > Steatornithidae > Steatornis > Steatornis caripensis. Next base: position 15,582 of record VZSC01012509.1, read on the forward strand.
GCCCGCGGCCCGCAGGCGGGTGCTGAGAGGAGCCGGGCCGCCCCGCCCAACGGCGTGCGTCTGCCTCGGGGGCGGTCCGACGGCCCGGCCTCCCGCGAGGGACGCAGGCCGAGGCTGGCGCTTGAGAGCGCAGGGGGGTGGGGGCTGTGTGTAGCGGCGCGCGCCAGCACTGTGTCCCGGTCTCCAGGCCCCCGGCCCCGTGCTGCCTGCACACCAGAAATGGGTGTGCGGGACAGAAGAACGTGAAAAAATCAGAGCATCTCGTGATTCTCTTAGCTAATATTAGAGAACTGGGAAAAACTGAGGTCGGGAGCTGAAGACTGCATCTGGCAAGAGGTCTGGGTGCTTGTGTTACACTGTGTGGGTATGGTTTCTCTGGCGATTAATGAACTTTGTTAAGGGCTGTTGCAAGGTAGGTGAAAGGAAGGCAAAAGCAGTGTTAACGAGAAGTGACAGTGCAGCAACTTCTTCAGGCCTCAGGTTCTGAGGTAACTCCAGCCCTGCATGCCACCCTCCATCCACCTTTCTTGACTTACTTCAGTGAGAGCTGTGTGCCCTCTAGGCACGTGTTAGGTTGTAAGAGTGCCCTATTCTTGATGTTGTTAAGAGAGGCAATTGAAAGCCAGTTGCACACGTTTGGCCTGTCTCCAGTTTCTTTCCTGCTTTGGTGTTACTCTGACCTGTAATGCCCATGCTATAAAATCTAAATTCTTATCCTTTGCCCTTATTTCCCTTCCTTGACAGGCCTCACAGCAGTTAGCTACAAAACAGAAGGTGCAGGTTTCTATCAGTCTGTTGGCATTTATTTTACATTATAAGCAAACACTAAAATCAAAGGCTAAACAGATGAGAGTCTGCTGTCTTCTTTGATCCTGGAGCAACTTCATGTATGTGCCCAACCTCATTTCCACCCGTGGTACTAATGCAGCTGATCAGACAATTTACATGCTTTACAATAGCAATCAGCAATTAATACAAAGAATATAACTACAATTATCTATGGCTGCATAAATCAGTGCAGTGCTGCATCAGTTTGTCAGGACCATCCTCTAAAGCTGTGGCACCAACGGTGGACTGTAAACATCTGTGTTTCCAAGCAAGCCTCTTGGTTTCTCCATTAGTACCTGTCACCTCTGTTGATGCTATTGATGCTCTGTTTCCAGAATCCTGTGGATGCTCTTGAAATCTGTTTTCCATTAACATGTCATTTTCCTTCCCCATTATCTCTCAAGGCAATGTTAAAATTTTAGAGAATCAAACTGGTACTTGGTTACATCAAGCTTTGCCTTTACAAGGCCCTTCATCTCCTGCAGAGATAAACACAGTATATTTGCACTAATGAAGGAGAAAATAAATTCCTAAATGCCACACAACTACATAAAAGCTGATACCATGCATACAACCATCACTATTTTCCTCTGTTCTTTGCAGCTGTTACTTTGTGCATTTACTGCACTTGCAACGCTGCTGTGTTTAATGTCACAAACACGAGGTGGTGATAATGCTCTGCAGTGGGAAATGCAGCCCAGCAGGTAACATCAGCTGGCAATATCCCATAGCCAGAACTGTCACCAACAATAAATGGCAGTGGCCAGACAGGACACAGGCATCTTGTTTGTGACACTGAAAGGTTTTCTGTGGTATTCATATGCCCTGCTTAAGTCTTGGTGCCATGTCTTGATACCATGTTTAGTCAGTCATTTATCATAAAAATAAAGATGATGTCTGTGGTATCTTGCTCCGTGTTAGGAGGTTTACATATACACAGACCCCAATTACTTGTGCTGATACAGATTTTGTGGTGCTGAACCATAAGACACATCTGTGTAGGCATGCTGAATATGGGGCTGGCTGTGGTGTAACCCGCAAAAGTGAAGCACCTCCCCTCCTGATGGGGAAAGAGCCATTTCAGCTGTGTTCTCACTTTCCGTACAATCTTCTCCTCTCCTGCTACATCGAGATCTATTTTCTCCAAATTGCACTGTAAGGAATAGTGCAGTCCTTTTACTGCACAGACTTTTATCAGTGCCAAGCTTTCCTTACATTATACTGGTATCTGCTCCAGGACCTTATGCCATGTAGCGGCTAGTAGTTGCATTTTTAGCTGGCATACTATTGTCCCAGCAGCACTGATGATAGTAACAAGCCCTTCTCCCTTTGGGTTCTTTCCCACCTTTAGGCCTTTTACTGAGCCCCCATGTGCCCTTGACCTAGGCTCTAGGGGCCTACAGGCATCCACCTTGGACCCGACTTTAAGTAATACCTCTCCAGTTCAGACTTTGAATATCACGTCTTCTCATAGCAGTTTTTTGCAAGGAATTGGTGTGGGGCCTCATAAAGACAACAGTTAAGCTCCATCCTTAAAGATATCAGGTGTCCAAAAGTAATGGACTTGCAAGAGGGGAGGGGAAACAACCTCATTTTCATTTGAGAGCTAGCTGGATCAGATGGCTGTCAATGTCAGAGGAAGCTGTTCTGCTGCAGCCATTCAACTGGTTTATTTTAAAGCCCAGTTTGTTTTTTCTCCTTGGCCAGAAGCCTGGGGATGGTACTGCACATACCGACTACCACGTCTGGATGCTCTTGAGATGCCAGCTGTATGACATCTCCCATGATGACAGGGCCTTGGCCAGCATCACCTGTCTGTTGAGTCCTGTATCAGGTAAACACTACCTTAACAGCAGCATCTTCATACAAAACTTTTATCTGTCCTGGAAATACCTCTGTCACTACTGAAAAAGTATCTGTCCTCCTTTGGTTCTGGCAGTTTATCAATATATAAATATATAATCCACCTGGGGCCAGGCCTAGGTATCAATCTTTTCTTTGATGTTACAATGGCAAAAATTCCTCTTCCTAGGCCTTAGTTATTGCCTAACTACCCCATAAGCAACATGGGCTGTTTGTCCTCCCTGTTTTAACTCTTGCTTAAAGTCCTCCTGCTCCTCCCTGTTAACACTCATTAATTAGAACAATTCTTTTCTTTTTCAAAAGTCCCCCTTCCTCATCTTTCCTGGTTTTTATTTCTCTTGACTCAACACCATGCCCTGCTCACCAGCACAATTCCTGGCTTTTCAGGAAGGACAGCCCTCACAGCTGTGCTGTTCACCACCAGCCCCCTCTGGCTCACCCGCTGGCTCTGGGGCTCCCAGAGTAGAAGTCCAGCTGATCAGGTCTCACCTGTGCAGGAGGCAGTGGAGATGCAGACTTTTGCAAAGAGCCCCTCTTTGCCACATCATGACCAGACAGCCCCCCATCCTCCACAGTACACAAACAGGTGCAGGAATCTGCCTCTGATCCCCATTCATTGGCCCCAAGGCATGTGGTCCCCTCCCGCAAAGCATGGCCAAGATCCCAAATCTGTGCACAAAATGGTAACATTTATTGAAAGAGTAATTTTTTTAATACAAAAGAAAGCTCTGTACATAGTACTGTGATTACTTCCACATCCTTCCAGAAACACAACCCTGGAAACTGGAGGGTAAAAAAAAAATAATCCCACACACACTTACGCGTACACACACGCACACACGCACGCACACACAACCCTCAAACCAGTAAAATGAACTAAAAATATCACCACACAATAAATGCCATTTCATCCCTGATACACAAGTGTTCTTACAAGTCTGCACTTAAATAAAATACACCATTAGCGTTTAACCAGCAGTTGCTTTTGGGTAGCCAGGGAGGGAATGCAATCAGACACCCTGTAGCAGCAGGGGCACTCCTGCCATCCCGGCCCAACAGCTCTGCTCTACAGTGCTAGCACAAGCAAAGCAGAGCTAGGTCAGGCCACAGTGATGTGCTGGGACAAAGGACAATGCAAACCCCAACCCTATCCTTCTTCCTGGATGAACTCCTAGGTACCCAGTCTTGTTTTGGAAGCATTGCTGAGCAGCTTTCATACATCTAGCAATGGGGCATGGCACAGCACTCCCACACGCTCTGAGCTGCAGGGTACACATCACTCTTGGAGCAAGGATGCAAAGTGAAGACAGCATGCAATGTCACTCTCACCAGATGGGCTACCCCACTCCCCACGAGACCTTCCCAGGCTGCATAATAGACCCAGGGCTGAAAGACCGTTCTGGGAGCTCTTTGCACTCTTTGGCTTGGAGGGGACCTGTCCACATCTGTGCACTAAGGAACAGCCACAGAGGGGGAACTACAGCCTAGATCTTCAGCTGGGAGTTCAGGAGATGCTACCTGCACAGTGAACAGGGAGAGCAGGGATCAGCCACTGCTGGCCACTCACCACCCAAGGAGGAGTGGGGATGCCCATATCCCTTAGGCAGTTACAGGCAGCACTGCTCCATACCAACAGCAGTGACAGAACAGCCATGGGTCCCAGGACCAGAGGTGAACAGGGCAGCCATCAGAAAACCCAGCCCATCTTTGGCTCCCAGGCACGCTGTAAGCCCCTTGCTTCTGAGGGACGGATTTCCTATATCTATAGAGACCAGACACTGCTTTACTTGCCTTCTGCCCCTTAAGCCGAAAATGATGGATATGGAGTCCTCAGTACAGGTAAGTGGGAAACAAGCGTCTCAGTTCAGCTTGACCCCTGGCACATGCTGGTGGGTGGAGAGTGCAGCTTAAACGCTAATGCTGAGGGAACATGTCCAAGGTTACAATACAAACTCAAAAGCAAGGCCCCTTTCCTGCCTCCATGCCCACCCACCCCTCTCCCATCCCCCTGGTACAAACCCCATGAAAACTGTACAGGAGCCAAACTTTTATTCCTTAAAGAATTACATAAATACTGAGTTTAACACTTAGAAAAATAAAGTAATTTTCTTTTTTTTTTTTCTCCAAGGCTTCTTTTGTCTTTAACTTAAAAAAAAAGTTACAGTAGCTGCTTCTTCCCCCGAGGATTCAGCAGCTTCTCTCACTTGCTCACTCTCCCTCCAGGGACAGGGCTAGGTAGCAGAGCCATTCACAGCAACTCCCATGCAGGACCAAGCATGCTCCAGCCCTTCTCCCCAAGCCTTGCTGAGCCTGCACAGGCAGCACAGCTGCTCCTCCACAGCCCAGGATGGCCTGCAGGTCACCCTGGTGCTCAGAGGAAGAGCCTGCCACCTGCCCAGCAGCTCACTGCCCCATGGGCTCTTCCCTTTGACACTTGAGTTGTTTCTCCACCTTGCATCAGACACAGAAATTTAGAAAGCGCTGGCTGGAGCTGCAGGGGGATGTGGGAAAGACCTGGCCATGTTCCCCTGGGTATATGGAGTCCACAAGCAGTGTGAGGGCTGACAGGAGAGCGTGGGGCTTGGCTGGCCACAGAGCCCCCCAGGAGCTCTCTGGGGCGTTGTTATGCTCCTGGGCATCCACCGACCACCTCAGCTGTGCAAGTGCAGCCACTGGGGCAGAGCCTGGCAGGCTGCAGATCTGCCAGGCAGCCCAGCAAGGAGGCACTAAGGGCAGAGGGCTCAGTGTAGTGCATACAAGGAGGATGGGGCCACGTGCCATAGGCTGTGCCCAGCCCTCCAGACAGCAGGCACCCAGGCCCAACCACAGGTGCACATGCAAGCTAGCAACTCTCTCCTGTCCAGAGCCTAGGGTGAGTTGCTGCAGCCAGGACCTGTCAACCTCCAAAGGCACATTGCTGAGGCCAGCACCACAGCCTCAGCCCGCTCTGCTCCAAGCTGCACCCACAGGACAGCTCTGGGACTGAGCTGAGCCCCACACAGAGCAAACACTCATGGACAAGGTCACTCAGAGCACCCAGGAGCCAGAGCCTCCAGCTGGGAACGGCCTGCCAGTATTTATTTACAGCGCAGAGCAATCCTCCCCTCAAGAGACAAGTTTCTTTGGCTGGCGTGAGACAAGCACAGCTATCGCAGCACCCAAACGCCCCCAAGCCCTGCATGGCCCCTGCACAGCTCCACCCCAGGTGGGTCCCTGCAGTCCCACGTGCAAGCCTGCATGTAAGTGTGTGTGGGTGGGTGCATGTGGGTGCATGTGTGTGTGTGTGCATGTGTGGATGAAGGAAACGTGAAAAGGCAACAATAAATAACTGGTGCAGTCTGTACGAGAAGTAATTGCCACCAGCCCCGGCACTGGCATGACAAGCCAGGGACAGCACAAGGCCGGCAGCAGAGGCCTCTCAGTCACTCTTGGCGCTGTGTGAGGTGTCCAAGTTGACAACCTGCAGCTCCGTCAGGCTGCTGCCACTGCTGCTCTGCTGCCCGATGACAGCCATCTAGAGAGAAAAGGGAGGAGGAAGCACTGGGGGACAGCATGCCCTGACACCACGTGTACCAGCAGCCAGGGTGGCACTGTCCTTTCTGGGCACCTGTCCAAGGAGGGCAAGACTTCCTCACCCAAGGCTGGGTGGCACTGACAGCTTTCCCAGACCTGAGGACTGGCCCTACCCAAGGGCCCAGGTCTGCCCAGATCTACAAAGGATGTGCAGGCAGGGGCAGAATAAGGACATCCTCTCAACACCTGCGAGTACCACTCTGTGCCTACCTGGTGAAGCTGGACAGCTGAGACTGGGATCTGAACGGTGCCTGATGGGGCTGTCAGGAACACCTGGGGGACACCACCTGCCACAGAGAGAGAACACAAATGACACCGTCCCTTAAACAATGCTCCCCCATGGGTCCTTCTCTGAGCTCCACAGAGCTTCACAAGGATGAAGGTGCCTGTTTGCATGCATGGAGGCATCCCAGGAAAAAGCCACAGGCACTAGTTTTCCAAATGCTGGGAGAAGAATGCACAAGCCCTCAATCCAAGTCTTGCCTGCATGGCTTCATGCTGCTTTGCCCCCTCAGGCAGCCTTGCTCCACTGCCTGCCCCATATGCCACCCATCCCAGCAACCCTCAACCCTTTTTCCCCAGCAAATGGCTCAAGCAGTCCTTTGCATATGGCAGGATCTAAAAACATACATCAAGCATCACTCTTGCCAAGTCTTTAGATAGCCACTAGGACTGCTTAGAAGAAAATTCTTTTAAATTAATATACAGCATAAATACATGCGAGATGAGAAAAATCAAGGTGTCAGAGCATTTAAGGGAGCACTGACCCAGAGAGCTGTCTTACCCTGATCCTGGACCTGCCCATGGGACACCTGCATCGCTGAGGGCGCCTGTGAGAAAGCGTTGAGGACTGCAAGTCCACCATCCGCAAGGCCAGATGTGGGTGCATACATCACTGCGTGTGGGCTGGGGTACATCATGTGGCCACCCACAGTGGTTGGCACGGACGACGTCATGATGGTTGCCGGGAGGGTCACTGGCACCAGGACAGACTACATGTGAGCCACACAGAAGGAGTCTGCTACACTCACACACCTGCTCAGCACCCCTCCCTCAGCCACCCTTGGCATGCTGTCCTGAAACAGCATGTTCTTGTTCTCCCAAGCTCTGGGGCAAAAGCCCAGAAAACAGGCAGAAGAGCTCAAACTGCTCCTTTCATGAGTGAGTACAAGAGGGCAGAAAAACACAGTAGCCAAATATCCTAAGACTGAATTCAACTTAAGATACAAGTCTCCTGATGAAGCTTTAATTAATAAAGCTGTTGAACTGGATTCAGCCTGCATCCAGGCACCTGAACTCAGATTTTGCTCACAAAATGTCCTCTGCATGTACAGTAAAAATCTCAAGTAGATCCGAGCCAATGCCTTATGCTAGGGGCAATGCTGGCTCACTAAGAAACCATCTGAGAACTGGGCAACCTGTTCCCAACTCCATGCTGCAAGTAAGAGCAGATGATGTATCTGGAGAGGCTATGAAATCCCTTGTAAGGTACCGTGTGCACAGCATCATCTACCTAGGTATAGTGTAGCACAGGAGCTGGCAACAGAGAGAAATACACCTGGCAAACTGTCAGGAAGGCTGGGATAGAGTTGGTCTGAAGAATGATGCTGGCCAGGGAGTAGGTATGAGGTCTGTTGGCATTGGTTTTCAGCAGCAGTTAGGCAGGAAGACAGAACACAGTTACTGTAATGTCCCAATTACCTGTTCCACTGGAAGAGGTCTGGGTAAGGTCAGTGCTGCTGTCACTAGAGGGAGAAGTTTGCTGCGGTGCCTGGTGCACCTGGATCGCCTGGACTGGGACCTGCTGAGCCATGGTGCCACCTGGGGAGAGAGAGGAGGACGTGAGCCTGTGGCTCTGCGGGGATACAGGCTCTTTGGGCCACGTGAAAGCCCCCCAGTCCTTCTCTGGCCACACACAGCACTGCAGCATGGCTCTGCACTGCACTAGAGAAGGCTAGCCAAAAGCATTAGGTGGCAGAAACCAGGCCTTGCCCCAAATAGCAGGCCAAAACCTGTTCTTTCCTGGCCCACAGGGGCCAAGGAGGGGTTAGCTGGCCTACAGAGCTCCAGAGAAAAAAGGAAAGACCACAGCAGCTTTTGTCCAGCTCCCAGGCATGGTTCAGGAATGTCTGGGGCCCTCCTCAACACTCCTGGCTCCATCATGACACAGAACAGAAGATGTTGGGAGGAGAGGGCTCAGCATGTACCCCCAGCACTGCCCATGCTCAGCCAGCCCTGCAAGGATCATCTCACTGCACCAAGCAGAACTGCAAGAGTCCAAATGACCAGGCCAGCTGGGCCCCACTGCCTTCACACTCTGAAGCCCAGCGTCATCCTCCACAGGGTGTTCAGGGAACAGCTATCTCACCCAGCTTGTGATCTCAAGGACATCACAGTGCTCTACACAGGGATTACACTGGGCCACAAGGTGTGCATGCCAGAGCTGCAGAGGGATGGCCACACAGCCTCTGGCCCAGCCCACTCCCTGCAAAGCTCTTCAGCTCCAGAGACAGAGCTCAGCACAGAAAGCTCCCCTCAGGCTCAGGTCCTGTCTCCAGAGTGAAGACCAAGGGATGCCAGAGAGCAGGAATCACCGGACACCTTGCTCAAACAGGGCATCTCCCCATGCACCACACCACAGAGACACATATCTATTATTCTCTTAGCCCCTCCAGATCACAAGGAAAATCCAGTCCCCTTGCATGGGATCATGCTGTCTGCCAGGGCTCAACGGAGCCCTAAGGGCTCCAAGAAAGCATGCAGGCTATCAGACTCATTGACTTGGGCACGAACAGGCAGGACACAAGAAATACTGTCTCTCTCAGTGCTAGTCCTCAGGATGATGGCTGCCCCCACGAAAGACAGCCTAACTCTGCTCTGAAACTCCAGCAAAGAGCCATGTCCAGACCCAGTATACCACCCAAAGAGCCTTGACTGAGTACAACAAGAAATTCCTACAAAGGACAACGCACACAGGGCAGCACAGCAGCATCACTCCCCTCCTCTGCTCTAGGTCTCTCCTAATCTATCCTCTACACTGTGCTTCAGTGACCAACTGCATATCCAAATACAAAAGGCAAGGGCAGCTGCCCAAAGCCAAATGCCAGCACTCAAAAAACATCCACTGGGCATGTCAGCCCCTGAAGTCGCCTTCCATCAGTCCTACTAGCAGCACAGTTCAGCCTCAACACAGCTGCGCTAAGGATCCATCTCCTCTGCCTTTGCCCCAGAGTTTGCTCTGTGGCTAGGCAAGAAACTGGCAACCTGCTGCTTCCCTTGGTCTGTATCCCCCAGGATGCTGCTCTTGCCTACACGAAGCATTCTCTGCCCTGCCTTCTCATCTCTCCCCCACAGCCAGGGCACCCTGTGCTCTGCCTCCTCTGTGCTCACACCTCAAGTTGGGGGTCAGCTCTCTGGCCAGGACCAGGACCCCCACAGACACCTCTATCCCCCCACCTCACGCAAGCGGAGGAGAAGCGAGTGCTGACCTGTCAGCGACACGATCTGCCCTCCAGCTCTGGTAGGGAAGCGGAAGACTGTCTGTTGTGCCTGCTGCAGCTGTCCAGCCGTACCCATGACCACCTGGCCCTGCTGGCTGGAAAGAGCCAGGGAGTGTGGCTGTAACTGAGTAAGAGGAATGGTAGGGGTCCCCGGAGAAAGGGAAGCACCTGCCAAAAGGAGGGAGAAAGAAAGGCTTTGTCATCATCAGCTCTTTTCACTCCCTCCAGGCTTCTTGGTGCTGCCCTGGGGTCCCAGCTCAGCTCCCCGTCACCACACCCTTCCCAGCAGCAGGGCCAGCTAGCAGCACTCTAAGGAAACAGTAACTACATGACCCTTCTCCAGCCACTGGCCTGGCTGGGCTTGAGCAAGGAATCCCAGCCAGGTTCACCATACAGCAGCAACCACACTCTGCTTCCTCCTGCCACGAGGTCTCCTCTCCTTTGAACAGGGCAGCAACACACTCCAGGTGCAGAGCTGGATGGATGCAGTCCTCAGCTCCTAAAGACACTGACCTGACATGAGGGTGAAGCCGGTGGGTATTGGCATGAGGCCCCCAGATGTCACTGCACTGGCTCCAGTAGTCTTCAGCACTGTCCCGTTGGCACTGGTGACGGCATTGGGGCTGATGCTGGCAGACACTGGCGCCAGGTAATTAGTGATGGGGAATGATGGGCCACTGCTGACCTGCATGGAGGTCGAGGTGGTGGTAGCTGTCTGGATGGTGGACGTTGTTCCTGGCAGGTTGGTTACAGTGAATGCTGGTTTCAGTGCATCCTGGGGAAGGAGAGATTGTGACAACTCAGACCAGCCCTTAGATCTGATCAACACCTGCCCATGACATCAAACCAGGCTCCGTAGGTTGCATCCCCGTGCTAAACCATACCCCCATAGCCTGCTGCCAACTCATGGAGCAGAGCTAGGGTACAAACATGAGGAGACTGTGCCCAATAATGCAGTATGAGGGGAGCTGCAGAGAGCTCAGTGTAAACCTTCGATACAAGCCCAGGCCCACGCAGGTCCCCTGAGAGACTTCCCAGCAAGACACCAGGGGATGAAGCAACCCTTCCCTGCCCCAGGAGTCCCCATAGCCTTTAAGAAGAGAACAGCCTCTTTTTGGCACACAACAGGCAAAAGCAGTCCTTGCAGGGATAGACTAAGGGCAAACACACTGTCTCCTGTCAGGAACACACACCACTTCCCTTACAGCAGGAAACACATGGCCAGGAATAAGCCAAGAACTGGCTCTTAAAGGCAGCTGTATACTGAAAGCAGCAAGAGAGAGCTGAGGCCAAACCCGGACACCAGGGAGGCCCAAAGCCAGCTCTGACAGCTGCTTTGGCAGGCCCTGGGGAACACATCCACAAATCTCCTGAAGCCAAGGGGAGAACCTGGCCAGGGGAAGCACCCATCTGCCAGTCCACTAGCAGGAGGCAGGCACGAGGCAAGTGCTTCCAGGGGACCCCACATTAGCTATGGCCAGCACACACCACAGACCCACAAGGCGCATCTGAGGACTGCATCGCCAGGGAAGCTGAGCATCAGCAGAAAAAGGGCCCGGTGCTGGGCCAATGCTAGCCCAACAGGCTGGCCTCCTGGGTCTGGGAACAACAGAGGTATGTGTATGCCATGCATGCAGGTCACAGAAGCTTCAAAGTTTCCGCAGCCACAAAGCATGTGGCTGGATCTGCAGGAACCAACCAAGCCCAACACGATCCCTGCTGCCCCTGGCAGTCACACTTCACCTAACATGTCTCATTCCCCCAAATCCCCTTTCGGAGACCCAGGGTCTTCATGGCCTCTCTTGCCCTGCTCAGCTGGCCAAGAGCAGGCAGCAAATACACTGCTCCAGAGGAGACCATGCCACAGGCCACATGGGACCTGCTGTCCCTGTGCCCTGCCACAGCTGCCGGCATGCCTGGGAAGAGTTAAGGCTGCCACACTCCCACCCCTCCCGCTGCAGGCTGGTGGGCCCAGCTCTCCCACGTGCTAAGCCTTGTTCCCAGCTTGTCAAGCTGCCAGGAATGAGGAATTCACAGCTCAACGAACAGCTAAAAAAGGGAAGGCAGCCCATTTTGGACAGGGGGAGCCAATCCTGGGCACTCAGCCGTGCCCGAGGGCCTAGGGAGGGAGGACAGCAACGCCCCTCCACCTTGGCATCACAGTCCCTGAAGTCTGAATTAGAAGAGGCACGTGATAACAGAGCAGAGCCCAGCAGAGGCACTTTCCATTAGCTCAACCACAAACTCCTGCCATCCCACATGGAACACGGAGGCTGTGGGTGCTCTCCCCACATGGGTCACAGGGCAGAGCTCTCTGCAGCCCACTAGGCCATGGGAGCCATAGCAGAGCAGAGCAGGTTCTGTTCCCAACTGGAAAAGCCAGGCTCCCTCATCCCCAGGCATAGCCCTGAAGCTGTATACCCCTGAGATACAGTCTTCAAGCACCAGGGCACTTAGCATCCCCCACACACTCCATACTCTCAAAGCTAGAGAAGGCATCCTAAAAGATTCACAGTACCCTATTCAGAAGGATTCCCAAGAGTCCCTAGAAGCACAAGGGCAAGCCTCAGTAAGAGCAGAACAGCAAAGGTGCTTGGGATGGATGCTGTGCCAGCAGGCTCAAACCATGCACACTCCATCTCTTCTCTCCCTACTCTACCACAGGTGAGACTTAGATTCCTCCCATCTTTGCTGGCTTTCTCTTGGGCTGCAGCAATAGCTGCCGGTAGCAACAGCTCACAGAAAGAGAGCTGGGAGAAACTTCGGGATTGGACACCCCTTGCCTTCTCATGCCTGTCTGGGATGCCTCAGAGCCCTTGGGCACCTTGGCTCCCCCCAGCACCCTGCAAAGCCCAGACTAGATGCACCAGGCCAGCCTTCAATAGGAGCCAAGTCATGGGTCACCTTCAGCAGAGGTTATCCAAGGGGCCACAGACAAGCCCTGAGGCAGCAAAGCAGCCCTGAAGGCCTTTCCCTTTCTGATCTGGCTGCACATCCAATCCCCATCACGGCTCACTGCAAACCAGTTTGCAGAGCAGTGTCTGGGGATTAAGCACACAGTGGAGAGAGGTGCAGCACAGCAGCAGATGCCTGCACAAACCCACACCACTATGCATGCCTGATAAATGCTATACAGCATGAGTGGACCACAGGGTACAGGCCAGGCCATCTGATGCCCATCCTGGACCATAGTAAGGTCTTGAGGACAGAAATGACCTCACTTCACAGCTTCTGGGGGCTGCCTGGGACAATGCTGTTCAGCCTTAGTATGCAGATGTTGCAGGACAACTAGCCTTGGGAAACGCCAATTAAAACCAACATCTGGTTTGCATTCGAGATGGGGCAGGAAGTCCTACCTTTCCCCCACCCCAAAAAGAGATGACCAGATCAGGGCTCCTCCCATGCTCTCAACCCAATCTAGAGCCCCTGAGCTCCCTCCAAAATCCCATCTCCCACATAACCACACCCAGGAGATTACATGAGGGCACTGTGTCCTTCAGGGCCTGCAAAAGATCAGACAGGTCAGAGCATGACAGTATCACTGTGAGGATGTAGCTGCTATCTTCAAAGCACAGCATGCCCCAGACCCAGCTGGTGTGAGCTCAGCTCTGTGGCAGCGAGTTCGGGTTTGGCACAGCAGAAGGATCTCACAGATGATGCTGGCTGTAGCGCAAAGGGGTACCAGCAGGCTGCTGAACGCAGGTAACAGCCTGGCTGCATTGCTCCCCCCTCTGCTGCAGCAGCTGAACACAAGCATGTTTCCTCCAGGAATCAGAGTTCACAGGAAGGCCAGGGAGCAACTGCCCAACCCTCTCAGAGCATCCTACGTGGCTGGACCTGACAGTCCAGGCACTTAATTTCCTGCCACGTGCACCAATGATACACCCATAACGCAGCCCTGTGTACCACCCACCCCTCAGCAAGAATGCCAGCCACCTAGCAGTGCCCACTCACAGGCTCCCTTCACCCTCAGAGGGCTTCTTGGTCTATCTGAATTGCACTGATCTCTGCTACAGCACCAAGCCAGGCTTCCAGCTCTGCCAGACACAGGAGGATTGGAGCTTGCCATGACAAGAACCCTCAGCAGGCCAGGAGTGGGTTTAGCTGAAATATCAAGCAGACAACAGGACCACAGGGCTACTGCAGCCCCACACCAAATGCCAGATGTGGTCACAAGGCACACCACAAGAAACATTACCACTTATGAGTACTGGGAGAGAGTTTGCAGGGCACCAAGCGGGGGTTGCTTCAGAAAGTGGGCAGACAGAAAACGTGTTAAGATCTCCTCTGCAGAGTAACTGCACCCCAAGGGCACACTTCCTTTGGGGCCACCCAGCAGTATTTTCAGATAAAATCTTAAGAGACATTGATGTGGACAAGCCCATGCCAGGGACAGGCTAGCTGCCATCCACAGCACTTCCTGCAGGTCCAAATTACTCCAGGCACAGGTAATTTGTCTCACTACAAAACACCCACAGGACTTGATTTTTCATCCAGGAGAAGCCCAAGAGACGCAAGTCCTTACCAACACAGGCTGCACAAGTGAGAAATTACTTGTGATAATGCCGTGCTGCAAAGGGCTGGCACAGCTCACACTAGGAATCAGACGCGCCTAGGGGAGTCACACCAGACTGGGACAGCCAGGACTCTTGTTGGGCTCCCATCAGCAGGAAGCCTTCCCAGGGACTCTCCTGGGCTCCAGCACAGAGCTCTCCAGCCAGCAACACCTTGGCCCACCTTGACCTCTGCCTGCAGGGATCTCTGGGACTGCTGGTATTTCTCAGGGCTCAGCAGTGATATGCTTTTGCATGGTGTAGCACTTCACACATGAGGAAGAAGAGGGCATGGGGCAATCATGGCTGCTGGTTGCCCAGCAGCACTGTAACCAGAGCTGTTGGGCTGCCACAGGATACAAACAGGCAGCTTAACACCCCTGCAGCCCCAGACAACATGCTGGGCACATCTCAGGGCTGCACTTGCTGCCTTTGGAATTAGAGCACATAGATCTCAAACACTCTACTAAACACTAACGTTTAGTGGCTACTGTATGGCAAGGATGCTGCTGCGGCTTGCACAGAATTGGCTAGACGGCTCCTAGAGCAAGGCCACAGTTCATCTGGAAGGATGCTTTTGCAGCATGCCCAGTACCCATGCCAAGGGCACAGGTACAGCAGAGCTGCAGCAACTCAGAGCACCCAGCGGCACTCCACACAGGCCTGGAAAGTTTGGCTTAATCCCCAGTTCAGCATGTCTTCCCAGCCTTGCACCACAAACTCCCCTGCCTCCTATTGCCAAGCACCTGCAGACCTGAGCACCAGCCTGCAAATGAAGCAGCAGGGATACTGGAGCCAGCTTTCTTGCTACAGCTCCAAGGAACAGCACCACGGGATGCAGGGACAACACAGGGGCCTTCCAGCAAAAAAAGGGCTATTGCCTGACTCTGCACCTCCCTGGGCAACAGGCCACAAGTAACACAGGCAGGCAAGGGCCAGTGCCTGCAGGGACACCAGGCAGGGAGCAGAAACGGTGGATCCAGCCAAATGTTTCCATTCCCCATGTCCTCCCTGCCCCCTTCCAAAACAGCACCAAAGCAAGAGACAGCTGCAGCTTATAAGGAATGTGAGGGGCCCTGCCAGGGACTCTGGCGAGGGAAACCAGGCCTTATAAGGCCATGGAGGCAGAATCAAATTTTTATCAATGAGTGCAAGAGTGTAGAGACGCCCATGGAGAGATAACAGCACTAAGAGCTGGCTAGAGGGGTGGGCTAGGCCAGTGGAGAGCCCCACTGCAAAGGCCAGGGCCAAGACACCTGCCACCCACTTCCCTCCCTCTCCAAATCACCACCACTGCCAGCCAAGTAAAGGAGCTAGCCCCGAGAGGCCACGGCACAAGCTTGCTGGAGTCACAGCAAAAGGGAAACCATCTTCAGCTTCCCAAGCTGCTATTCAAGGAGGGCTGGGGATGATCAGGGCTCCCAGCACAGCTTCACGGGCACAGCTCGTGCCCCCCAAGGTGCCCAGGCCTGCAGCTGAGCACAGGAACGTTACCTTGGTCTCCCCACTGCTGTCTGATTCGGACACCTGGTAAGTGAGGTCTGTCTCCTCAAAGCCCGTGGCACTCATGCGCTGGTCAGTGGTTGGGTCCGAGCGTGGGGGTGAGTCTGGGGAGTTGAGGCACGTTTGGATCAATGCCTTCCCCGTCTCACTGGTGATCATGGGCTGTAGCTTCCGTGTGGCAAACGTGTACACATGGCCCGTCTCACTGGCCACCAGCAGCAGGACTTGAGTGCCGGTCAGCGTGGAAAGCTCATAGGCCTGCCAGCAGCACAAGGGAAGAACAGGGAGTCACAGACAGCAGGGACACATACAGTGCAGGACAACAGTCCCTGGCATGTCCCGGCACTCTCAGCACAGCCCTCCTTTTGCTCACATCAGCTTCGGCTCCCTGTCACCCCAGCGGAGCTGTGGCCTCCAAAATCAACTCAAGATTGGCTCCCTACAGTGCTCCATGCTGTGTTCCCATCTCCTTTAGCATGCCCTTAGGGGATATGCATGCCAAGAGGCCACAGGAAAAGAGTGGTCCCTTCAAGAGAGCAGCTTGAGGACATGCAGTCACCAGGCTATCCCCATTCTGGGAATCCCACCCGCTTCTCCAGACAGGTCTGGAGGGCTCCCCCCTCACCTCTACTGAGCCACATGAGAAGATGCTATTCAGCCCACATGTCTCTGCTACCTCTTTCCCCTCACTGATGCCCTAGCTGGGCCGGGACCCAGATTTCCCCCTCAGTCTTCAAAGTCCTAAGCACAGCTGCACCCAAACACCCCCACAGTGAGGCTACCAGTCCCCACGATTGATTTGTGGGCTAGGAATAACACTCTTCATATGCCATCACGGCACACTCGGTGGTCTCGCACAAGCTACCACAGAGAGGATGACCTCATTCTGCATCCTGCGCAGCCAGGATGTGCTTGGTGGTACCCCACAACCATCCCCACCTTCCCAGGTGCGTGAGGCCCAGGTCAGCTAGGATGCAGCACTGCCCAGTTGTTCAGAGAATGCTATGAGCACCAGAGGGGAGGCAGATAAGCCAGCAGCATCCAACCCCACACAAAATCCCCCATCTAATCCATCTTTGCACAACGGCTCCAGCCTCCAGGAATCACGGAGAGCACTCCGGACCGACCAAGACATGGCACCGGCCCCTTCCGCAGCCAAAGGGGCCAGCCCTGCCGGGCCCTTGGCAGGGCAGGGCAGGGCAGCCCAGCTGTGCCACAGGCCTGGCGCGGTACCCAGGGAGGGTCCCCGAGGGCTTCCGCAGCGCCGGTCAGCCCCTGCCGAGGGCTGGAGGCTGCATCGGGACGGGCTTCCCCAGGCCCACTCGGCAACCCCCGGCCCCGAGCTGCGTGACCATGACCGCCCTTCCCACTGCCGGCTGCCCGGGTCGCTGCCCGGAGCCCCGCGGACACCAGGGCTCGGGCGCAGGCGGCAGCCGGTCTCGCCGGAGGCTCCCGCTTAGCCCCCCGGAAGGAGCTGCTGCTGGGCCGCCCCCGCACCGCGGGACCGGGAAGCCGCCACCGTTTCCGGGCACGGCCCGCCGGCCGGCTCCTCGCTCGGCCAAGGCACGCACCGCCCAGGGGCC
>VZSC01012509.1:33232-45270 GCA_013398225.1 Steatornis caripensis
CCCGCTACACGCTCACGGCCCCGCTCCGCCGCCGCCCCCGCCGCGCCGCGCCGCCCCCATATAAAGCGATACAATGTTGCCTTTTATGGCGAAGGGGCTCCTTATATGGGGCGAGCCGGCGCCCCGCCGAGGGGCGCCACCTCATTGGCTGGCGGCCGCCAAGTGCTGGCGCCTATTGGCCGGCGACTGGCGTTTGATTTGCATACGTTCCGACTGCGCTCGCGTCACTCCCAGATTGAAACACGCAGGGCGGCTCTTAAAGAGGCAGCACGCCCAGCCGCGCAGAGGGGGCCGGGCGCTGTGGCGCCGAGAAGCAGCGCGGCCGTTAGGCCGCTGCAGACGGGACGGCGCGGCACGGCACGGCACGGCACGGACGTCCTGCGACAGGGCGGAGGAACCTGGGCCGAGAGACACCCGCTCTTCCCGCCCTCGCTCCCCCGTTCCTGCTGCCAGCTCTAGGCGCTCGTGCGTCCTCGTAGGGGACGCACCATGCGGCTGGGCTCCTTGCCTACCTCTGCCTGACCATCCTCAGGATGCGGTTGGGAGGAGCCCCACCACCACCCTGTTGCCTGCCTCTTAGTGGCTGCCAGTAGATGTTGCTCCAGGCAGCGCTCCACCCCACTGTTCCATGTGGCTGCAGGGCCTGCCTGGGGTTAGGAGAAGGGGCTGCAGAGGCACGAGGGGTGCTGGGGGCCATATGTGTGCTCAAGGGTGCGCTGGGCACAGGACTGGGCAGATATGACCAAAAGACACTGCCCAAGAACAAACTGACCACTGGTCCAAAGAAAAAGGGTCCCCGTTTTAACAGAATGGGCCACAGCTACCATCCAGTTCACAGGAGGAGAGAATGGGGTCCTGTACCGCAGCCATCCACGGGTAGGACAGACCTCCTGTCCCCTGGGAAGGTGGCTGGGCTGGCCCCAGTACACAGGAGCCCATGTCCACTCCATGTCCAGCTCAGAGGGTTGCTAGCGTGTGGCACAGGCCCTGTCCTCTGCTCAGGTGTGAACCAGGACCTCCACAGGAGAGGGACAGCTGACACAGGCAGGACAACTGGGTACAAGGCAGGCTGCATGTGGGTCAGCAAGGGTGCAGGAGGGACCACACAGCCCCAGAGCTCAAAGCTGTGAAGACAGAGCCACATCCTTGGCTGAGAAAAGGGCTCTCCTACACCCTGTCCTACAAACAGGAACTGCAACACAGGGCAAGACCTCACCTCTGCCACCACCAGCCCTGCCACAGACCCATTTTGCCTCCTAGGCACCCCACAGAGGGTTCTGCAGCTTGCACAAGCCCTTTCCATATCTGCCTCATCACTCAAGAGGACGTGCACACTTGCCCCCAGCCTTCACAGCTGTCTCCCACTCTCTAGGGCCAACCTCCTACAAAGAAANGGCACGCAC
This sequence comes from Steatornis caripensis, assembly GCA_013398225.1. Classification (NCBI taxonomy): domain Eukaryota; kingdom Metazoa; phylum Chordata; class Aves; order Caprimulgiformes; family Steatornithidae; genus Steatornis; species Steatornis caripensis. The sequence continues at coordinate 34,636 of VZSC01012509.1, forward strand.
AGGTGGGCGCCAGCCGGCAGCCCCAGCCGCCCCCCACGCGGCCGCTGGCCCCCGCGCCGCACCTTCTTCATGATGCCGGTCTTCCTCTTGCTGAAGGTGGTGTAGCGCCGCAGCTTGTTGTCGATGAACTCCATCTTGATCTTCACCCGGCCCCGCGTCTTCTTCCCGGGCTTGGCGCCGCTCACAGCCCCGCCGCCCCCACCGACGCCACCGCTGTAAGCGGCCGCCGCCGCTCCCGCCGCGGGCCCCGCCGCCGCCGCCGCCGCCGCCTCGGTCAGGCCACGCTTCACGCCGCGCCGCTCGCCGCCCAACTCCTCCTCCTCGGCCGACTCCGAGTCGCCCTCGCTGCCGCTGTACAGTACTTCCCGCTCCAGGCGGCCCCCGGGAGGCCCCNAGGGGCTCCTTATATGGGGCGAGCCGGCGCCCCGCCGAGGGGCGCCACCTCATTGGCTGGCGGCCGCCAAGTGCTGGCGCCTATTGGCCGGCGACTGGCGTTTGATTTGCATACGTTCCGACTGCGCTCGCGTCACTCCCAGATTGAAACACGCAGGGCGGCTCTTAAAGAGGCAGCACGCCCAGCCGCGCAGACGGGGCCGGGCGCTGTGGCGCCGAGAAGCAGCGCGGCCGTTAGGCCGCTGCAGACGGGACGGCGCGGCACGGCACGGCACGGCACGGCACGGCACGGCACGGCACGGACGTCCTGCGACAGGGCGGAGGAACCTGGGCCGAGAGACACCCGCTCTTCCCGCCCTCGCTCCCCCGTTCCTGCTGCCAGCTCTAGGCGCTCGTGCGTCCTCGTAGGGGACGCACCATGCGGCTGGGCTCCTTGCCTACCTCTGCCTGACCATCCTCAGGATGCGGTTGGGAGGAGCCCCACCACCACCCTGTTGCCTGCCTCTTAGTGGCTGCCAGTAGATGTTGCTCCAGGCAGCGCTCCACCCCACTGTTCCATGTGGCTGCAGGGCCTGCCTGGGGTTAGGAGAAGGGGCTGCAGAGGCACGAGGGGTGCTGGGGGCCATATGTGTGCTCAAGGGTGCGCTGGGCACAGGACTGGGCAGATATGACCAAAAGACACTGCCCAAGAACAAACTGACCACTGGTCCAAAGAAAAAGGGTCCCCGTTTTAACAGAATGGGCCACAGCTACCATCCAGTTCACAGGAGGAGAGAATGGGGTCCTGTACCGCAGCCATCCACGGGTAGGACAGACCTCCTGTCCCCTGGGAAGGTGGCTGGGCTGGCCCCAGTACACAGGAGCCCATGTCCACTCCATGTCCAGCTCAGAGGGTTGCTAGCGTGTGGCACAGGCCCTGTCCTCTGCTCAGGTGTGAACCAGGACCTCCACAGGAGAGGGACAGCTGACACAGGCAGGACAACTGGGTACAAGGCAGGCTGCATGTGGGTCAGCAAGGGTGCAGGAGGGACCACACAGCCCCAGAGCTCAAAGCTGTGAAGACAGAGCCACATCCTTGGCTGAGAAAAGGGCTCTCCTACACCCTGTCCTACAAACAGGAACTGCAACACAGGGCAAGACCTCACCTCTGCCACCACCAGCCCTGCCACAGACCCATTTTGCCTCCTAGGCACCCCACAGAGGGTTCTGCAGCTTGCACAAGCCCTTTCCATATCTGCCTCATCACTCAAGAGGACGTGCACACTTGCCCCCAGCCTTCACAGCTGTCTCCCACTCTCTAGGGCCAACCTCCTACAAAGAAAAGGAGTAACTGCAAAACCACACACCCCCCTTGCTGCTGCCACCACCTCCCCCTCCTCCCTGCCAGCCATGCTCCTCCAGTGAGCACACATGCCATTTATAGCTCCCAGCAGTGCTGCAGGGACTCACATGTCTCCCATCACGTGCCCTGGCCACCCTCCCTTTGAGCTGAGCGCAATCTACACCTGGAGCAGGTGAGACAGACGCCTTGCTGTGTCACCCCAGGCTGAGGAAGGGTCAGCAAGGCCCTCTGCATGGCTGGAGGCACCGGATAGGCTGAAAGCAATTGGCACGTGGATCTGGCAGACAGAGCCAGGCTGGTTCGCCTGCTCAGTACAAGTGTGCAACCACCTTCTGTACCAGGACTGGGGTTCCTCTTGCCCATGGGGCTGCTACACGCACCCTCCTTCCCTGCTCCCCCTGGGCCTTTTGACTGCAGGGCCATGTGGAGGCCTTTTGCTTCCCAGACTACAGGAGGGTCAGCACACGCAAGAGGTGAGAGCTGGCTCATCTGTTCTGCTGCCATCCTCTCCTTCCTTAGCCTCACCTTGGGGATGCTTTCCAAGACACTTATCCCACTTGCTTTGAATGGGACCAGAGCATCAGCCTGCCTCTGAGCTTCCTGGGATGCTAATCTCCCCCAGGCAGTCAGATGCACACTGCAGAGCCAAGCTCTTTCCTCAGGCCACCATCACCCACAGGACACAAGTTTCCAGCAACACTGGACCTCCCTAACCAAACCAGCACCCAGTGGCAGTTGAAAGCAGTTTAAACCAGGTTTTTGGCCACTTGAGAACAGCCCTGAAGATGAAACGGGACTGTCATTTACAAGCCCCCAGTCATAAAATTGACATTTCTAACCCTCTTCTTACACAGCTGTGGGCAAAGCACTTGGCATTATGCCATAAAAGCCTCTTAACCCATAACCCACAAGGATCCCCCCCCCAGACAAGCTGCTGCCTGTTCCCACTGCGCTGTAGCATGAACCCCGCTGCCAGCTGCCCCCAGCATTATCCCAGCCCTCCATGTTCCCTTTGCATCCCTCCTCAGCACCATTGCAACAAGCCCTTTCTCAATCTTCTCCAGCTCTTTTTCCATATTTCAACTGGGGAACTATTAAACACCCTCTGCACTCAATACTGGGGTTGTGATTGTTTCCATCCTGTTACTGATCTTCTTACCACTGATACTCCAGCTACTTTTTTTAACTGCTGCTGAGTACAGGTAGATGCTCTTTTTTTAACAGCCAGATCTCTTCTATGAGCAGTAATAACTAGACTGGAGGTACTGCTGCATATGTAAAATTAGGTTAGAGCTTTCTTAATGTTTTTTTGGTCAGCAGAGAGGTGCTTCTCCCCTTCATACATGGTATCAGGGAACAGCATGAGTAGGGCTGCTCCACAGGGGGTGACCAGCCAGTATCTACGGGGTGACTCCATGCCCTCACTAACATGTATAGTCCCACAGTACCTGAACAGAGACAGGTGATGGTAATGGGGTCCATCCACAGAGCATGCAGTGAACCAAGTCCAGTATCCACTCAGTCAGGAGACAGGGCCAAAATCAGGACTGGATAATAAGGCTACAATATATGTCTAGAAGACAGAGCTAGAGGCAAGGCTAAAACCGCAACACCTACAAGATTGCTCAAAACAAACCCAAAGGCCCAGGCTTGAGTTTAAATGCAACTTAAAAGGGTGGCAAGTCCCAGATGAGGCTGTTTAGGACAATTAAGGCCCATTAGGTCCCCCACAGGTGCCTGACACAGCTGCATAAAACCCACAGGAAGCAGATGAAATCAAAGCAAACCAAAAAGCTCTTCTTTAAGCTGCATAGTGGATCCATGCACTCATTGCCCCAGGGTGCTCAAAGAATGCATAGTTGTAAGGGGAACTTGGTTAACTTTCTGGCAAGAAAAAACATCAAATACTGCTACAAATGCCTGGTTTGGAGGTCCTTATGCTTTATGGAGTTGTTAGCTGGGACAGCGTATACCTGCTTGTTATCCTCTGATGCTGTTCAGTAAATGTTCAATTTTGGCCACAGCTGGTGGCCTACGAGGTAGATCTTCGCTCTGATGGACGCATGCTGCTCTTTCTGGCCCTGAATACTACAGGCTGTCTTCCCTTCCCAACTTTTTTTTTTAAGATGTTCCTTCAATTTGGGCTGAGGCAACTGGATTGCACCTCTGTCAACTGCCAAAGTCCTCTCATTGTCCTGCAGGGGCTCTGAGTTCCTGCACTCTTCCACTGCATTTAGCTAGGACTGTATTTCCTCAGCTTGCTGTTTTCAATTAGCTGGCCAACATCTGTCCCATCCCCAAGAATACAGAACTTTCTCATGACATCACTTGCAAAAATACGCAATCCCAACTCCTGTCTCTTTGGGTCTGGAGTTTGCCCTAGCTTTGGTGCCTTTCCATTTGGGTGCTTCCCTGTAGTCATCAGGTCTTGACTACATGGTAAACAGGCACTTGAGTCCCCAGGATGTGTTGGGATAAAGCTGAGACCCCATCCTGACACTGCTCACAGAAACAGTCCACTGCAGCCATGTTGTTCCCTCCCAGTACCACAGAGATACCTGCATGCATGAAGCTGGCGGTGCAAGGATGTCACTTTAGAAGTCCTTGACATCTCTATTCTCTAGTCATGGCATCATAGAAGTGCTGCTTGGCTAGGCCACTACAAGTGATGGTGCCTGGCTCCTCCCAGCATTCCTCGCTCCACCTCCAGCCCACCCAAGAGCATGTTGAGTGAGCACAGCAATAGCCCTGCTACTCTGCCTGTCATGTCCAACATGGGGCAGCAACGTGGGAGGACAAGAGATCATTCACTATGTCCAACATGCAGGTGGCCTTCACCTGGGGCAGAGGCTCAAGGTCACGCACTGGTCTGTTTGTTGGCTGATGCTGTACAACTTTACCTGCCCTTCACCTCCCAGACAGCCTTTGATGAAGAGCATCAATGACCAGGATGGAGTAGGTAACCCCTGCTGAGGGATAAGATGCTGCAGGGTAGGAACACTAGTCCAGCTAGAAGGATTGAGTGACAGGCTCAGATATGATCTAGCCATAAGCACCCAAGGAAGCAGTTGCAGAACCAGCTGGGGCAAGATGTGCTCTAGAGGTAAAGAATACCACAGGCAAGTCAAGACAAATTCATTAGTGACTTGGCTGCAGGAATCAGTCCACAGCATGCAGCCGTCCTGCCTGAGACATAGGGCAGAAGGCAGGAAAGCCCACAGGAATGGGACATACGGGAGAGATGGAACAAAAGGACATCAAACAGCAAATGCATGTCAGGTCACGTGCAAGTTGGAGAGTACACATGCAGCAGTGCTACAGCACTTGCACACTTCAGAAGGGTTGTGTACACACTGGGAAGAGCTGGGAGGAGCAAAAAGAGGGACATGAAGCTGCAAGGGGGAGAGAAGGCACAACCTGAGACCTATGCCCATAACAGCTCCTCCCAGTGTGCACAATGCCACCAGCCCCAGACTGTAGCCTGGCCATTTGGAGAAAGGTTATGGAGAAAGCAAAAGTTAAGAGTGGTGATAACCTGCTGCCAAGTCCACTATGTGAAGGACCACCAGGTCTAGGAAGGAGAGTGGGGCCCAACAGCCAGCCACAGCCACATCTTGGCTTGCCACAAGGCCTTGTCTTGGGGAGACTCCATAGCTCCCAGCTGCAAGATACATCAAAAGTGTCAGAAAAGGGGCAAACACTTTTGATAATTCTGCTCTATAGGCAGCAAAGTTGCTTCTATCCAGACAGGCCCAGCTGACCCCATTCCCAAGCCCTGGACCAAATTGGAGCTCAGAGCCAACTAGGACATTCCAAGAAATGAGCCCTCTTCACCCTCCAGCATCTCCATAGCTTCTCTGGGTAGCATAGGTGGGAAGGGGATGCTGGGCATTTCTGGTCCATTTCTGCTTAAAGCAGAGCCAATTAGATTGGCTTATTCAGGGCTTATATGGTCCAAGGTTAAGTATCTCTGATGATGGAGATCCCAAAGCCTCTCTGGGACTCTCACACCTTTACCACCCTTGGTGGGGAAGCATTTTTCCTAATAACCCATGTGAATTTCCCTCATGCAGCTTGTGGCTATTGCTTCAAGTCCAGACTCAGTAGGCCTCCTGGAAGAGTGCACATCTCTCTCTACAGCCCTTCAACCCAGAGCTGTGCAGCAGCAAGCAAAACTGCTGGTCTGTAGTTTGGCCAAACCCAAGGTCCCACTCTGGCTCCAAGGGAAAAGGCCTACCCCATGCTGGCTTGGCTCATGTTCACGCTGTAGGGACTGGGGCTTCTTGTATGTCATCTGCCCACCTCTCCTTCCTCAAGACAAGACTGCCAGGACCCTGACATTGCTCAGGGCCATTGCCACAAGGGAGAGGGCTGCAGTCCACATGTGACAGCAGGAGTCCCCCCCAGTATCACCATCCAGGCCTGTCCCTGCTAGCTCCTCAGTCCTATGAGAAGCAGCATCTGAAATCTCCTGTGCGAAAACACAACCCAGTGCTGGCTGCAAAGCTGCCCCAGGTCACAGGAGTGGATGCAGAAATCCAATTACAAAGCAGAAAAGTTGCTGCAAAAGCTTGGCTACCTGAACTGGGGAGGAGCCCGTCAGTGTGTCCGTAAGTGCTTGCTTGCAGGGAGTCTGAGACAGAAATTTTCTCTTGAGACACATGTCCCTCTTGGAGAGCAATTCATGACTGCCCAGAGACAGCAAGTGCTGAGGCAAAGTGATCCCTCAGGTTACGACAGGCAGGGAATGGCATCTCAGATCCAGCTGGGGAGGGGGCAAAACGGTTAAACATGGAGACAGATGCTTGAGGAACTGGCCCCCAACCCTTCCCAAGGAACCAAGTGGAGGAAAATAGTCAAAAAGCCATCTGACAGTAGCAGCTTACAAAGACAAAAAAAACCCCCAACAACAAAAAAGCCTTCTTTATTGAGAGCAGCACATAAAAACCCAACAAAACCCAACCCTTATTGGCTGCAGTACCCTCCGCTCAAGCAAACAAACTAATCCACTCTAGGCTGCATTCCAGTAACAGAAATACTATGGTAAGGGAGCAGTCAGCGCTCTGGAAGAGGAAGAGGGAGACAGGGGGTGCTGCCCAGAGTCGTAGTACAAAAAAAGGCACTGGGTAGTTGGGAAGGTAGTGAGCTCCTTCATATGCCAGGCACTTTGTGTTCCTGCTGGCTGGCCTGTACCCATGGGGCATGGGGGAGGCAGGCATGCCTAGCACAGATGGACAGAGAGAGAGGCTGGGCCAGACTGGCAGATACGCACGTGGTGAGCAGGGATGGAGAGCCTGGTGCTGGAGCCCAGCTCTCGCCAGGTGATGGGGAGCTGTGCTCCATCTACGCCAGCAGTCCAAGCATGCCAGGCTGGGCAGGCGGAGAGCAAGAGGCAGCAAGGGCTGTCTTTTGGGATCCATGGAGAGGGGTAGGGGGGCTGGGGTACACTGGCTTGTGCTCCGAGTCCAGCAGCTAGTGGTGCTGCGCTGCTCACTGGCGCATCAGGGTCGGGCTCAGCAAGGGGCCGCAGGCATGCCAGGGGTTCCCCAGGAACCTACAGACCCCTGTCCACCCCGCCGCATTCCTTCCTGGAAAGGGCTGGGATGCTCAGGCTTTGCTGTCAGCTGGGCTGTCCCCAAGGGTGGTGGCAAGCTCGCTGAAGGAAGGTCGATCTTTGGGGCTAGGTGCCCAGCAGCGCTGCATCAGCTTGGCGAGGCGGGAAGGACAGCCCTCAGGGTGTGGGAGCTTCATCTTTCCTGACTGCAGACCTGGCATGAAAGCAAAGTCCAGAGGGCGGTTGGGATGAGGCTTGTTCATCTCCGCATGGTGCAAGGGCAGCATCTCTCCACGCGGGCAGGAACAGCCTCCCCAGCCAGACCAGCACCATGTCAAGAGGGGGAATGTCACACAGCCCAGCTGGCACCCTCTACCACAAGAAAGGGAAGTAGGCTACAACACCAGCGACAGCACAAGGTACTCCACATACCTGCTAGAACCTCATCATCTGCCAGTGGTGTGTACGGCATCTCCCCATGCATGAAGACCTCCCACATGAGCACTCCAAAAGACCACACATCTGACTTAGTGGAGAACTCGTCCTCCAGCACAGCCTCAGGTGGCATCCAGCGCAGCGGGATCCAGGCCTGGCGGAAGTGGTAGTACTCACTGCAGGCAAGACAGGCAGGCAATGAGACCAGTGCCATCCCATCCCCTCCCATTCCCCTGCCAGGCTCCCAGCTGACCTGTTGTACACATCCTTGCTGAGGCTCAGGGACGAGACCTTGATCTGCCGCTGGGCACTGATGAGGCAGTTCCTAGCTGCCAAGTCCCGGTGCACAAATCTGCTGTTGGAGAGATGCTCCATGCCCAGGGCCACCTGTGTGCAGAGAGACACCTGACCCCAGAGAGATGTCAGCACTGGCGACCTCCTCAGCATCCCCAGCCCCACACCACTTCCAAAGCTGCACTATCACCTTATGTTTAGTAGTGAGGGGCTGTGGCTTGAGAGACTCATCTTTGCTCTTGGAGATCCTCAGGAACTGCTTCAGGTCCCCCTGGGAGACAAAACACAACTCAGAGGCAGCACCTCTCCATGCTGCCAGCCGCATCGGTCCCTGCAGTGCTTGGATGTAGCAGGCCCACTGGGAGCCCCACAGATCCTCATCTCCTGAACCATAGTCCCCACCTATCCTCCTGGTCCCTGCCCTGTAGAGCAAGCAGTATTTCACTTCTGGGCCTCAACTGTCTAAGATCAGGGCAAGCAGGCCTGATGTTTCCAGGAGGTTCTTCATGACCCGAGTTGATTTCTCTCCCATGAACTCCAGGCTCGCCATACTAGCCCTTAGTATTCACAGCCATTCTGCAGCATGGAGTCCTACAGCTTAACTTACTCAGCTGAGTCCTGGACATAAACCAGAAATCATGAGGATGTGGAAGAAGATGAAGTCACCTCCAGGTCTTGCAGGCGACTCCCATTCCCCTTGAGACTCCTCCACACGCTGGGAGCAGTGGTAAGCACAGCCTAGTCTCCCTACACCTTGCTTGCCCTGTGCTGCCAGCCTGGACCATGTTACACTTGCAAGGCCCCATGCCCATCGTCCACCCTTCCACTGCAGGCACTGTTGGCAGGGCCCTTACCAAGTCCACATACTCCAGGACCATGTAGTGCGGCTCTGCCTCACGGCACACTCCCAGCAGCCGCACCACATTGGAGTGGTTCAGCTTGCCAAACATCTCTGCCTCTCGCCGGAAGTCCAGCTGCAGCTGCTCATCCCTCGTCTGCAGGCTCTTCACCAGAACCAATGCTTCACCCTCGCCATCCTCTGCACCTTTTGCCTTGGCCAGGAACACTTCACCAAACTCCCCCCTGCCTGGAAGCATAGGGCAGCACATGCAGACAGTATATACCAGGATAGCACATGTATTTGGCAGCCCAGCGGCTGCAGGGCCCTCTGTACCCCAGCACATCCAGTTTTCTGGCTAGGACATGCTGGGGTTTCAGCCATAGTTTCCTGCTGGAGTGGGGTCAGGGCCAGGGTGTCCCAGCATACCCAGGGTTGTGATTGTCTGCAGGTTGGAACGTGGAAAGTGCATCTTGTCGGCAGCACTGTGCCGCTTGCTGGCCCCAGAGCTGCTTCCCAGGTTGGTCAAGGCCACTTCTTCCTGGATCTCCGCTGTCATCTGCCCATTCTGCAGCAAAGCACTGCCTGCAAGGGAAGTGCAAATGGCCTCAGCATTCTGTCAGGCTGAGCAGAGAATGTCATGTTGGGGATCAACCCCTTCTGGGGCTGACACTCCAAGCACCCTCAACTGACTCCAAGCATCCCAGCTTATGTCTAGCCCCAGGTAACAGAGTGGCTTCCTCACAGTCATTCCCTCTGGTCTCACATCTGGCCCCACCTCTGCCACTCCTGCAGCCATCCTTGAAACCAGATGCTGAGCAATGGCTTTGCTCCCTGGGCCAACCAGCTCCATCTGGCCTTGTCCATCCCATGCCACTCAGTCATCCTAAAGGGGAGGATACATCAAAACTACCATTGACAAAACTCTGTAGAACACCAGCAGAAGACCAGATGTGTGAGGCAGAGATACAGCAGAGAGGACTTTGCTCACTATAACCAAAGTGTCTGGATGCCCAAGAGACTCTCAAGTCTATCTGGCAACAGCTGCTGCAGCCTGACCCCCCAGCTCCTGCTCAATTCCCAGCAAGCCAGCAATGCTCATGCCCTTGGTAATCCTGAACCTCTCAGACCAGATCACCCTGGAGTTTCCTTTACTGCCTGGATTAAAGCAGTGCTAGGAAGCAGCGTCCTTGCAATCAATCCCAGCAAGCTTTCTGCTCAGGAACTCCACTAGAAATTTCCCTAGCACAAACAGAAGCCAGTGAACAGGACAAAACATTATTGCTTTAAGAAAGCAGCTTATAGGGGAAAGACTGTATAGACAGCTCTAAGCGCTATAGATCGCAACATTGATTTTGAATGCACTTACTCCTTGGGTCAGGCTCAGCACTAGGAAGAGGAACTTTCCATAAGCTGAAGGCAAGATTGTGAATGTAAAGTGGGGAACAGCATTGAGCTAAGGTGGCTGACACCCTGTGCACACTTCATTTCAGCTAGTCCAGGAGCAAGCATTAAGGAAACATCTGGCCATGGGAAGGATTTAATCACAAAATTAAGACTTGACCCAACACGAAAATGATTTGGACGAAGGGACAGAGTGTACCCTCAGCAAGTTTGCTGATGATACAAAGCTGGGGGGAGCGGCTGACTCACCGGAAGGCTGTGCTGCCATTCAGCGTGACCTGGACAGGCTGGAGAGTTGGGCGGAGAGGAACCTGATGAAGTTCAACAAGGGCAAGTGTAGGGTCTTGCACCTGGGGAGGAACAACCCCATGTGCC